>CAIGQQ010032765.1:7786221-7852560 GCA_903798035.1 Danio albolineatus
GTGTGTGTGTGTGTGTGTGTGTGTGTGTGTGTGTGTGTGTGTGTGTGAGTGATGAGAGGCGGCTGGTGAAGGAGAGCGATGATTGGGCCTGAGGGAATGAAATGGTGAGCGAGAATGGTGATTGGTGCAGCAGGAACGAGCCGGGGATGTGACAGTAATACTACTGTATCATTATCAATCATTAAATGTAATAATTATATTTATTTATTTATTTTTGTTATAAAAAATATTATCCATATTTTTATTTATTTATGCTATATTAATTATTGTTACACAAATAAATTTTAGTAATCTCCTGGTGGTGAAGATTAAAAATTCATCTCTCATCAATCTGTCTCTTTATCTCTCTTTCTCTTGCTCACTCTCAGAGCCTGTAGGAGTTTGTCTTGGAGAACTTTATCAAGACACATGATTAATGAGCAATCATTAGCATCAGTGATTTCAGCTTGTATCCTCTCAAAATGCTGCTTCACGCAGGAAACGCGTGTTTTTATGAAGATAATGCTTGAAAAGATGATGATATGAAATTAATTACTAAAACCACAGCTGGGGGTGTTACGTGTAATTAAAAGTGAAAAAAAGGGAAAAGAAACCTTCAAAGTGGATTGATGCTGAAGTTCTCGAAAGCATGTAGTATGTCCAGTTTGAAGCCCTTTTCCTATTCTCTTCCTTTAGAAATATGCTCTTTGATCTGAATAATAATGAACAGCATGCCATTTTTTTATAGAGCCTGCTAAAATAAATGTGATTTGGAAGTGAAATGCAATTTGTATATGATTCAATCACACTTCTTGGCGAAGACATTATTTTGCATATGTAAGAAGCATATTTGATAACGGCTGGATTGTCACAGGGCTAATTTTCATATGAAAGCCCTTGAAGCAATTCCTGTAATGTTTTTATATTGTTTTAATACAAAAACAAACCAACGACTTTCAACAACAAATTAACTCGCCAGTTACATTTTTATCAGCATAAGACTCATGCAAACAGGAATAGGAAACTGAAAAACTAAACCAAACACACACACATGCACAGATATAAAAAAAAAAAAATAAACTGAAGAGCATAACAATGACAACTGTGGCTACTAGAGATAGATAGGCAAATCTATTAAATATCGAAAAAAGGCTGTGGTTGACAGAATGTAAATTATAGTGACAATAATTCAGCCATTCTCAAACACATTTTGCTAAATGTATATTTTGTAGTTGGTAACAGCAAATGGTATTTAATGATATCATATTAATATACAAACCATCATCGGCGACAAAAGCCTAGTTAGTGCGTTGACACATAGCAACGAGGTGCTCGCAGCAACCCGAGTTCGATTCCCGACTCGAGGTCCTTTGCTGAAACTTCCCCTATCTCTGCTTCCCACACTTTCCTGTCTGTCAATCTCCACTGTCCTAACAATAAAGGTGAAAACCCCTAAAAAATAATTATAAAAAAAAAAATTATATACATACACAAACCGCCATATATACAAAAATATTGAAACTACATTGAAAATAACACAATAACAGAAGAGCAACAATTTTTTCATGATAAATTGCAATACATTATTACTCCAGAAATTACTTTAAAATTGCATCATTATTAGTATTATAATTATTATTATTATTATTAAACTTTACAGCAAATTATTTTGTTTACATTATTACACTGTTTCATTTTACATTATTTAAGACGTTCCCACTTATTAATAATTGGTTCTATATATGTTTCTGTTGATATCTGTCATACTGCTTTAATCAATAGTTCATGGTAATAAACATGAATAAAAGTAATAAAAGTGCTATGGGAATAAAGAGGACATTATCTCCATTCATTACAATTCAAATAATCTTTTGTGTCCTCAGAATGCATCTTAGAAATTGTCTCAAAAAAAGAGAACAAATCATTTATTATATTTTGTCAAATTTGTCTCTATTTGAATGTGCAAAAAAAAAAAAAACATGTCCCTTTAAAGTCAAATGAGCTAAAACTTCAAACTTTTAATCACTTGCTGCATGTTTTTATATTCCATGTGTCAAAGGATTTTACCCCTTTTTCAAGATTTAAGTCTATTGTGTCTCCAGAATGTGTCTGTAAAGTTTAAGTTAAAAACACCCATCAGATTATTTATTACACCTTTTAGAATATTGAAATTTGCTGCTCTCAACACAATATTGGCTAGTTTTGTTGCTTGTGCCTTTATCGCTAGTTTTCCCCGCACACCGTTCGCATGTGCCTGTCAGAGTGTGCCTCGATCTCCGCCTCGGTTGCGTCAGAAAAACAGCACAGTGACAGACATGAAGAAAGCAGAAATACTACAATAAGAACTTGCCCAACGTTTATTTGATGTATATGTTGTCAAGTTAATTCAAGACTGTGATAATGTTCACACACACAGCGGAAACACTAAGCACACGCTTTTAACTTGCTTTTTTAACACTGCTTTGGCATGGCAAATGTGACAGGATACATGGTAATTTCCACTGCTGTATGGATATGTTATGTTAATGTACAAAGTAAACCTGATTTAATGTCCACAAACTGGGATTGAAGCGTCTTCTTTTATAATTGTACTGACATGGGCAGAAAACCGCACTCCTACATAATGAGGTGAGCCAGAAAATGGGAGGTATTTGGATCATATTATAACATCAGGAAAAAAGAAAAAAGAGAGACTTATTGTCTTTATATCACCCCAATATGGCTGTGGACACACTATACCTACACACAGTTCTGTCCGAACAGCTTACAAAAGATGATTTTTTATCATAGGTGCCCTTTAAAGTATCGACATATTGGATCAATTTAATTGATTTGATGGCTGCATTTAAATATTTGAGTGGCCTTAACTACTATGTACTATGTACAGTGATGTAAAACGTGGCATATTATGAGGCTATGAGGGCTAGTTTTTATTGGCCACGGTAACTTCGGTGAAAACCTGGATTAAAAAAAAAGTCATCAGGCCAAAATGTTAGTAAAGATTAAAGTCTTACATGTTCAAACTGCAGTGTGATCTTTTTTTATTATTATTATTTTGGCCAGGAAGAGGAAAAGGAAGAGGTTATCACTTCTAGACTGAAGCAGGATGATACTAAATGGTTAGTGAATATATTTCTGAAGCTATTATTCATTAAACTCATTGACTAGCATTACATTGCTCTGTTCTGATGTGCTAGCCTTTGCAAATAAACATTACATTATCAGTCCAGCTCTTTTATCTTTATAAAGAATGTAAAAAAGTTTGTCACTTTTGACTATAATACATTATAAATGTGCAGCGATGGTGAGCGATTTTATGGCAAAACTAATGCCACAGCTCTAGTGTCTGAGTGTGAACACAGTCTAAGACAATGGTAACTTCAGTTGTACAGGATGTTAATGAGAACATTCACAAAGGAATGTAGGAAACAATGACAAAACGTGAAGTTACATACTAGTTTGAGGTTATGAAGTTATAACACAAAGCACAAAGTATTGACCTATACTTCAGAAACAGTGTTGAACTGACCCTTATGGGTGAAGCAGGTATAAAATAGGCTGTATGTAGCACAAACATATAATCATTTAAAACTATTCTTCTTCAAAACTGAAATACACAAGTGTCTCTTTTGTTTTCCAGCTGCAGACTTTGTAAATCTCTTCTAGGAGCTATAGCAAGTACTGTATGGACATTTCTAAAAAAGCTTCCAAATAAATTGGCTGGGTTGTCCTTTTTCAGTGAATGACACACAAATGACAAACTTTCAACCCAACTACTTCACTTGACTCGATTTAAGTTGAGTTAACTCAAAAAATGCCCTGAAGTTTGTTGCCTTCAAATATTGAGTCAACTTTTTTTTCACAGTGAAGTTTAATAAACTCTAAATTTCATTGCAGCCGGTTACTTTAGAATTAGAAATAGAACACAATTTTTACAGCACAACTTCTGGTAAACAATTCGCCATTTGGCCATCTATGTACCACAATTAAATATTCATTAAGCTTGATATATTACTAAAGTTATTTACTCAACCCAAAGTTCCCCCTATGCGTTTTAGATTGCCATTAAATTAGCATTTTTTTACAGTGTACCTACAGTATGTGTGAGAATGTTTTGGCAAATAAACACAGTGTAACGTTCAGCACAAAATGTAATTACCTCCAAATGATTGATGGCCCAGACTGTGTGTGTGTGTGTGTGTGTGGTGGAAGGAGTTGTCATGACAACAAAAATGCAAACAGCCCAGTGGTCCTCCCTCAAAAGCAGCTAATGTGTGTGAGTCAGCCGCACGCACACACACGACTATCACACACACATTTGTACAGCTATCTTCATGAGGACATCCCCTGTAATGATTTTTATACTGTACAGACTGTACAGTATAATCCATCCTCCTACCCCTAAACCTAAGTCTTATATTGTCAAGATACTTCTTTCTGTGTGATTTATGTGCTGTTTTCTTAATGGGGCCCAAAAATTGTCCTCAGAAGGATAAAATTATTGGTATGGCTATACTTGTGGGGACACTTGGTCACCAAAACATACGGAACACAAGTACACACACACGCACAAATGCTCACACATACAAGCACACATACTTGGACGCTTACGCATACACACAAAATCACAGAGAAATGTTCACACACACATGCATGCACATACACACACGCACATGCACTCATGTACACACATACTGATGAAAACAAATGGGAGTTGTCTCATTCAGATTGATGTTGCCTGTAAGGTTCATAGTCACTTTACGCGCACACACACACACACTTCATTGACAAATCACCTTTATGATTTTATTTCTGCGCTCGGCAGGGCTCGAGTTTCCAGAGGCATGATTTCAGCAGCCACCAATGTAAAAACAGCAGGACATGCAGTAAAGGAGAGTCTGAAAGCATTCAAATCTATGCGAGCCTGCTCGAATATGTGACCTTTAACCCTCCTGATCCTGATCATGTAAAGCCTGGCCATTTATCGTCATCAAACACACACAGTCAGACACAAAATACACACACACACAAACACACTCCTGCTTAATGGCTCCAGTATATCATGAGACTGAAGTTCATGAGCAGTTCTCCAGTTCTTCACTGAACCGTCAGGGGATCGTTTACATTATTTATACAGGCTTCTGTACTGTACGCTACAAACCACACGTCATATGGCTTTACCAAGGTTGTTTACATCTTTATAAATTCTCTCAGTGTGTGTGAGAGAGAGAGCAAGGTATTCAACACAAGCACTCTATTTTAATTAGATGGAAAGTGACTGCCTACCCATACCATAAATTCAAGTCATCTTCTTTTTTTAAGGTACTGAGAAGATTGTACAGTACAGTAGTAGGTTGTTCAGAGATTCACATATCCTCCCAGACACCTAAAAATGAAACTTTGGCTTCAATCTTCAATGAAAAGTAAAAAATACCTAAATAAAAAATTAACAAAATTGAAATTAAAGAAGCGATATTTAAGTTAACTAAACTGTCATTTTCAATTTACTATAACCTTCTATGTGAAGCTGCTTTGACACAATCCACATTGTAAAAGCGCTATACAAATAAAGGTGAATTGAATTGAATTGAAAGTTTTGGTGCGGAAATAACCTTACATGCTTCTGGAAAACAAAACAAAACATTGCTGTTAAAGTTACTCCTCTCTGTTTATAGATATGATGAGTGATATAAGACATAACACTAAAAACACTTATATTATTGACTCACTTGGTGATTGTAAGAAAAATGTATTCAAGATGTGCTCACTCATAAAACAAATGTTGTTAAATCTGAACAAAAGCTGCAGCTTGTAGTATATTGAAAAACAAAATAAATAAAAAAAAATCTGGCCTGATTGTCATTTTAAAATGCCAGACAGACTTTCTTTTCAAATAACCAATCAATTTCCATACAAAAAAAAAAAAAACTCTCTATAGGTACTTTGTTGGTGTACAGATAGACTTGAGCTCTTGAAAAAGGCTAAGTAGGAAAAAAGAGGGAGAAATCAAGGCTGCAGTTCAAAGAATGCAAAAGAAAGGCAAGGGAAAAGCATAGCAATGACAGCTGTGGCTTTAGAGGGAGACAAACACTATTTCAATTTGAGGAGAGCAAAAATAAAGTTGTCTATAAATTAACATATCCTCTGAGGTCAAAATATACCCCTTTTCACCTTTATTCTTGTTGGAAAAAGAAAAGAAGAGAAAAGAAGAGAAAAGAAAAGAAGAGGAAAAAATGTCAAAGAGCTGATTCTCATCTTCAAAAAGAATGGTTTAAAGTAAGACTCATACTTATATAAGGAGGAGTAAAACAATGTTTTAGATAAAAAAAGGTAAGAAAAAGAAAAGTAAAGAAAAGAAAAGAAAAAGAAAAGAAAAGAAAAAGAAAAGAGCTTTTCATCTTAAACTAGAATGGTATAAAATAAGAGGCCGAAAAGAAGAGGAACATTACAATATTTTACAATACTTGTATATTAAACCTCATCAATTTTAGACTGAAAAACACAAAACCAAAAAATGGAGAAGGATTGGTAATCCAATTAAGCAGCAAAATGAAAGCTAATTTAGTTATGCAAGTGTATAAAGCAATGTGGACATTTTTCAAAAGTGGGGAAAACAACAAGGCAATGCAGTTACAGCCTTTATAGAAATGAATAAACTGCCAGTTACTGTGACTACCTGCAAGCATAATTTTCTAGCAAAGCAGTCTATTCAACATACAGTACTATATATATCAATCTGAATCAGACATGTTCATCCACTCAGAAAATAATGTCCAACATTTCACTAAAAATGTCATTAAACCATCTTAACAAAAACACAAGCTTGACATTTGCACTGTGAAATGTCCTCAGCAATTATTTTAATGACCCCGCTGGACAGACTATAGACAAAATCATCTAAGTGATTGTACAATAAGGGAAATCTATCCTAAAGTGCTCATTTTCATCTTTTTTTTTTAAGCAAAATGTGTAATTCCTCTACACCTGAAGCATCTGAATCTATGTTGTCAGTGGATCTCTCCCTGTTATCCCATCTGTCAGATCTGCAGCTGCAGGTCTTGTATAAGGCTGATCTTGAGCACTTAAGAGTGACATCATTATATATGAGTGGAGCAGGTGTGCGAGCGTGTGTGTGTTTTTAAGGCAGGTGTGCTCAAACATGTGTATCACTTCACCCTGAGACGAGGACAGGGACAGAGAAAGGAAAATAGAGACGGAGAACAACATTTTCCTCCATTGTCCTGTGGATTTCTCTGTTTTGTTGTGGAATCAGGTCTGGTTCTGTATAACAGCACTCTCTGTTGAAATTGTAATAAACGGCAAAACAGATTCTGCTGACCCGGTGAACAAACCCCATGCATCAACACTAGTAATCACGCATGATCTTGCAGTACAGGCTGGTATTGTGCAGTCGTGGCATTCTGCTTTCACGCCTCCGACATGCACAAGATGACGTTTGATTAATGGCCTCAAAGTCGCACATACTACAGTTTGTAGTCGTCCATCTACAGCCTATGTTGGCAGATTACAACTGCTCAGATTATAATAGACAATGCAAGTGTCCCAAATATACATTTTAAGACAATGTGGCTGTAGGCAACTTTCTTTACTTTCTTTATTAAATAAAATAAAATTAAATTAAATTAGGAGATTTAGAAGTATTTTTTGATTACCAAAGCTGCATTTAATTGATCAAATTATAATAGTAATAGAATAAAACAGTGAATTATAATAGTGAAAAATTAATTGTTAAAACTATTATTTAAATATATTTGTATTTATTTATATAAAAAACATTTATTTTAGACAGATTTACTCTACTGTGGCTTAATCGATGTAATGTAGCCTAGTTGCATAAAAGTATATTACAAGTGACTACTTTTATATAAATTTAATATAAATGTAAATTTGAATTAAAAATCAAAAATAAACTGAATTCAAGTTTTTCACTTCAGTCAGAGAAAAACGTTCCTCATTCAGTGTTATTTTTGTAGGAAGTGTTGTTTATTGTGTTTTATTTTTAGATGTTATATAAATATATACAATTTTAATTGGACAAATGATTTCTGCTTGGTTTCAGTTAATGATAATAACCCAGATTCATTCACTCAGTCCTTTTGTTAGAAACATTATTATGCACTCTATACTAGTTTTAAATCAGACTGCATTAACAGTTTTAACAGAAATACACACTATACCAAATGATCCACACAAAACACTACAGTACATTTTGTCCTAATCCTGTAAAAATAAAGCAACGGAAATGGTGAGACTGCAGTAATTATATTTAGATTAAGAAGATGAGAAAGTGTTGGGATGTGCAGACAGATGTGCGTGTGTCTGCAGGCTTCAGTCGACTTGAGTTCACAGAGATCTGCCTTTATGCTCGAAATCCTCTGCAAACGTTGGAGGAATGCAGAAGCAACGTGATCCTTTCAGGCTGATTGTGCCCAGTGTGTTTGATCCAGAGAAAACTGCTGTGATCTCTGTCCCCGTATGCCAGCTGCTGCCCACCTACTGTACCAGTAAGAGCTGCTCTACAAAGAAAGTTCAACCATAACAAAATTTAAATAACTCATCTTAACATTGATCCAACACTGTCCATTTATAAGTTCACATTTGAAATGAAACCCAACAGGAGATGATGGGCAGAAAGCTTCTTCAGATCACTCAGAAATGGACATGAAGTGCAACTGCAATTTTACAATCTCAATTTCCTGAGTTTGCATTTTTTGTTTAGATTCTCAAAACTCAGACTTTTTTTCTTTTTTTTTCTGTTTACATGAGTCCGAACAGGCCTATTTCACGATTTATGACAATCGAGAACAAAATAAGGAAGCTCACGCCTGCCACTAAATAACACAATGTGCCATCTAGTGAAAAACAACGTAAGTAAACTAAATAGGACAACTTTGAGTGTGCTTTCACACTTGGTTTAATTGCCTGGACTGTATCCAAGTTTGATTAACAGGCAGTGTGCTGGGTGTGAGGGGTCCAGAGTGATTTTGACCGCCCTTCTGCTCGCTCTGGATAAGTACAGTTCTTGGAGAGTAGGGAGGGTTGTACCAATGATTCGCTCAGCAGTCCGAACTATTCGACGTAGTCTTCTGAGGTCAGATTTGGTAGCTGAGCTAAACCAGACAGTTATTGAAGTGCAGATGACTGATTCAATGATGGAGGTGTAGACCTGTTTCAGAAGCTCCTGTGGCAGGTTGAACTTTCTCAGCTGACGAAGAAAGTACAGCCTTTGTTGGGCTTTTTTGACAATGGAGGTCTGCAGGTTTCACTAAGTTAAATGTAAGACTTTAAGACATTTTAAGACCATTATGAATAAAATTTTAGACTTATGCAGGGCTAAATTCTAAGGACATAATTTCGAACATCCCAGTTGGAAAAGATTTTTACTTGACAACTCAAAAAATTATTAGAATTTAATACATGTAATAATAATAATAATAATAATAATAACAATAGTAATCATAATAATAATAATAATAGAAAATACAGATCAGGTCAGTATCCTCAGCAATAAATAAAAGGAGATTTTTTTAAGCAAACGTTACTGTAAGAAAAGTAATTTAATGGTATTTTTAAATAAAACATTTTATTGAGGTGGATTGTTGGTGATTGTATGGGTTTTGGCCAGATTGGGTAGCTATGCATTAACAAAGGAAAATTAAGACCAGTTAAAAAGATTTAAGACCTATGGCACAATATTTCAGAAGATTTTAAGAGTTAAACATTTTAAGAGTTAAAACATTTTAAGACTTTAAGACCTAGCGGATACGACAGATATTAGACTGAATTCTGGTATATGGACTACTCTGATGAAAAGTCTGGATAATAACTATAAACTAACCATAAACTACAGACCGTAATGTCCTTTATCTAGAGAATGAAGGCCTGTTCTGTGTTTTTGGCACACTGATCAACCAATAAAAGTGGACAGGATGCTTCCCTCTCCAAAACTGGCTCCATGTGTGTGTTGGTGTGGAGCCTCGAACCACAGAACAACAGGGGAGCAGTTCAGAGATATACCATAATCCAGTCCACAAATCATCTGTGTGTGTTTAGACTAGAAACCACCTTGCCATATATCCATGCTAACAATGTGCATGTACAGAGCAAACGATGGTGACAGATTAATCGATGCAGCCCGGCAGATATAATAAGACATCTATCATCTCTCTCTCTCTTGGCTTAAATGTGATCCTTATAATGGACAGATGAATGGGATCTGCATTATGACTCTATAATGGAATAAATATGAAACTGTGGGAAAAAATATATATGTACAAATATATTGATCGATATATCAAAGAGAATTATAGACAAAGATTGAAAACGAGATTTGTGTGCTGTAAAACACCAACTCAAGATATACTGTACAGTATGACTATGGTTAATGATTTTTTCTTTGTTTTAATATCTCGCAGTCGCCGTTCTTCCAACCTGGGCTCATGAAAAATTTGTAAATGACTGCAAGTTACATTGATTATTTCATGTTTTGTGGCAGTTTTAAAAGAAATATGGAGTGAGTAGTTCTAAAAAAAATAAAATAAAATAAAATAAAAAAATATATATATATTTTTTTAAAGTGTTACATTTTCTAAGAAAAAGAAATCAAACAGCTGGAAAGGCTTTGTTTAAAAATAATACACCAAACCACAGCCTATAACCTCGATAATGTTGATAAAAAAAAAATTAAAAAAAGCTTAGCTCCTGTGTCAAAAAAAAGCCTTTAATGCAAAAATGCTACATTGAAAATGCTTTCCTTATTATTAAAGCTGGCCAAAATAATTTATCGTGATTAATCGCATCTAAAACAGTTTTATTTACATAATATGTGTGTGTGTACTGTGTATTATTTATGTATATACAGATACACAAAAGCATGCATATACATACAGATGCATTAGATGTAAATCAACTTTCCCAGACTTCCCTGCCTAATACTTCAGTTTTTATGCTTTTTTTTCCTGAAATTATTTTGGTTCTTTTTAGTTTTTTTTTTACTTTTTGTTCATTAGTTGAGTGACTGAGCACCTTTTATATATTAGTATATGTTACTCTGCTTGTGAGAAAAATTATTTGCAATGAGCATTGGATCATCATGTGACTTTTCTCATGCACACATTATGTTTTTGTCTGTATAACATTGCTACGTTGTAAAATGTTAGTACTTCAAACATCAATGTATGACTATAAATTCTTTGTGAAATTTATTTTAGGTTCCTTCTGTCAACCACAGCTGTTTTTTTTTACCATAGATTTTACAGATTTTTTTTTTTTTAAGAGTGACTAAGTCTATAATAAATCCAATGTTATAGTATGTAAGCTAGCGAGCAAGTTTACATTCTTAGAAAACTCATGTGAAGGTAGATTTTTAAAATAAAACTGCAATAAATTGTATTTAGAGGTAAGTTTTTGGAGTTTTGTAGAAATTGGTGGTAGAGTGCTAGAGCTGAAAAGGGACACAGAGTTTACTAAAAAAAAGTAAGTAAAAAAGACAGAAAATTCCATGAATCCCATAAAAATTCAAATAATTATTAAAATATAAACATCTTGACTGGATCTTTCCACCAACTGAATCTCGTGCCTGTCTCTCTGTGTGTGTGAGTGCGTGCATGTGGAACGTCAGTATATATGGAATCTCTGATGACTTTCCTTCACTGCCCCATTTCAGACTCAGTCACCCGATCACGCCTGTCTGCACCAAACTCTGGCACTCCTTCTGGAATGAAGCACTTCTCATGCACTTTATAATAAAGTAAGCTGATTGAAAATAAACGTTTGCCACAAAAAAAGCCAATGGGGAAATAACAATTCTGCACACTTTAAACAACCCTTAATTGTTTGTCTGTTTGTGTGCTTAAATTGTTCATGCATTCGTCTGCCCATACCGTATGTCCATTCACGCATCTGTTCATTCATTTTACGAACCATGCTTTTAGGGCTGAACTATTTGAGATGAGGGATAAAGAAAAAAAAAGGTTTCAATTTTTTTATGCTTAGAATTCATTTTACTTTTGACAGATTTATATAGTTACTTCACCAAAAAAAATGAAAATTATGTTATTAATTACACAGCCTCTTGTCGTTCCAAACCCCTGAGGCCTTTGTCCGCCTTTGGAACAGAAAATATGATATTTTAAGTGAAATCTAAGAATTCCAAAATTCTGACAATTTCAAAGTCCATAAAGATACAAAAAAGCCCTTAAAACAACCCTTGTGTCTTCAGTGGTTAAACTTTATTGGTTTCTTCTCCTCTGTGTCAGTATAGGGCGCACATTCACATTTAATAGGTAATATAGACATTAACAATAATTCAACTGTATTTGGTTTCAAACAAGGAAAGAGGAAGTCACAAACAGACATCCATGGGCTAAACATCACTGCATTGTGTTCATGAATGTGCGCAATATACTGACACTAAGGAGAACCTGTTGAATAAAGTCATTATTTTTGCTTTGTGCATGCACAAAAGTATTTTCATAGCATAATTATATCTGAATTGAACCACTGAAGGCACATGCTCTGTGTTTACATTTTGTAAAGCTGCTTTGAAACTAAATTATTAAGAAAATTGCTATACAAATTAACTTGAATTTAATTTTGAGGAGGTTTCTGGAGAATTTCTGGACTTTGAATAAGTCATGAACCTTGCTGTCTATTAGGATGAGGGAGCTCTTAGATTTTTTTTTTATGAAGACATCAAGGGTCTCAAGGATAGAGCTGAGCAATATAGCAAAAATTTGGTATCGATTATTATTTTAACAATCCGTTTATAAATATGGTCCAGTAGATTTTTTTAACCACTTTATTTTAACCAAGGCAAACAGTTTTAATAGTCAAAAACAAAAATATATATTATTACAAAATAATCTTTTCTCTTGTGTTTTATAATAAAATATACATACATTAAGTATTAAAGAGACTCTTTACTTAATAAACTAAAATGCTACAGAATGTGTGCAATGCTAAAGTGTAAAACACTAACTGGTACTTTATCTTTTGGAAACGTAGTATGTGATTGCATTAGTTATATCATTTATGGCTTGGAGAAAATTTTATAGGGCATTGTTGCCAAGCACCTATCTATCATTGACTGCTTACAGGCTGTTTGGTGAGCTGAGGTAGAGGGGCAAAATTCTTCAAATTCCAAAAGGTGGAAGTGGTTAAGGTGATGAAATAAGTTGCTTGTGTTTCCATACTTGGCTGGGACATTTTTTTTTCTCAAAGCTTACACATAACATTGTTCTGGTGTTGGTCAGAAGAAAGTAAAAACTGCCCCACTGACAAGCTGATACATCCTTTTTTATTTACAATCTCCTCACTGCTGCTTGCCATGGCACTCGTTCACGTGTGTTATTCTGACCTGAGGTAGAGATGATGCAACTCAACCAGAGTAAGCAGATCAACCTTATTGGCGGCTTCATTGTCACTTGCAGCACGCTCATTCTTCAGAACATCTGATTGAGATTCAGGCAAAAGTGTGAACTCATCTAGCTGCATTTTATGGCTTTATACCGAATATTTTTTTTAAATAAATCATTTTCGACAATGGTGTTCTGTCAATAAATAATGATATAATTTTATCACACAGCCCTACTCAACAAGAGGGTGAGCAATTCATAACATAATATCAATTGTAAACAAACTTTAATATGACAAATTAATAAAATAACTAAAAGATGACGATGAAGATAAAATAAATTGAAATAAAAGTAATTGAAAACAATCCAAATAGTATAAATAGTTTGTATTATTACTCTCAAATTACAATACTTATATTTACTTCTTTATTTTCTCTCTGAATCGTCACACCATAAACAACACATGTGAAAACACAATATAGCACCGCACATCATTTATTTCTTTAATTTAAATTGCAACCCTTGCAATCTAATAATCTCACTGAGCCTTATCACGTCAATTTTATTTCAAAATATTGTACAGCCTTACTTCGACAGGTTAAAATTCAACGACCATCCAGACAGGCACCACAGGAAATTAAAACTTTTCAGGGAAGATAACCTTCTGACTCCGGCTTTCTTCTCCTCTAAACAATTACTTTTAAAAAAAAACACAGCCTCGATCATATCCCAGCCTCATACAAACAATTTCATATTACGCTGCTTAATCCTCCGAATTAGCAGAGCACCCAATGGCCAAGGTGTACATACACACATTATCTTTCTCTATCACCTTCTTGGGATCTGGGATTTAACCTCCATACACATCTAGTTGTTCTGCACGTTGTGAAAGTTCATGACCTTCATCAGCCTTCTAGGATGCGGAGGAGTGAAGGGATTTACAGTACAGTAGAACGTGCTGGTCTATATATAGCAGAAGCCCATATGGCATACAGATCTCCGCTGCCAGCTGGACCCAAAGGGTGAGGAGAGAGAAATGTGGCACTACTACGTTTGATGTGGAAAACGAGGGTGGACAGTGAGGGAATACTCTGGCTGATGAAATGAAAGAGAGCGTGCCATGCCAATATAGCACATTCATTTGGATTGACTGCAATATTAGGAGGTTGAGGGCACAGTCAAGTCTTCATTCTTGTAAAATAATACCAGAGATAATTAAACACACTGGCTGAACAAAAGAATGTGCGAAAGGAATACGTGAAAGGGCGGTGTAATTAAACTGAGATGCTGCTAAGTAGTCAGCCATAAGTTTGGCGCGAAGAGCAAAAAAAAAAACAAAAGGAATCCTTCCAACTCCTCTCCTATGGGCAAATCGTGTCTGTGAGTCCAGATTCATTCGGAGAAGGGCACGATTTGATATGTGCTGAGAGACTCAAGGTTAATATTCACACTGCCAGATGAAACTTCAAATCCTAATTGAAGTCTTGTGAAACGCTGTGTGTGTAAACAAAGGGTGGAGGGCAATAAAACCTGATCTGGAAGAACTAAATCGAGTGGAAGTGAACTTAATATGGACTGAGAGCACATGCCATGACCACAGGGGCAAGAGGCTGCCGCACATGTGGCATTCGCTGAGAAACAAAGAATTATGACAGACAGCATAACTTAAAACTTAAATTTGTAGTTAATTATGGAGCTAAAATATCTGACATCACTTAGAGGAAATTTATTAGAAGTTTAATGTATTAATATTGTTATTATTGTTATTATTATTATTGAATAGAATGCAATGAAATAAAAAACGGGTCCATACCAACTGTTTGTCTATGGCAGTATTTCCTGAACTGTTCCTGAAGACACAGTACACAATGTCAACCTTTCAATCCCTTTCAACCTGAATCTATTCATCAGAATATAAGAAGAGACTCCAAAACCTGAAGTTAATGGGTCAGATAAAGGAGACATCCAAAATATGTACTGTTGGTGTGCCTTCAGGAACAGTGTTGGGAAACACTGGTCTATGAAACCCAATGAGCTGATTTTTATGTGAAGAACTTGAGTGAACTCTGAAAGTTCTGTGACACATAGAAATAATTTATTTGTATACAGCACTTTAAAACTTAATTCTCAAAGCCATTTATGCTTAAAAGATACAAGGATAGTAGGAAAAACTTCATATAGTGGGTAGTCAAAATGATAACTAAAACACGTCAGGAATATTCTAAATATAAAAAAAAACTGATAAAAACTACACATTTGCATTATAAATAGGTTAGTCTAAAAAAAGTGAGGCTTCAGGAATACTTAAAAAAAGATTGTGAGTGCCTAATATTATAGAGGAGTAAGTTGCAGATTTTATGAGTGAGGGAAGAAATAGCTTGGTCACTTAGACAAGTGGAGGGAACTATTAAAAAAACAGAATGAGAGTAACAGAAATCACGCTCAGGAGAGTACACAGTCTTACAGTCGACACCAATAAATCGTACAAAGCTAAACTTATGTAGTCTATAGTGGAAATCTTCAAATAGTGGGTCATACTGACATACTGTAGCACTGTTTTACTATTTCTAAAGTTTATACTGAGCAGCATGTCAAAATGACACAGCCGAACAAACCCCAATTGTTAATGGTAATGGTTATTTAGCACTACACATATTAGGGCTGCACAATATATCATTTCAGCATTGATATCGCAATGTGCACATCTGCAATAGTCACATCGCAAGATATGTAGTGTTGAGTCTGAATCATAGTTCATAGTAATCTTAGGAACTAAAGAATTGTATTTAATCACTGTATTTATACAGAATTTATATCATTTATGCAAAACATTTTTTTTTCTTGTTTCTAGTCCAAATATCTACATTTTAAAGCAAAGACAAAATTATTTTAGTTACCCTACTCGCAGATAAGTATGCTTGTTTAAAAGAAACACTCTTAACTTTGACTTATTCCTCCTAAAAAGTGAAAACAAAACAATATTTGTGTGCTCTGAGAATTGTTCGATATCTGACTAGAAATAAGACAAAAAAGCATTGTTTTGTATGCAACGTTTGTAGCTGAATACTATTATACTCATCAGAAAATCATCAAACAGTGCTAAACTGTATTCATATCGCAATATTTATTGCAGAAAAATAAGCCCTAATACTGTACATAGAAATCACACGCACACACACAGATGCTGACATTCGCACACTAATATTCATTCACATTTTTAGCACTCCATACACATTGGTTCTCATCCCATTAGCTGGATGTTGCTTGGGAGCGATATTGTAAAGAAAAAGCATAAATAGAGCAGATATTTATAACAATGTGAAAAGGTTGATCTAAATCAAAGGTAAAAGTTCACCTCAGATTGCTGATCTTACAAGCATTTCTCTTAGGCTCACACACACTGCATATGAGTTAGCTATGCCCACTTATTTACATGTCGTGGTACACAAGGAATAAAAAAATCTATTGCGATTATGTCAATTTATATAATGCGGAAACAATATATACATTGTCATACTGCCCAACCCTATTCAGATGATGTGAGATCTCACAAACACACACACACACACACAGAGACAGACAGTTTTGGCACTGTGCAGCAAAACCCAACTGTGCAGGACTTGACTTTGACAAGTGTTCCCCATTAAAGTTAGTTACTATGAAATATCCAACAATTAAACCTAATTAACGCCTTTGGTTTGGGGAGAGGTGTGCTTGGGTTACTCTTTCTGTCAGACTTGAGGTTTCCAAGCAGAACAGCGGTCGGACTGATTCAACGTTTGGCGAGTTTAAAGCACAGAACTCACAGAAGCTCAATTGGTTGCAGGTTTTTTTTTTCTTTCTTAGATGGCCTTTCAGACAGTCTGCTGGCCCTGGGCTTTTAGTTCCTTAAATTATAGTGTGACAGCACATATGACGCTGAGCTTGAAACATCCCACACACTCACATGCTGAGACACACGCTTGCATATACACTTAAGTTTTACTTGACGGTTAGATCATCTTCGCAGTAGGTGTCAAAGTGCATTTTGCTGTTTGCTACTAAATTATATACAGCCTAAGAAATTTTAAAGCAATTCAGAAAAAACTGAACTAAAAAACGTTGACAGATGGAAGGATAAATCAAAGGATGAAAAAACATATGGACAAATGAACTGATGGGTGAACAGAAAGACAAGCATATAGAGAAATAGTTGGATGGACAGACAGGCAGATGAATGGATGGACGAATGGAACGGACGGACGGGTGGATGGAAAAAATAAATATTGGAAACAAATTAATAGATTGATGGATGGATGAACACATGGACAGATAGATTGATACAAAAATGGATAGACAGACAGACGGACAAACATACAGACAGATAAAGAAATGGACAGACAGATGGAGGGATGAATATAATCAAAAGACAGATGCAAACAAACAGAAGAATATTGGAAATAAACAGATGGACGGATAGACAGATAGATGCATGGGCACAAAGATGGATGGACGGGCGGATGGACGGATGGACAGGCACATAGATGGATGGACGGATGGGCACATGGATGGATGAAGGGACAGACGGACACATGGACGGACGTGCACAAGAACGAATGGATGGATGGAGACATGGATGGACGGACAGATGCATGTATGGATGGATACAGCAGATGAAAAAACATAGGGTGCACAGATTAATGAACAGACACATGAACAGATGAATATGATGGACAGACAGATCCACACACAAACAGAAGAATATTAGAAATGAACAGATGGACGCATGGACAGAAGGATGGATAGACACAAGGATGAATGAACGGATGGATGGGCACAAGGATGGATGGATGAATGGATGGATGGATGGATACAAGGATGGATAGATGGATGGATGGGCAGAAGAATGAATGGACTGACACAAGGATGAATGGACAGACACAAGGATGAAAGAGACGGATGGACGGGCACAAGCATGGATGGACGGACGGATGGATGGATACAACAGATGAAATAACATTATAGGGTGCACATATGAATGGATGAAAATGATGGACAGACAGATGCAAACATTGGAAACGAACAGACGGACAGATGGACAAACAGATAGATGGTCACAAGGATGAATGAACGGATGGATGGGCACAAGGATGGATGGATGGATGAATGATGGGCACAAGGATGGATGGATGGATGGATGGATGGGCACAAGGATGGACGGATGGATGGTTGGGCACAAGGATGAATGGATGGATGGAGGAGTAGAAGGATTTAATGGACGGGTGGATGGGCGGATGGGCACAAGGATGAATGATGGACGGATGGGCACACAAGGATGGAATAACAGACGGACGAACAGATGGATGGATGTATGGACACAGCAGATGACAAAAGATAACATTACAGTATAGGGTGCACAGACGAACAGACAGCCAGATGGATGGATAGAAAAAAATTGATGGATGGATGGGCAAATACAGCAGGCAAAGTAGCTAAAAAGATGCACAGACAGATAGATGGATGGATGGATGGACAGACGGATGGATGGATTAATGGACAGATTGCTGAACAAAGATGAATGGACTGACGGATGGATAGAATGATGGATGCAGATGCTCTGGTATACAGAGATGGACAGATAAATGGGCATACACCCATGTAGATAGACACAGATTAAGTATTAAAGGCAGATCACATGATCTCTAACTGTGAGGCAATCACACACAGAGACGCTCCGTGCATAATTGGGAGGTAATGCTCCATACAAACACAGCAATTCACTTTCTCTCATTCACAAGTTAATAACCCACAACAAACATGTCTCCCTCTGTCTTTCTCTTTCTTCACTATTAGCACCTCTTCTTACAAACACAGTTACAGGACTGAGGCGCCTCCTTTAAAAGCTACTGACCGCATCCTCTCCATTATATCTCAGGGAGAGAAAAAATGAGCCTGTTAAAGTTAATGAGATAATCTGCTTCACCCCTGTTTTGGGCCATATTTCACCTCCTGATGCGAAGAGCCTCCTCTGACATATATTATGTCTTCTTTAATGAAATCACTGAAGCCTACGTTCACAAAAAGGGTGGAATGACTTTTATTTGTTCTTTTCTGCTTGATGCAATGCTGCATATTAAAGCAATAAGCCACAAGAGGTTAATTTTCCACAGTTAAGGGATTCTCCTAAACACAACACAGCAGATTTTACATTTAACAATGATTACTACAATAAACCACTTAGTATGTCATTCAAAAATTATATTTTTATTTATTTCTTTGTTTGTTTATCTAAAGTGTGTTTGTAAGTGATAATGTATACTTTTAGGCACAAAGATGTTTAATTGACTAAAATGAACGGTAAAGTCATTTACCATGTTAAAATAACACAGATGTAGGGATATTTAGAATAAATAAATAAACAAATAAATAAATAAAAATAAATAAATCAATAATCAATCCTGAATCTTTTAAATAGTACAGCTGTTTATTAGGGGTTCAAAAAATTATTATTATTGTTATAATCAATCATTTATTCCATTTTTTAGTAATTTTTATTATTTGCCCTAAATCTTTGGAAGCCAGTGTACTTTTAACTAACAACATCAGGCAAAATGGTAGTAGGCTTGTTTATAAGAATTACAAACTTGCAAATAAACAATTTTAAATGTAAATAAATCATAAACACTGACCTTAATCAAGATCCAGACTGGAAATCCTCACTTGTAAGAAGGCATTTTCTACAGATTAACAGCATCTGTACTTCTCTTCCACACTTCCAGAGGAAACTATAAAGCCAGTTTTGCCTCCCCTTAGAGAAATGCATGGTCATTTTGAAGGAGATGATCAAGTGTTGGCTGTAATTTGGCCTGTCTCTCATTTGCTGTCCAAGAAGGGGCTGTCATTATTTTACAGGCGGAATTGGATTTGTCCCCCGATGGTCGTGTGGATAAGCACTGAGCTCATTAACGTGCTTCCAAAGGCTTTGGTAAGAAATAAAGCAATCATGGGGTAATTTCGCTAACAAACACTCATCATGATCATCTATTGGCCATACTAATATCTCAACTGAACCCCACAGAAACAGGATAAATGGGTGTACGGTAAACTGTTCTATTAAATATTAGTTAAACATCTTCCTTTTCAGTTTGTGTTATCTGTGAACACTACCAATCATTTATAATGGTCTATTTAATCAGATTCTATTTCTACGACCTTAATCAGACTGTTCATGCATTTTCACCTCGTGCACGAGCAGATCTGTTTTCTAGCAAATGAAGCATTCAGTTTTTTCTGCTTACAAACGTCACCATGTAAATAGCGAATCAGCTGTGGCCACAACTTGCTCTTAAAGGAAAGACTCGTAGTGGATGTGGTGGAAATTTGTTTATATACATTATGAAGGTCCATTCTTTTATTCTTCCATGGATGTACTGTTTACATTAGGCTAGGTGTGACCACTTTAAAATCTGTTTATTACCAGACAAGATCTGGATACATACATGGTGATTTAACAAGCTATATCTTCAGGTGGTAGTTAAGACTGAAATATAGACAATCAAAGGTTAAATGTGTGTGCGTTGATGTAACAGTGATTCATTCTCTATGTCTTACTTGACCTTGTGAGCCTAGAAAACTTGATAAAAAGGGAACGCACTCTGTTTCAGTCTCACACTCTGCAGAAACCTGCGTTGCTGTATGATTGTCTAACCTTCTTTGCAAAGAATAAAACTTTAAAAGACACTTTGGGTAAGATTTTGTCTTCTTCACCACTGAGAGAAGCCTCGTTAAAGAAAGTAGCCACTACAGTGGATTAATGCATTGTTTCTCAACTGGTGGTTCGCAAACCAAAAGTGGGTCGCAGGAACATTTTCAGTGGGTCGCGGAGTGTGTGGTCAAAAAAACAAGTTTAATTTTTAACTTGTTTTGTGTATACCGGACTTTTATTTTGAAATGCGCGCTGGACAACCAATCTCTTTGGAATCGACATGGAACGCGGCACGTTGCTGAACAACATAGAGAGTCAGCTGTTGGAGCTGTCGTGTGATAAGACGCTGAAAAGGAAATTCAGTGAAGTAAGCCTCTCCCAGTTTTCGCGATCTAAGAGTGCGATCAAACCCATCTGATTCAGAACTACGTATTTGTGTGAAAGTGGCTTCTCTTCCTTGGTGCAGCTTGAGTCCAAGCACACAGGAACAGGTTGTACATAGAGCACGATCTTTGGTTACTGTCTACCATCACCCCTGACTTTGAAGCTCTTATCACATCAGTAAAGCACATCCTCAGTTATCTCATCATCTTCCCAAATTACTGTTAAGTGAAACAGATGTTTATAATTGCTGTCATATTAGATGTAAAAATGGTCATGATTATTTTAATTATTTTACAATTTGCTGGTTTGTTCTGTTCAACAGGATCAGTGTTCATGTTTTATTAACAGTTCAGTTTTGTTTATGGTAACTGAACCTTTCCTTACCCTAACCATTATTTACAGTATTTGTCGTTTTTACTTTGTAATATTTCTATAATTTGATACATTTTGTTAAATGTCAGCAATAAAATATTGTTTATTTGTAAGTCTTGCTGATTTTCTCATGATTTTTCTTTCACTACTTGTGTATGTTAACAAATACATACAAATTAATTATAATTCCTAAAATTATATTACAGTTCCCTAAAAATTTGGGTCGCGGCTTGATGACCATGTAAAAATGTGGGTCCTGTGGCCAAACCAGTTGAGAACCACTCGATTAATGCATGTTTCCCATAACTCAACAGGAGAATAAGACAACCCTTTTAGACCATGTGCTGGCCAACCATTTTTCCAGTCCTTAAAATAGCAAAAGTGGACACACTCTAAGTGCACCTGCACCGTGTGCTTTAGACCATGTGCTTAGATCATTAAAATAAACCCCATAAAGATTTGGAACCACTTGAGAGTGCATTAACAGTGAATACATTTTCATTTTGGGGTAAACTATCCCTTTAAATTGGTACAGTACAGTAGATACTCAGACTTGCCACATTCATTTCAAATTCAAAAAATACCCAATGAGCAGTGTGCATGTTTGCAGTTTACAATAGCTTAACAGATTTCATAGCCACTATTATTTCCGTTTCATAAGCCACAACTTACAATTCTCCATACAAGAATCTGGCAGCAGTGTGACAAGCAGACAGTCAGAGGGTGGAGGTCCATCAGTTACACACAACAGTTGCAAGTTTTTAATCTCCCATTGAGAATCCAGCAGGCCTGAACAGAGTGAAGGATTAACCAGTCAAACACAGACTCAGAGGGAGGAGAGAGGGATTACAGGAAAACACACTCAGCACATGGGATTTTCCCCTTTCACCTTTGACCCAACACAACCTCAACTTGGACTTCTCATTCCCATTCAAACAGGTAAGCAAAACTTGTTAGGGTTGGCAATTTATTTATTAAAATAGAATTAATTTGTATGTATTTCCAGCTAAATCCTGCTTCAAAATGACATTAATAGACAGTTAAAAAGAAAGCAACATTCTGTGACTTTTTTTTCTCTGTATAAAAGTATTTTAAACAGACAATAATGTTTAGAAATAAATGTCTGTAAATAATTTCTTACACAAACCGTTTCACTGTTTCATAAAACCACAATGTACTGTCAGGAGTGCCAGATATTATTTCTGTTTTGGTTGCAATGTTTCCTTTTTTTTATGGGAGCAGTTGCATACTTCCTTCAAGATTTTACTTAAGAAAAAAATTCATTGTGAATGAACTGAATTTCACTATCACTCTTTGTGCTTTTAATGTCATATGATCCTTCACTTTAATCCTAAACTTTTTTGTCTCTATAGCATGTTCTCTCTCTCTCTGGCACCTTAAAATTTTTCATAGGAGACTGCCCTAAAAATATACTGTGCTGTTTTAGAGATTGAACATGAAAATATTGTAGAGGTGCTCTGTTTGTGTGTGAAGTTTTCATTTTTCACCTGTTTTTCCTAAGTTTGTGTAAAGTTTATGAAGTTATTTTTGCTTCTTTTCTAATCCCCTTTAGTATTTGCCCCATTCGCTTTGTTTATGCTGTATTGAAAATGCTGTAAATAATGTAAATAGTGTTGTATTAAAGCCGTAGGTACAGGATTGGATTCCACTTTTTTCTCTTTTCTCTTTTGTTTTTGTTATAGCCAGGGAGGAAGTAGAGAACTGTATTTTTATTTCTGTTATTTTGTTAAGATGATTTAGTTTCAGTTTGGGTTTAGTTAGTGGTCATGTATATGTATAAAAATGTTTATTTGTATAAAAAAAGATATACAAATGAATGGGCCTGATGCTAAAGAGGTTTCCATAATACTTCATTTGCTTTGGGTTGCTTTTGTATTACCTCACTGACCCTCTAGACCAGGGTTGTAACATAAACATTGTCACTGTGACTTTGGTCATCACTGATGCATACTGAAAAAAACAAACAAACATTAATTTCTCTAACATTCAATAACAAAAATTGTAATTCTTAAGTTGTATGTATCTGATAATTCCTGCCAGCTTTTAGTGAACTTGCAATATTGTCAAAAATACAGTACTTTCCTAACCGATTGAGTACATATCAAGTAATGAAATCTGGAAAATATCGGTCAACCTTAGATCCCTACTAATGCATTATTCATAATGAAGGCTACCTTTCATTCGATTACCTGAGAACGCTTATGATTATAAAAAAAACAAACAGATGGACTGACAAATAAACGAACAAATGTAAGCACATTGTGAATTACCAGAAATTTCACACACTGAAAACCAATTCCAAAATTTAAAGAAACACAACATTTGGCTGGTTTTACTTGATTATTTCTGGCCACATTAACCATTCTACCCTCTACTGGCTAACAGGCCAAAAGAGGAAGCCAGAGCCTGATTCGTTAATTTTATTTTCGTGTTCCCGTATGTCCTTTCTCTCTCTCCATCTCTGCTCTTAAGAGGTCAGTAAACAATCACTAATGTTCAGTCTGATTGCTCTCTGTGCTGTTCTGTTTCCCCTTTAAGAGTCGGTCATTACACTTTAACCCTGACTAATCAAGCGTGTTTTCTCTAGGCTACAGTGTGTGACTTGCTTCAGGAGCGAGTGTGGAGTGTGTAATATGTATTACGTCAAAGGGGAAGATGGGAAAAGACAGTGAGTGAGGGGAGAAATGCTGAAATGATTTTTGGCACGCTCTGTCGACCCTCTATGAGACTCACCGGGTTCCCATGTGCCTTCTAGACATCCGCAGGTCTGTGCTTGTGCAAATCCATAAATCCTCCTATATTGAAAGATTGTTATCCAGGCAAGAACAGCGTGTAAAAATGAGCGGCATGTCAGGTGTGACCCAGAGCAGCACACAGCTGAACAGCAATCTGTAATGTCGTCAGTGCTGCTGAATGCTATCAGACTGCAGGCACTGTTTGCATCTGTCGAAGCTCAGACACATTTAACATCACATGCAAAAACAACACTTTATCATGCTCCGAATTATTCATTACAGAGGGAAATGTGGTCATACTGTAGGTATGCGACGATGTATTACTTTAATATAGGACTTTGTACGCACAAGTGTGTGTAGCTGCTGTGTAAAGCACAGGAAGGGTTGAAAATGAATGTTAAAAACAAAACAAAAAACAAAACAAAACAAAACAAAAATAAATATATTTATACTTATATACACACACATATAAATATTATTTCTTGATATCCCCTATGAAACTTATTGCATTGAGCCTGCATGCATTCAATAAAGGTTTTATACTGGTTTGTCCTGTGTTAAGTCTGGTCGATAATGATATTTATATTGATTTTTGTCTGAAGCCATGGTGGAGTGGAAATGAATTAATGTTGTGTATGACTCCCATGAGCTTGGAGTACTGCATCCACACATCTCTACAATGACTCAAATAACTTATCAATTAAGTCATCTGGCATGGCAAAGAAAGCGTTCCTGCAGGACTCCCAGAGTTCATCAAGAATATTTGGTTTCATCTTCAATGCCTCCTACTCCATCTTTTCCCAGACATGCTCAATATTGTACATGTCTGGTGACTGGGCTGGCCAATCCTGGAGCACCTTGCCCTTCTTTGCTTTCAGGAACTGTGATGTGGAGGCTGAAGTATGAGGAGGATTGCTTTCCAGCTGAAGAATTTGTCCTCTCCTGTGGTTTGTAACGTAAATGGCAGCACAAATGTCTTGATATCTCAGGCTGTTGATGTTACCATTTACTCTGCAGATCTCCCCCATGGCCCCAAACTGAATGTTACCCCAAATCATGATTTTTCCTTCACCGAAACTGATTTCTGTGAGAATCTTGGGTCCCTTGCAGGTCTTCTGCAGTACTTGTGATGATTGGGATGCAGTTCAACAGATGATTCATTGGAAAAAAATCTACCTTCTGCCACTATTCCAAATGATCAACTAGAAGTCAAGTTATTATTTTTTGCTCTTACAACTGGGATCGACGACAAGACTTTTGCCAAATAGCGTACATAAACAGAATCTTCACTGTCAACGTTGTCGCTTTTAAGGAAATGAGTTTACAGTGTAAGAACCTTCCTGATGCACAAAACCAACTTATTGTTAAATTGAATCTGTTCATCATATAAATTGTTCAGAAGAACAGGAACAAACACAAGGTTAAATGAATAACAACATCACAACTGGCCTTACAAAATAAAACCACCTCACAACAAACATGCCAAAAATACATTTACGCACATGAATCCATCCAAGAAATATGCATTAACCAATAAAAAAGCCGCATTCTCTTTTAACAACGAGCCGTTTATCAGATATCCACACATACAGTACTTTTCAAGAATGTCAACCACTAAAAAGAAGCATAACAGCATCCCCGCAGAAAAGGTGATCATAAAACCCCTCCTCGCCACCTGAACAAGCACAAAAGTCTGCTTTTTCTCTTGTCATGTCCGTCCTCTGAGTAACATCTACAGGTCAGCATCTCCATGATCCTCGCTGGAATACAGCGAACGCTTCACAGAGCTGCATATGCACACGCACCAGCGGCCTCAAAGCGGAAGGTCATTGTGACTGTAGCTCTTATAATTACCACTGAGAGTAATTAGCTTTGCTCTCTCAAGGTCTCCAACCCCCAGAACACACCTTTACACTGTCAGCGGCCTGCAGTAAGCGTGTGTGTATGTGTGTTTGTGGCACAGGTGATGTATAATCAGCTCTCAGTGGAGGTGTGGAACATTACAGTCTGATATAATGATACTTTGCACTGGACGACGCCACGTGAAAGAGAGAGAAAGAGAGAGAGGGAGAGAGAGAGAGAGAGAGAGAGAGAGAGAGAGAGAGAGAGAGAGATCATTAACTCTAACACACTTAATGAATTTGAACGATGAAGTCAACTCTTCTTTTATGGATGTATATTAGTCAAGGTGCCAAGGGCATCATTAAAAACGTTGCTTCTTCCGTTGTCTTTTCTCTTTTGGCTCCCATGCTGCAATGCGGTGCTATCCTTATCTGTTCCTTTTTTTCTCCTCAAAAATGTCCTTCTTTTTTTCTCCTTCAACAACTTCGGAGAGACAGAGTGGTTGTCTGTTCCTCTGTCTTTTGCGGGCTCGTGTGTGTGTGTGAATGTGTGTGTGTGTACGTATGTGTGAAGGTGATAAGGTACAGAATCAGTCTAAATGTGTCCAGAGGCTCTCCTCTCACCAGGACTGTCAGGACGAAATGAATAATCTGTTGCTAACACACACACAGACACACACTAACAATACAGCAGAGTAGATAACATGGGCTTCAAACAATAGACAATTTGAGTAAAACACAGGGGTCAGGGCATGCACTGTTTGATTGTCTTGTAGAAAAAACACTGAAGGTGTGTCATCTCTGCAAATGGAAACACCCCTTAAGATCTGAGACCAAAAAAAAAAAAAAATCACTTTCAAAACAGACAAAAAACTGACTTTATTGTCTAAAGCCTGATTTGAACTTTTTTCTATTATATTAATGTTGAGTTGGTGTAGAGGAGAGGTGGTGTAGAGTACTGAAGTACAGTTTTTTAAAATACAGTAGTGTTTTTGAATACAGTATAATACAATACAATATTTTCCCAGAGATGGGTTGCGGCTGGAAGGGCATCCGCTGCGTAAAAAATATGCTAGATAAGTTGGCGGTTGATTTTGCTGTGGCGACCCCGGATTAATAAAGAGACTAAGCCGACAAGAAAATGAATGAATGAATGAATACAATTTTTATTTACTGTAATTTAAGACCTCATGAAATAAAATAAGGTTTTTATCAGTGCATTAGTCTTAAGGATATCGATAAGCTAGTGCGCTCCAAAACAGTGTCTAAAATGTACATTTAGAAGATAGCAACATCCAAAGCTTGTAGTTTGTCAATTCTGCCTAAATGGTTCCACAATTTTTGATGTCACCTCATACTTCACGTTCTCGTCAAATCTTCTGATCAATCAAATGCTATCTAGTAAGAGACACGTCATGCCCTCTTCAAGACGCCTCTCATTGGCTTTTCTATGGATGAGCTCAAACACTCTCACTGACAGACCTGTGATAAGTCAAAACGCTATTAGTTGTGTTTTTTTTTTTTTTTTTAAAGGGAGGAAGTACTCTATGTCCTGGCCTGTCTTCATGTTTCAGTTGAGATTGTCAAAACATTTAATTGAAAAACTGCACTTTTCAAAGTATTTCACAGGACCTTTTAGTACAACTTTTAAGCCACCAGCAATTTATTCATTCATTCATTTTCCTTCACCTTAGGCCCCGTTTACACTAGTGCGTTTTAGTTTTAAAACGTCGTTTTAGCATGAAAACGATCCGCGTCCACACTACCGTTTTACCCAAGCGTCTCTCAATAGATCTCCGTCCACATTACGCCACCAAAAACGTATATTACGTGACCATTCGCGCACTCTGGGCATGCGCGTTCAAGTATAAACAGGAAGCACGTGTCTCGCTCGGCATTTGGTTATTGTTAGTCAGCAAACGCTGGTTGAACGATGAACGCGATGGCAAAGAAAGCAAGAGAGGTCTTTTAGTGGACAGACAACGAGGTCGAGTTGTTACTTAAAGTAACAAATGAATATAAAACATCTATGGCTATCGAAAATACAATGTTTACAGTGAAGGCTGGTCTGCTGTCTTTCGGTGACGTTATAGTCATGTGCGCTTGACGAATAAGGGAAGGTTACGCAATGACCCAAAAGCGAAAAAGATCCGTTTTCGCAGCTTGAAAACTCCGGCGTAGTGTGGACGGATGGCGTAACCGTAGCAAAACTTATGCATTTTAAAATGAAAACGCACTAGTGTAAACGGGGCCTTAGTCTCTATTTCAGAGGTGGTCACAGCAGAACGAACCGCCTACTATTTCAGCATACTGTATTTTTTACACAGAGGATGCCCTTCCAGCTGCAATCCAGCATTGGGAATCACCCATTCACACACATTCATACAGTGTAGACATACTCTATGCACTTACACACTCAACCTTGTAGTGTAGAGTGTTTATAGTTTAGTGTCATCCCAAATTGAACAATATTGCTTGTTTACTAAACTTTACTTTTCCCATTTTCACAGTTAACCATATCCAAATTAATGGAATGAATGACCAAACTATCAAATAGTACCTGTCATGAGTACAAATGCATTTACCATCAATAAGCAGCATAATCACTCACATAGAAGAATTTTGCTTGTACAATTCAAAATAAAAGTAATCCAACCTATGCCCGATAGCTCTGTCCCATTCACTATGTGAGCAAAGCTGTAACCATTTAGAACAGTAATGTTTTAATTTGGGATGACACTAAACTACAAACACTATGCACTTACACACTCAAACTTGTAGTGTACTGAGTATAAATACATAGAGTATAGTTTTTGTTTGGGATGTAAATAGTGAGTTTTTAACTGAAGGCTTGCTCTGAAAGGATCATTGAATCAGTGAGTTGTGGACTCAATGACAGAAGCAGTCAGATTAGTCCATTTAAAAATTTAAAATAACAAGGAAATACCTTTTTTTAAAATAAAATGTCATGGAGTAAAAGTCATCATCAGGGTTTGGAACAAAAAGCATATTTCAGTGTGAATGCACTACTTACACTATTTATGCTACAAAATGGCAAAGAATAGCGCATACATATGCAATTTGTGACGCATGAACTGATTCAAATGATCAGAGGGAGTCCAGTTAACAACTCAATGATTCAAATGATCTAGTCAGAAGGAGTGTCCAGTTAACAACACACTGACTCAAACGACCCATTCAGAGTGTGTCTCCAGTAGTTAGCAACTCACTGATTTAAATGATATGGTCAGAGTGAGTCTTCGCTTAACAACCTACTTTCTATTTACACCCCATCAAATTATGATTTGGGAACTGCTAATGCAATTTAATAAAAGTGTTATTTTGGAGCACATCACCATATAGACAGCCTCCATGTGAACAGACACACACAAAATCCCCAACAGTGAGTCCATGAGGTCTTTAACACTCAGATAAGGCTCTAAAGCTTTGAATATTGAGTGTCGGAAACACGTATGACCTTTAGCTGTGCGGCTTCCTGACAAACGACGGCAGCGCATGTGTGGTATCTGCGCTTTTCAGAGAACAACCATCATCACAATAAAGCGCTTTTAACAGAAAGTGTGTCAGCACTTTTCAAATGCCTCTGTTGACAAGAGCTCAGGGCTGCAATTGGCTCAAGCCAAAAATGAAAACACCTGCCACCTCTCTCTACACAAACTGAAGATTGCATGCGTGTGTGTGTAGGCCCATGTAACTCTACAGCATTTTGTTTTACCTTGTCTCAGCACATCAAAGCCCCCTCCCCTCGACACCTGCGCGAGATGTTTTTTCGTGTCACTTTTTTTTCCAAACGTGCGCTACATCAGCATCAATTTCCCATCTGTCTTTTCCATCTATTTAACACTGACGTGCACAAATGCGCACACGCATGCATTAAAGAGCAGCAAAACACGTAAGAGAGCGATTAAACGCCACGTTGCCACAGAGACTCGACCTTCGGAAGAACGAAACAGAGCCCGTAATGATCCACAAGACCATCTGTGATGCCGCCCTGCAACCCATTATGACATCGCCGTCTCATCTCCACGGGGACAGACGGCTTTATTAATAACTCAACACTCTTGGCAAGCGTCTCTCTCTCTCTCTGATTCCATCATATACTGTGGGGACAGTGATTAGACACTCAATTCCCTGGATAAACCAACTTTAGCCAGTAGAGACGCACATTCAGATGCAGTCAGCAGTCATTGATCGCTGGTAAGGGCTCACGGGAGGATCAATAGTGGATTTCTCAGTACAAACGTGAGTGCTAAAGGGTCAAGGCCACACGCTGAGGATACGACTGTGGTTAATTCTACATCCCTCACTTTTACTTCAAGCACACACTCTTAAGCTGCGTGCAGTTTGTGAATGTAAAGGTGTAGTTCATTGGAGTCATACTGACAAAGACCTTTAAAAACTGGTAAAAGAGGGGAAAAAAAATCAGGTCTTACGTGTTTATTTGAATTGGAGCCTTTCAGGGCAGAAAAAAACAAGCTTTAAAAAACATTTTAACTGGTTGTCAAAGTTGGAAGATTTTTATTTCTGTAGCCTACTTAAATTTTTAAGGTGGCACGGTGGCTCAGTGGTTAGCACTGTCACCTCACAGCAAGAAGATCGTTGGTTCAAGTACCGTTGGTCAGTTGGCATTTCTGTTTGGAGTTTGCATGTTCTTCCCATGTTTGCATGGATTTCCTATAGGCTATAGGTGAGTTGAATAAACTAAATTGGATGTAGTGTGAATGAGTGTGTATGGATGTTTCCCAGTGCTGGGTTGCAGCTAAAAGGGCATCCGTTGCGTTAACATATGCTGGATAAGTTGCTGGTTCATTCCTGATTAACAAAAGGCACTAAGCCGAAGGAAAATGAATGAATGACTTATTTTTATAAATGATTTTATATTTTATTTAGTTACTCGAGTGAAAAGTATAAAACTAATAATTTTGCTACTTAAATTAAATACCAACATAAAATATTGAAATTAATGAAGTCGTTTAAATTAAGTAAATAATAAAGAAACAAACAATAATACTAAAAACATGTCAAACTACACAATAAAATTACGTAAAATACATTAAGATTGAAATGAAAAAAAATTGTAATAATCAAAAATGAAAATAACTTTGCTTAGCGCATACACATTTTAGCTCTGTTCACTGCCCTTCCGTGTTTAACTAAACTCTGCAGATGTTATACATTGAGACAAATGCAGAAGTGCAGTGAAACGAGGTAAATGGTGCATGCACTACACATACGTTCTACTCGTTTTCTAAAAATTTGCTTTTGGACTGTTGAAGGAAACGCTTGCTCATTGCTATTGTAAAGCTTGACAAGGCCAAGATATTTTCAAAATAAATCCAATTGGATTCGTAATATACATTAAAGGCATACACATTCCAATAGGATGTCTTGAGAGTGAGTAAATTATGGGTTAATTTAAATTTTTGGCTGAACTATCCTTATTATAGCAAACTCTGGACATACTGAATGGAAATGTTAAAGGGAAATGCTGGACATGATGAAGGGAAATGCTTGCGAATTGCTATTATAAAGCCTGACAAGGACAAGTTATTATTATTATTATTATTTATTTATTTATTTATTTATTTTTTTTATTTATTTTTTTTTTAATAAATCTAACTGGATTCGTAAAGGCATATACACTCCAATAGGATGTCTTGAGAGTGAGTAAATCATGGGTTAATTAAACTTTTTTGCTAAACTAACTTTATTACACCAAACTCTGGACATACTGAAATACAGACACATTAATAAGCACACAAACCCTTGCTAACACACACAGAGATTATGAACCCACAAAAGCAGGAGGCCTCCAGAAAAGTCACTTTTATGAGGCAGAACTCATAGAGGGTTGAGAGGAAGCTGAAGGAGTCTTACAGTAATTGTGAACTCTGAGCATGACGAAGCCAAAAGGCGCACAGGAAGAGAGAAAGATCTAACGCATACACACACAAAACAGAGAGAGAGAGAGAGAAAGAACAAACAAAGCTAAACTTATTTACAATGTTAAGTTGTCAGTTTAAACTCTTAATTCTGATTGAATGAAAGGTGTGCAATACAATGTTCAATACACAGGTAGTTGCAGTTCTGATCGCAGTTCAAAATAAATCCACTTCCCTCAAACATTAGTAGTAACAAAAGTAACTCTCTGAGAGTTGGCGTTCATATGTGTCTTGAGGACACCAATGTGTGATTCAATGTGTGATATTATGCACCAGAATATTTGTGAAGAGGTAGCTAACACATTACTATAAGCTATTAGATATGCCTGTTTCTGTCTTTCGTATGCTCCTAAGTCTGAATGTGATTGATTCAAAGTAGGCACTGGGAGATCTAACATGTTATAATTGATGATACATTGGTTAAATATTGTGCTGCAAATAGCAAAACTAGTTTAAACTCACCACTTGTCAAATGACCATGGAATAAGCTGGATAATCAACAACTTGTGATCCGTTAAAATATTTTAACTGGTTCTTTGCCTTCGTGTTGGACATTTAAATATCATTTAACTCACAGCAAGTCATTGATTATCCCTTACAAAGATTTACGAAGCAATGTGAATCCATAAATGTGGATCAGAAGGGATTAAATTTAGGTGTCTGATATCAAATCTCTGGAAAATTTAAAATGTACCTTGGATTTCAGGTAAAGAGTCATTGGTGACTAGTTTTAATGTGTTCAATGACAATGGATTGATAACCATTCATTTTTTTTAAGATGAAGATGACAGTTCTGTTGTGAGACATCTGACAACAACTGTCAAACCAAAAACCAATGGTGTGACAACGATAATCATCACTTGCTTTTTACAATTTCTTGCCACAAACCCACCATCTATAGACCATTATAAGAAAAACCCTAAATTATTCTTCTCTTACTAGGCCAAAGATGAAATGCTGCTAGTGTCAAAAGTTTTTAGAGACCGTTTTGAAGTGTGGCATCTCAGACAATGACTGTAAAAACCAAATAAACATTTTGGCTACAAACTGACCATCTGAGATATGTGTTAAGGCAATCCTTTTGCTGATTTATTAGTCAAAATCTGCAGTCTTTGATTGTTATGCCTAGCTAAGATTACATTCTACAAATGACACAATTGAGACGAACCAAAAAACCTTCACTGTTATTTTCTTGTCTTTTCCGAGACAAGCTCAATGCTCTACATTGCCGAATGTGTCATGGGCTGATGATGTAAACCTTCAGACGAGTCTTCTTGCCAATGTCCAGTTTTTACGTGTCATGACTGTCATACTGTAGACTTTAATGACACCTGAGACACCACACTGTGACATGACTCATATATGGAAACATGTTTGCACTGTCTGACAAGCAACAACTGTAAAAAACTATTATAAATCATTCAGTGTGCAATCATATTATTACTGCCTTCATTTTTTTTCTGCCAATCTTTAATCCTTTGTTGGTCAGAAAATTTGCAGTACAAACATTTATAGTCGGTGTTCATACACATTTTTACTACTAAAATCCTGCGACTTTTCCATGACTTTTCCAAGACTTCCAAGCAAATTTTCATGACCTAATGTATTATGCAATGACTATGGGTGGTAAAAGAAAAATAATGCATGTTCAACTTTATTACAGCATATTGTGAAACACGCAACAATCTATTTAGTTTCAATTTATATTTATCTTTATGTAAAATTGATTTAGATAATGCTTACGCCACACTAACAACGTGAGATCGTGTGATAGGCCAAGGACAGAAAGGAAGTAAATAACCTATTTTCAAGTATATAGATATCTGTTTTCCATGACTTTTCCAAAATTTTGCAGGTTTTTCTGTTTTTCCAAAACTTTTGCAGGATTTCCATGACGGTATGAACCCTGTATAGTGATACAAAAGACTTCTTTCACAGCTATTCTTTTCAACATTAGATTTAACATTAGACAAAAAAAGAATTTACACACATATATTTAAACAGCAACTTCTTCAAAATTGAGAATTTAAAAGAAGTTGCATGTATTTATAATGTTGTAAGAAATGTATTGTTGGTCAGTAAATGAGCGTTACTTCATTGTACCAATAAATAGACACACAATATCACTTTCCAGAGCTTTTACATTTACTGTTCTCTGTTGGTGGAACAATGTTTCCAACTCCATGCGAAAAGCTAAATCCCTGACAATATTGAAGAGACCACTGGAAACTCATCTCTGAGCAGGTAAGGTTTAGGGTTATTTTTGGAATGCTGCTGGGCATGGGCCGGTATTAGATTCTAACGGTATGACAACCTTGGATATAAATATCACAGTTTCACAATATTGAGATTACTACTCTAAAATGACATGTATGTCCGAGCTCATTCATACTTCTCACATTCATACTGTATAGAACGTACTTTTCTATCAGTCGAGTAGTAAATTCAAATGCAGTACCTGCAGAGTAGTAGGCGATTTCGGACACAGCCAATATATTCTATTTTGAAAAACATTTAAGATATTTTGGAACAGCAAACATGTCAGGCTAAATAATTCAAATAAATCATTGACTTCTGCTGTCTTCATTAGTTTCAAAAACACTGATTTCTTCACAATTTACAACATGACCTTTGGATATAATTTCTGCTGGACATAACTTTGTCCTAAAAAGTTTTTTTTTTAAATCTTACACATACCTTAGGAATGGTATAACAGGAAATGTTGGCGATTTTAAAATCTTGACTTTTCCAAACCGTGGTATACCTTATAATTGGTTATCGTCCCATGCCTAGCTGTGACAATAAATGAATGAATGAATGAATCTATACTTTAGCATTTACTTACTCCTTGTTTTGAGCATGTACTTTTCTAAACCATGTCTGGAAACTCTTTATTACAATTACACTTGTATAGTTCATACTTCTCAATTGTAGGTGACTGTGGTTACAGATTTATTCTAATCAGTCAAATTCTGATGGATATATTTTGTATGGATGGATGTGTTTTGTTTTTAAATGCCAATAAATGTCCATTGCTGGTTTCTCTTGCAAACCAATGAAAATCACTTATCTTTCTATTTCTCTTCCTCTCTCTCACACACACTTCTGCATCTGCTATAGAGAGACTATGAGTCACAAAATTATCCACACAGCATTTGCACGTCCGCCACATTAATCCACCATTTTCTACCATAACTCGATGAAGGAAGTAAAACTAGTCATTAATCTGTCTCAGTCATCCTCAGAACTGGTCTGTCCTCGCATGACATCAATGAATCTGGAACATAAAGTGCATTTCACACATAGAAGACATGTCTGATCAAGAAACTGTTCGGGTGGACACTCCTGAGAGCACTGAAGTGGAAAAAAACACGGACCGTCAACTTGAGTCTTACAAATGGCACAAGTGCTGCTGAAATCCAGCGGGAGCAGGAAAAACAGCCGCTGATACTGACGGGCTCCTGGCTGAGCCAAAAGTGTTGACTAAACATCTTTGAGAAACGCGTGTCAGAGCCAGATAACATATTATTCCAATGTTCAGTAGAGTGAAAGGCGGACCAAGACATTTAAAACTTTTTTAAATGATCAGAAAGCAGCTGTTCAGACTGTAAAAACGAATACAGAGTAGGCATACGGCAGAGAAAGGCACACATTGTCATCCAAAGGTTAGTAAATACCTTAGTTTGTAAATTATTTATTATTATATTATAGACTTTATTCTTTTTAAAAAAATGTTTTCATGCCTTGTCCTTATAATGATAAATATGTATGTTTAAAACCACACTTTGGATATGCTGTTCACAAACATAGCTTTTAAAAGTTTCAAATTCTTCAGAAATAATTCAAATATGCGGATTTAGTGTGCAATAAACATTATTATTATTATTATTATTATTATTATTATTATTATTATTATTATTAGTAGTAGTAGTAGTAGTAGTAGTAGTAGTAGTAGTAGTATCATCAATACTGAAAATTGTTGAGCTGCTTTGCTTAAAGGTGCAGTATGTAAGTTTGACACCTAGTGGTTGAACAAAGTATTGCACTCCAGGTTCACAACACATGCATATGCAGATTGCCAGATTGACGACCCCAACAGCAGTGTGTCTGACTTTATTGCCTAAAGGCTGACTTAAGGCTGATTTAAGTCGTGTTCTAAATAAAAGCAACAGCACGCGATAGAAAGAACATTTTCCAAATTAAAAGGAGGTTTTTGTTTTAATCAACAACTGAAATATTTATTTTAGAAACGGCTTCAATTTCTTGCAGCTGAACAACAGAAAATTGACAACGATCAACTCAGGTACACCTTATGTGCTTTATTCAGTGTTAAATGCTATGTCATGCGAGTTTGAATGCCATTTTACTTGACATTTACTGCCATACTACTGGAAGCAGTAGTAGATAGTTCACCTCAGATGTTGAAAATAAGATAAACCATCTGAAACTGAACTTCAGAACTGTGACTCAGTGCACGCCAACAGTGATTCAGCATGTGCATTTAATTATGTTGAAGAGGTTTAATATGAATTAGATTATAAACCTTACCATTCTGTTTGAGTACAGTAAGTGCACATATATTCTGTGCTTCTAGATGGCTGTGTTTAAATTTCTGTCGTGTTTCATCTAGTGCAAACAGCCAAATTAGCGTGTTGTTAGGACACAGGGTTACAATGTAAACTGCTCACTTACTGTTTAAGTTCATAGCCTAATCTTCATATTATTTTCTAGTTAATAACCTCCTCATGTGGAGCTCTAAATCTGCATCTCATTTCGGAGTCTATTACCGTCTACCAAAGGTCACATTTCTGTCATGGACGCAGCTTTCCTGACTGAATGAAATGTATTGTTTTCCACAAAGCCAACCCGGGGTGCTGAAATAAAATTGGCTTAACTCGTATTAGGCGGGTTAAAGGGACCAAACCAAAGACAGACCGTCTGGCACGTAATGCACATTTTCAAAGCAGAATATCTGACTTTAGCATTGTTTTTCAGATTACCAAATATGTTCACTTAGCATGTTTCTAAAATATCTGCAAACGTGTTAAGGTATTTTAATGCTTTAGAAAAGCCAAAAACTTACATAACAGCACCTTTAATAAGTACCTTTATTAGCACCTTTAATAACACCTTTATTAACTTTGATACGTTTTATGTAAGGCCTTAAGACAGTGAAAAGTAATCCGAATGGATACCTACAAGTATGTAAACTTTTTTCTCTTTCGTTTATTTTATTTACACACAATACACTGTAAAAATACACTGCAATTAGTTGGCTTTACTTTTAAAAATGTAGTAAATTTTGCCTTAAAATGATAAAGTAAACATTAAGGTTAAGTGAACTTAATAGTTTAAAGTTAAAACAGAAATATTTACGTTTAAGTAAAATCAACTTATCACATTTAAAGCAATGAGTTTACTCACTTTAAGTAATTGCTTTTTTTATACTGTAGCACAGGCACTGGTAAATTCAGGCCTTCTTTCATACTCATGGAAAGGAAACATCCAAAATAATGATCATTGCATCATAGCTTATGTATTGCATCTGTACATTTCAAAGCATATTTTTTAAGATGAGTTTGAGTAACTTCAGCTGCACTCACTGTTTTTTACATCTATATTTTGATCGCAAACTCCAGACTTTAGTTTTATCTCAATCTACATGCCTACTGCATACACCACTGTTTCATTCCCATTTATATTCTGATTGCATATGCCAAACGTTGCATTCCCATGACGATTCTGACTGCATACACCAAACTTTACAGCTTCATTTGTATTATTTAAGTGTGAATAATAATATAAACTGGTAACAAACTGAATAGCTAAATTGTTCCTACTGACTTATTCGCCCTACTGTTCTTGCAAATACCAAAATATCATGCATTTAGGAATATACAGATAATTTAAATGTATTTATTTTTATTTTATCTTATATACTTTTTCATATGTATGCAGATTTCCAGTTAGAAAATAGCGTACAGAATCATAATAGGTTTATCTAAAGCTCATGCCATCGTTTGAGGCAGATGATCAGCTGCACTGGTCAAACGAAACTAAAGCAATACTTCTGAAAGTGTTAAAGTTGACCTAAAGACAGAATCCCAACATCCAAAAAAGTGATGCAAAACAGCTCTAAATCCCCATACAGATGCATTTTGAATATGATTTATCCTAGAATACTGTACACGGCAAACTGTTCCCAGAAGAGTGATAAAATACCACATGTTTAAAAAGCTTGAGAAAAAAGACTTAACATATGGTTTAATACATTTTGGCTATCAGAATGACAAACAATTGCTCTTCCTTTTTATTTAAAGCACTTGACAATTTTATGCTTGTTCTGTCATCCATTATCCGTCTGCTCTCACGTTCTTTTTCCTCATAATTTCTCTGCGATCTGACCTAAGGTCGCCGCTTCTCTCTGAAGCTCATTAAGTACAACCATTAATTATCACTCATTTCTAATTCATGCATTCATTTATTTTGGATCATTTCAGCCCACTTTTATTGCCTGTGCGTCTCTTTGACCGGGAACGGGACTGTTTCCGCAGGAGCTCAGGGCTTCTGGGGTCACAAGCGCTCTGTGTTGTCAAACCTCTGTCTGTCTGACGCTGCCGCAAACGTTTAGTCACGAGTGCTCGACATGCATTTAGAGGCGTCTCTGGGAAACGAGCGCCGTTGATGATTGTGGGGTTTGTTGTAATTTGCATCGGTCTCTAATGGAATAAAAGAAGACGCACAGGGGAAGGTTAAATTAGAGATTAAATTCATCGATCGACTGCTATTAAAATGGGAGGCATGGCCCTGTGGAGTGACAAAAACAAACGCAGAACACTTAAACATGAACAGTTCCATTACGAGGCTTATTTCTCCATGTGGATACAATAGAAAGTGTTCAGTTGGGTTTTTAGAGTGGATTTAAACACAGTTGATTTAAACACACTAGTTGATCATAATTTGAAGCAACTTCCTAATAAAAACTTTACCAGCAAGTTACCTTAGTAGCAACTATATTGTGGCTATTAAAGATTTGACATCTTTTCACCTGTGATAATCGACTATTAAATTATAATTAGGGTTAGGTTAGGTTTAACCCAATAATAATAGCTTTCTGAATGTATTCCAACTGAAATAACATCCTTGCACTTTGCCTTTAGTGTTACACACTTGAACCCTCAGTTTAATTTATAAAAATAAATAAACTTAAAGTTAGGAAACTTAGTCAAAGTATATGTAATCTCTTTCAATTATTTTTTTCAGAAAATATGCTTTATATTGATCAAAAGTTAGAGTAATTTTTTTTTTTTATTTAAATACTCGCTATAATTTCTAATGCCTTGTTTATAACAGCATATTCAGAAATCTTTACACAGAAATAAATTGTGCCCAATCACTTTAAGATCAATTCAAGATTCATTAAATCTTCCATATTTAAATTGTTAATCATAATATTTAAATTATATTTAAATATTTAAATTATAAATCAACCAATAATCAATAAAAATATCTAATAATAACTAAACAAGTTAACACAACCAATAAACATATGCAATAATCATGTACTCCTGAGATCTTATAAACAAAGAACCATCTACTAAAATGTTTTTTACACTGTAAATGAAAAGTAACAAGGCATTAAAAGTTGATATTACAATACACAAACAGTCATTGTTGTGTCTCACCTTGTGTTTAGATGTAACTGACTCCATCTTTAGAGAGCTGACAGACATGTTTCCTGAGAAAGACGATTGGCTGTTCAGACCCAGATCAAACCAAATTCATTCTTTTATGGCAAGAGTTGCCTTTTAAAACGTTTTTCTATTAGCATCAAGTGTTTTGCATGGTGCTCACGTGCCCTACGAGTCACACGTTCAACTGCTGCACCTCATGTTTAGACTGTGCGTACCTGGAGTTGGAACTCTGCAGAAAAGTGCCTCGATACAAAACGATTGTTGATACAGTGGTTGCCTAGGCTAGCAACTCAAAGCAAGTACGCAAATATTAGTAAACTAGACCTACTATTCTTAAAAACTAAAACATATTATACTCCTTTCATTTTTTTGTTTGTTTGTTTTGTTAATTAGAAATGCAGTTTGATGATCAACAGAGAGCATTCAATGATCCAAACAGTTAAAAATAGTATAAATAGTATAAAATATTCACATCTCTCCACTTTCTGAAATTCTTCGCTTGCATGACTTGTCTGAACAATCCAGTTCAACAAAACAAACTTCAGTCAGTGTCACACGAGAGATGAGTGTTCTTTAAAATAAGGTGTTTGATTATTATCACAGCTTGTTCAGGTTAAAAACTTTGTGCACTACCCAAAGTTATGAAACAGTCCAGATATACAGCATTATGCCACACTACACTGCCACTTCTTCACTGTAAAAAATGCTGGGCTCCACATCATTCCTTCATGTTGTCGGAACACAAGTCGATTAAGTTAACTTAATTGTTTTTATAAATTTTAGTGTATTGAACATAAAACAATTAAGTTGTTCCAAAAACAACTTAAGAATTGTGAAGTTTTAGCTCGGTTTAACCAAGTAACTTACACAGGCAGCATTTTTTTTATTATTTTTTTTGTGTTGGAATTAACTAGCTTATACCGAAACACTATGTGATTATAATATCAACTGAGCAACTGTCACTGAAAAAAAAGGACAGTAGTTACTCCAAATAATTGATAGTATCAAACAGAGTGGAAAAACTAGACTACTTCTAAATTATGTATGCCATAGCTGTGTTTACTTTGACTAGCTCAAAGTGTGTTTGTTAAAGCAAGCAGAGCTAAGGTGAAGACAATGTCTGAAAGGTTGTGTCAAAACACAGTTAGCTCCATGCCGACTCAACTGTGTGTGATATTACAAGATATCACCTTCACCTTTTCATACTGAAGATATAATGTAAGAGGTTCGCATGTGTAGCAGTTGTGAGAGCAGAAATCCTCAAGTGAGTGAACCTTGGTGAAATAGCATGGACCTCTATCCTACTCTCAAACTCCAATGTGAAGATCATGAAATGATTCCCTTTCTGTAAGATTTATAAGTCGATATCCGTCCAGTTTGGTTATAAAATCAACTAAAGTAAAAACTATAATAAAGAATCAGAATAAATAACTTTATTGTAACCATAAATCGCTGCAGTTTTATCATGTGCTGCTTAAATGTTCAAGCTCTTTAAAAGAATCAGGGCGCCTAAAGACATTGTTTTTTTCTATTTTTGTTCTGATATTATTGCCTTAATATGAATATTCCTTGCTGTGACTCACACACAAAGTTACTAGAGTACATTCATAAAAGCACAGTCTGCTTTCATTCTCCTATCAAACTGCAAGCATAAAATGCCATTTGTATATGCTTGGTATTAAAGATATTGTACTGCATGTTATCTTTTTTTTTTCTTTTTTTTTGCTATTTATCCATTTAAGTCTATGTAGGGGAAGCTTTAAACTACAATTTACAGCAGTTATGCCATTTGCTAATGTTTCTTATTGAACTATGTTGGAAACGACTTGTGATCATGGGTGGTTAAAGATTAAGTTGGAAAAAGTAGCCCTAAAACACTCCATTATTCTAGTAAATGTACAAAGGTTTTGAAAACAATTTATTTTTTCCATCATTGAATTATTGTCGTTGCTGTCCAAAAACAAAACATATTTTTAATAATTCATCTACTGTTTAACTAGACGTGCATTTTTCCTGGCATCAGTATCAACAGAGATCAACATGTGCTTTAAAAGTGACTAAAGTGCTTAAATTGATTGTACTGCAACTGAATTTCTTCCATGCCACCTTAACAAACACTATGAACCAATGAATTTTATAATTATTTTAAATGCATAACTTGTGTATTATCAATGCTTATTGATACAATGCCTCAAAATAACAGAGAAAATCTAATAGGAAGGTAAAAACGGGAAAAGTCCATTTAAATTATGTATGACATCAATTTAAATTAATGTACGTAATGAATGTACTGTATGACAAAAACAGATTCAAAGTTATATACAACAAGTTATATATATGGTTTAAATTGCTTTTGCACATTAAGCATTTTTTTGAGGAGTGTAATGAAGACAAAGAAACTTTAAGAATTCAGCATTTCCTTTAATCTAAATTTAAATAGTTTTGTGATTATAATATCCTTTGAATTAAACCATAATTTTAACACTTCAGCTATTAATTTACATTAAATTAACTAAACTTCACATCATGACTTATAATCCTTGAGATATGGAGTTCATTTACTCTAAATCCAAAACAGCGCTAAACACACAGCTATCTTTTATCATGAGCTTTATGCTCCCATTATCCGATCTACTCAGATCAATTTTAGCTTGTTTAACAAATCCTTTGTTTTCTTTGATCGTTGTGTCTGTAACTAACTTCCTCTATCTTATTTTGGGCTCCTCTTTCTCCACTATCCCCTCGTCTCCTCGGCATTTGGGCTGTTTTTTTTTTCTTCAGTCTTTCATTTTAAATCTGTTTTTCCCTCTCCTCTGTAATCTAACAGGTCAGGAGGGGCCCATGATACCCATTACTGTAAGTGTGTGTATGTGTGTTTAAAGAGCACAGGAGAGGCTTCATATTGGATTCTGAAATAGGCAATCTGATCATTTTACATAGAGCGAGGGAGCAAAGAGCTCACACTATTTCACGGGTCACTTCAGAGGAAGAAATTAGATTTCAGGCCACATTATAAGATTTCTGTGTGTGTGTGTGTGTGTGTGTGTGTGTTTGAAATGAACTCTACACAGGGCTCTGTAATTGGCTGCCAAAGACAATTGGTTTAAAAATAAAAATAAAGTAGTGAACCACACTCAACTAGTGTTTGTAATTAGAGATTGGAGTATTGGTGTTTGAGAAGATAAAATATCATCAATTATGAGAGTGTGTGTAGCATAACCGTTAATAGTCAGAGACGCAACACACCCAGGGACCACACACACAGTCAGTGACGGATGTACACCGCACATAAAAACTGCAAAACACATTTGCAATGAATGGAAGTTGCTGACAGTTATAGTAGTTGCAATTTGATTGGCCCCAGCAGTCGTTATTTATAAGCTGCAAGACTGGTAGAGCTGGCAAAATAACCTACAGTAATGCCTCAAATAAATACAGTATAACAATTGGCATGTTATGGCTGAAATGATATACTTATTTGAAATAAAAATCACTTGAATTCAATACAAAGGTGTAAAATAGTTATTCATATTAAAATTAGATTTAACATTTTCTACATGTATTAGTGCTTTAAAAAAAATAATGCATACATAGTAAAACGTTAATTAAATTTTGTACAAAGACATATCCAATATTGACTGATAAAATAATAACAACAATAATAAAGCAATCAAGTAACGTGCAAAATTTCACAAAAAATAAATAAACTAATAAAAAAAATTAAAATTCAACAATCTAATATCATTGAAAAATTTATATCAAATTGAAAAATCTAATATCAATTACGAGTGGTAAAAAATAAATGTAATCTAGTCTTGTAATATTGTAATCTCTATGAAATGGTTATTGAATTTTTACGATTACAAAGAAAAGGGCAAGTTATACGCCGAATTAAATGTAAGGTTTTGAAGGAAAAAAAACTCTAAAGACTTGTATGGCTTTTTATAACATGACCCAACAATCTCATAAATAATACTCATAAATAGAACAAAAAAATTAAAAAAGAGGGCATACTCTGGGGAAAAGGGATACTCTCATATTGGCTTTGATATCGCAATTATTACCAATTTTAGTTACCAATCCAAATTGGGTATGACGTGTATTATTCTGTGATATTGTCGAACCCAACAAAAGCCGTAAATACATTATAAAGCCCTCTAAAGTATTCATGCTCTATATTCCAAATGTTCTGAAGTCATTTGACAGTTTATTGTGAACTACAGATGAATATTTAAGTGGTTAAATATAAGTTCACTCCAGCACTTCACTCAGCTCTGCCTGTCAATCATTCTCCACAAATTTAAACTGCGTGTGGCATTTTTAGTATTTGGTTATGACATGACTTCAGTAGAGAAATGCATATAGTTTGCGTTAAAGGATTCGATTTAGACTTGCATCGTCCACAAAAAGTGCTATGAAGTGCTATCCACACACACACACTTACTGAAATTTAAAAGAAAATGCCCAATAATGTTGCAGATCCACAAGGCATCAACATCTTCCCTTTGTCCAGTGAAATTTCCAAGGAGACTTGTTAGCTGTGACTTAGCTGTGAATAAACTTGAATCATTGGTTCACAGACATGTTGTATGCCACTCTGTATTGAACATTGTAATTCTATTTTAGGACAATGGAAGATCATTATTATATCTAGTTCTAACCTATCAAACATTAGTTGTTGTCTGTAAGATCTAAGGCTGGGCAAGTTAATGTCAAGTTTATCATGTTGATGACCTAATTAATGAATGCTGATTATTTTTTTTCTGTCCTAATACAGTTATTATTATTATTATTATTATTATCATTATTATTATTATTATTATTTTAAACGTCTAAATGTACACGCAGACAAACAATGGGTCACAGAAGGGGTGGAATGTTGAACAGTACTGCTTTTTGATAGATGTCATCATACGTCTCAACCAATGAGAATATGTGGAATGAGCCTAATGCTGGGTTTACTGAAAACAGAGCACCGCATCACTTGCTCTAGCTCACTCGTGAGATATTTTTTTACTTCAAGCTAATTTTCTGTTCCAGCTGAATTACTTCAACTCGTGCGGAAGACACAAATTCCACAAATTTGCGACAAACACGTCGAGCATTCCAAGCCATAAATGCCACCCAGCAGAAATTTGCCTGTATTTGGACATTCGCATTGATTTGTATGTAATTTACTAAGGTGAATACTTAATTTTAGTTTTGGTGTGAACCCAGCATGTAATACACGCAATGCAGGCAATGGCATTCTGAAGTGGAGTAAAGATAGCTCATGCTCAGGTTAGTAGGGAGTTGTGAACACTTTCTTTCATGTACCAGAACTTTTCCCAGTATTAGGTTGGGTCTGGAAGGGCGTCCGCCATGTAAAACATATGCTCTGTTCATTCTGATGTCATAAATCAGAGACTAATTAAAGGAAAATAAATGAATGTATTAATTAAGCCACAGAAAGCTTTTAAAATCACTTTAAAAATGAGCAATCATTAATGCTGAAATATCCACGCTGCTGATCTGTAATAGTATTTTTGTCAAAAATTATTATATTTCTATATTATATGTTTTTCTTTATAATGAAGTCTGTATTTATTATATTGTGCTTAATAGATATTGTTAGCTGAGTTTTTACTGTACATCTCTCATCAGAGGTATAGAAACCATGTAGTGCTTAAAATAACTGCTGATTTCAGATCGCTATCTGTATCAGCTAATACCCAGAATCGCTGTGACTGGATCAAAAAGATTCTAAAAAAAACATGATATCAGTACATCCATCATAAATATGTCAGCAGCGAAGAGATTATTGAAAAGTTGTTGACAAGAGCTGGAAGAAATGTGATGCAGAAAGTATGAAGTCTGGCTTAATGGTTTAAAATGACAGGCTCGAGCACAATGAACATGGGCTTTTCATTCAAATGAGAGTGCTGATGGTGATGACGGCCAAATGACCTCAGCTGTACATGAAAGTTTTGCTAATAGAGAGGATGATGTCACTCACTTTAGCAGCGTGTTCTTTTTTGAGAAGGAGACGAGATCTGCTGAAATAACCTCCTTTATTCAGACTCATCCTCGGATGCCTCATTCTCTCTCGCTCTCGCATTCTTTCAAGCCATCTTTTCCCTCTTTCTGTCAAAAGAGGATAAATAAAGGAAAAGCAGCTGCGATAACAAGCCGCATTGATCTCTCTCTGTCTCAGAGTGTGTGTGTGATCTGATCTGATGCTTTCTAGGTTGAGTCATAGCTCTAGATATCAGCATTCATCTCACACACACACACATACACACACACACACACAGCATGTGCTTTGGTAAATGAATGACCTCACACTTTTGCTTATCGGTGAGCAGGAATGCTGTCTGTATCCGTTTCCCTGTACCAAAGTATGGAAAAATGTGCCACAAGGACTGAAAATTGTCCCCAAAATCAGGCCAGGGGAATTCCCAAATATAAGTTCCACATTTGTCTCTTTCACCAGTGGTCATTACTTTTAATTATTTTTTTCTTCTTTTTTTTGAAGAAAAATAATATTTTAAAAAATGTAGATAAAAGTTAGTAAAAAGTTTTATGTAAAAGAGAAAACTTGTTATTTTTTTTTATTTCGCATAAATACAGTAATTAAATATAATTAAATAATTCTGTAACTCCTAGTCAACTGTAAAGCCTCATTTACATAACAAGCGACTTGCAGTGGTAAAGCGACAAGCGACTGTTCATTTCAATAGAGAGTGAGCGACTTCCAGCGACCGTTGACGACCAGAGGGCCGTGTTGAGAATCCTCTGACTTGATGCAAATGAAGAGCGACTTTCTTGAACAAGCCAATAGGAGCACAAAGCGACAAATGATCGTTCATTTCAACAGAGAGTGAGCTACTTCCGGCAACCTCTGTCTACGCGAGTAACAGCGACGGTTGATGACCAGGTGGGCTTGTCAAGTGATGCAAAAAAGTTGAGAATCCTTCAACTTTATGCAAATGAAGAGCATTTTTCTTGAAGGACAGCCAATAGGAGCACAAAGCGACAAGTGACCATTCAATTCATCGGAGAGTGAGCGACTTCTATCGATCTCCGTCTATATAAGCGAAAGTTATGGTTGGCGAGCAGGTGGGGGTGTCGAGTGTTGTGACAAAGTTGAGAATCCTTCAACTTTTTTGCAAACAAAGATTAACTTTGAGGCCGGTTGTATTCCCCGTGCTATAGACCTACACAGACCTGCGCTTGCAGCAGGCAGCTACAAAGTTGCTGCTAGTGTGTATGAGGCTTAATCCAGACTCAATATTGCATAGCTTGCGTTGTGACTATTGTGGATGCGCACATTGCGCTATTGATGCTGAAACGTTTTATATTGTGCAACCCTAATTAAGACTATTAAGAAAAGCTACAATAACTGCTCAGTGACACTGAAATGGCCCTGTAAGAAACTTTAGACCTGTGGAGCATTTAATTTTTCAAAGCCTATATTCAAGTCATGGCCTTATTTAAATATTAAACGTCTGTGTGCATGGTAGGCTACACATCTGCATGTCTAGGTGTGATGACAGCACTGATCACACATCTGTTCTAGTTTGCGGGTCTTTTTCAATCCTCCCTTATCTCGTTTTCCCTCTCTAATGAACTTCACTCTCTCATTATCACCTCTTCTCTCCATTTTGTGTGTGTGAGCTGCCGTCTCTCGTGAAATCTACATTTCCCCATTTATTCGCTCTCTTGCACTGCATTTCTTCACCATGATCAAACTCTCATTTGTGAATAGAAAAAAAAAACACTTCAAAAACAGCTGTGGGAGCACGAGCCAAATCTCACACCTTCGTTCTCTCACTTCTCCTTTCATTCCCTTCACTTATTTCTCAGAAAAATGTGCCTGCTGTACCTGTGATAAAGAAAAAAAGTGTAAAAGCCATTGTGCTAATTAAACATTGAATTTACACCATGTAGTTCACAAAAGTTATTAAAATTGCTGTGGATGTACTAGTGCTGGTATGAAGTTATGGACATGTTTAAAAAGTATTGCAGAGAAAGAAAGCTCTACGTCACTATATTCCAGTGGTTTACAGACATTTAATAGATCTTAAAACTGTTTTGATACTGTAATTACATTACATTGTGTAGAACACTAAAATGATCATAAGGATGGGAAGTCTAATTCTATACTGCTAACTCCTTCCTTCTGACAGACTTTACTTGATTGGTGTGCTAATTCTGGAGATCTTGCACAAGCACTCTCACCAGCATTATCAGTTGTTTACATAAACTTTTCCCCTCTTTATTATGAATATATTAGCCTTAAGGTTGTCTATAACCTAGTGTTCTCTGAAAGAACAATACCATTTGCATTGCGAAGATACTAAATTCACATCTCACTATGTTTCTTATTTACATCAATATGGATCAGCGATTTTGATGACAAACCTCTATGCTCTTCATCAGAACTTAAGTTCAACCAACTCAGCATCACATTCAGACCTTTGTTGACATAAGCTGCCAAATTTGGCTTTAGCAAGCTCAACGGCTCTGGATGAGAAACAATACTGATTATTTAAAGACGCCAAAGAATGCATTGACACAATATGGTGAATTGTTCCATAATCTCTTAATAGAAGGTGTATAGCTTAGTTAATTAGTTTTACTGGCACATTTCCAACCCTATTCAATCATTCATTTTATTTGTGGCTTAGTCGCTTTATTAATTAGGGGTCACTACAGCGAATTGAACCACCCCCAAACCATATGAATTGAACATCATATGATATGGTTGGCTTTGACCATATTTGGAAGGGTAATCTGAAATGCATACATGCAAAATAATCATACTTCAGTTGTCAAAAAATAATTTAACAAATCATTTTGTAGAATCCTTGTTAATTGCCGATCTTTTTAACTGAACTGGCAGGTGAACTGGATAGTGCTTATTTTAGCTAGAATTTTATGCCACCAGAGTAACCTAGTTTGCTCCTGAGTTGTGTTCAGGTTTAAATATGTGCTAAATTAAAATTACACTTGACAAAAACATAATTAACTAATAGTAATTAGTTATATATATATATATATATATATATATATATATATATATTTTTTTTTTTTTTTTTTTTTTAGAGTATATGAAAACACAAGCAAGAGTATATATTAATATCTGCATACAAAAGAAAATTGGCTTTATTTCGCTATTCAAAATCATAGTAAGAGCTGACTGATGACAACATCATAAAAGTGCATTAAACGCTTACACTTAAGCAGTTTACAAGTGTTTGTTCCCCCTCATAACAAACATATACATTTGTCTATTGCCTCATTACATACATTCAACCCAAATTTCATAATATACATATATTTATTATACATATATTTATTATTATATTATACATATGTTTATTATACGACTTTGTGCCTTCAACAAATTTATAATCTGTATATTCCTCATTTTGCACTCTGATGCACTATTAACAGACCTTCGGGGTCATACATACACTCTTCCTTAAAACTACTGCCATTAGATTGTTACACAAGGTACCTATATCCCATTGGCTGTTTGAAATCTTGCACATGTTCAAAAGATACTGTTCCCAGTTTATTGTAGCTGAATTAACTGAAGCACTGCTGGAAACAAGCTGGCAAAAACTGGAACCATATACAGGATGTCTAAAAGTTGAATTGAGTATCTGATAGATCTGTGCTGACTCAAGCCACAAGCAGTTTCAGATGGTTCAGAATTAGTTCATCAAGATTACTAAAAAGAAGTGGTTCAAAATAATTACTTTTTTTCACAAACCAGATGCTGCAGCACATTATACAGTAGGTCCAAGATGATTGAAAGGATAGAGCCATGTTTATGACTGAATACTAATGTATTGTTTGCCGTATGATGGACATTATTTCCTTAAAATGGCTATTTTTAATAAATTGTACGTGGAAAAAGTGTTCAACTATAACCGTTTGTAACAGATCTACAACTGAAGCCACATGACACAATGTGCTTAAAATCCAATATGTAACTGTCACTGAAATAAATTAGGTTATCAAGACTCAAGAACAAGATCTAGTTGAAAAGTTTGAGGGTAAAGTTTTGCACATTGATAAAGCATCCAGCATACTGTGTTTTGGAAGGAAACTGTACATTTACTACTGTAACTCAAGACATATGCATACAGCAAATACAGAATAAACAGAAAGAGAGAAATAGAGAGGGAGAGGGTTGATAAGCAGGTAAAAACAAACTGTGCCACTGCTGTAACAAATTTTCCAGCCGATCTAATGTGGATTTGACTCCTGCAGTGGCTCGGTAATAGCAGCAATTTTCTAGCAATGTTACGTCTTTTATGCGTGATTAGGTTTTGTGTGGAAATTTCCCCTTTTTCACACTCTATCATTTTTCCCTTTTTCATTTACCATTTGCGGCCGATTCAGCTTTTAAGTTCCTGTTTTGATTTAATAGCTCCTGAAAGCCTCCATAACCTCACATACTAAATAGCCACTAATACTTTCTATAATGTGAACGTCCCGAGGGAAGCGTTCGGTTACGTTTGAAGTTTCGTAACTGAATGTTATATACTGTATGATGTCTTTATTGCTGTCCATTTGTTAAAGTAGAGCTTGCAAAAGATGCAGTAGCAAGAGACCATGTAGACAAAAATGTGGCATATATTCAATAAAGTGCAAGAAACATTCCTCAGAGATGGTTGTGCATATTGACATGATAACATCATACTGTACAGTTGCTGAAGATTTGTTTCCTGCACATCCACGATGTCAATCTCCTATTCCAACACATCTCAATGGCGCACTCTTGATGACTTTGAAGGCCATTTGAGTAAAGTGAACTCAACAAACCAGTTTGGGATGATTTGTAAAATGGCGTGTCATCCTGATGGAAGTAGACATCGAATGACGGGTCCCAGAGTGTGCAACAACACTTCTTCGACACCATTACACCAGCAGCAGCACCCTGACCCTCTGACAGAAGGCAGGATGAATCAATGGTATCATGTTGTGTATGCCAAGAAGAGACTCAGACAGATTCTGACTAGTATCTGAACGTCTCAGCAGAAATCAAGACTCGGATCAGATCATCCAATCTGATCTACTGTGGAATCTACTGTTCAATTTTGGTGAGCCTGCGTGAGTTATAGTTTCAAGTTTGCTGTTCTTAGCTGACAAGAGTGGCACAGATGTGTCTCTTCTGCAGGATGTAGCAAATAAAAAATGTGTGTTACTGTTGTGTTATCGCACTTCTATCAGCTCGATACAGTCTTGTGATTGTTCTCTGATTTCTAGTATCTAGTCATTTTCACATGGAGAGGGCCATGTTTGAAGTCACGTTTCCTCCTCGTTCAAAAGATCATCCTGACCATGTTTACTTGTCCGAATGCTGTTGCTGCCATGTGATTGGTTGATTAGATATCTGCATTAACCAGAACATGCACCCTCTTGGTAATAATTGCACGCAATGTATGATTTGAGTTGTAGCATCACAGTTCTTTCTTTAATTTTGTTAAAACAAAAAATTGTTTCCAAAATGGCAGCACAGTGGCTCGGTGGTGAGCAATGTCGCCTCCGAGCAAGAAGGTCGCTGGTTTGAGTCCCAGCTGGGACAGTTGGCATTCTGTGTGGAGTTTCCATGCCCTCCCCTTATTCACGTGGGTTTCCTCCAGGTGCTCTGGTTTCCTCCACATTCCAAAGACATGCGGCACAAGTCAATTGGATAAATAAAATTGGCTGTAGTGTACGAGTGTGTGCGTGAATGTACGAGTGTATAGGTGTTTCCCAGCACTGGGTTGCACCTGCAAGGGCATCCACTGCTTAAAACATATGCTGGAATAGTTGGCAGTTCACTCTGCTGTGGCAACCCCAGACAAATAAGGTACTGAGCTGAGGGAAAATGAATGAATAAAAGTTTCTGGGCTCCACGGTGGCATTGTGGGTAGCACGTTTGCCTCACAGCAAGAAGGTCGCTGGTTTGAGCTTTGGCTGGGTCAGTTGGCATTTCTGTGTGAAGTTTGCATGTTCTCCCCATGGTCGCTTGGGTTTCCTCCGGGTGCTCCGGTTTCCCCCACAGTCCAAAGACATGTGGTATAGGTGAATTGGGTGAGCTAAATTGTCTCTAAATTGCTGTTTCCCAGCACTGGGTTGCACCTGCAAGGGCATCCGCTGCTTAAAACATATGCTGGAATATTTGGTGGTTTATTCCGCTGTGGCGACCCCAGATTAATAAAGGGATTAAAAGAAAACGAATGAATGAATAAATGAATAAAAGTTTTCAAAATCAGAAGTTACTAATTAATCAATAAATAAATAAACCATAATAAATACTCTCAAAACACCACAATCACAGGCACTCTCTCTAGACTGGACTGGTTTTCTCTGAAGACTCCTAAATAAGCTGAAAACAGTAGGTGATTTGTTCCACAATGCTTTACAGAGGATCCGTGAGATACATCTGAACACGTCTAATTTGGGTGGAATTAAATTCACAAAGTACATCTGTGAAATGCAAATGTACCTGCTCTCAACAGGGAAAACTATTCCCATCCGATAGCCCAGGTTTGCGGGTAAAAACTGCCTCTGTTAACAGTCAGACAAAACATTACTTTGCTGAAAAACAAAAAGCCTAACAAGTTAAAGTCTATTTGCATGTTACTTGTTGACATGCCATGAAGTTTAAAGTTATCACTTTGCTGAGCAGCAAGTAAACATAATAAATTTCACCAAATATTCATTGTTGAATGCATGGATATTCATTCATTTATTTATTCAATTGTCAGTAGCCCATTTTATTCAATATTGCAAATTTAATTAGTACAAAAAATGCATTATTACATTATTTGAAAATTATTTTTCACCACATGTGAAGAGAAAACTGGAAACCTGGAAGAACAGCTGCAAAGATAAATAAAAATGAGGAGAATGGCCAGACTGGTTCAAGCTGATAGAAAGGCAACAGTGACTCAAAAAAGCACTCCTTACAACCGAGGTATGCTGAAGAGCATCTCTGCGTGATGCTATCATGTCAATATGGACCAAAATCTCTGAGGAATATTACCACTTGAATCTATACCATGAAGAATTAAGGCAGTTCTGAAGGCAAAAGGGGGTCCAACCCTGTACAAGTAAGGTGTATCTTATAAAGTGGCCAATGAGTGTATGTATGAATTGTTTTATTTTTTTCACTTTAAGAAATGCATTTAATAAAGGTCTTTCCATTGTAGATTAAAATGCCATCATATTTTGTAATCATGTTCGCATGCAGTTCTTTTTTCCTGCATGCAAATATACCCCAACTGTACATAAATAGCACACACTCCAATGAAGTTTTCAATTGCATGCGTCTAATTTTGTGTAATAAACACAGTTCAAGTCTTCCATTTCATTCCATATCTGCAGCATTCAGCCCTACAACTTTACACGTTGCCTCAGATGAGTAGGAGCTCGATTTAAAGAGTGCTTTATGAGCTTTCGACATGAGTCGTCTTTTGAAACTAGTCTTTAAGATCAAGAAGAGTCGATGCGTGTGTGTTAGTGAGTGATGTGTGGTCCTGCCGGGCCGCTGAGGGCTTCAGACACACTAAAAAGAAGCCAGCTGAGCACTTTGAGAGGGAGCTCTTCTCTGCCCTCCATCGCTAATCCCATATTCCTCGGGTGTCCCTGACGTTGAGAAGAAACAGATGTCTGTTCGTCCTCAGCATTAAAAACGTCACGATCGGTCTCTCAAGTCTTCGCTGCCCACGCCAGTGTTTGTTTGTGCTCTAATCGCAACTAATGAAGTTATGGCAATTACAGGACTACTCTCAGAAGAGTTCAGTCAATCACAGAAGCTCACACAGTCAAACTGACCATATGCTCGCATGCCCTGTGTGTGTATGTGTGTGTGGATGTGGATGTTGGGTGTGCGGGGTGTAAATGGTGTGTAATGACGTGTGCGAGACCCCTGCAACAGCCCATTAGACACACTAAATGAGTTAATGTAATGTGCACACGCACTCGCGCTGGCCATAACTCAAACGTTCTCGACTCACTTCTGAGTCCAGAGGTTTAAATATCCGTTCATTAAGAGTGTATATTTTTAAAAGCGCTCGGCACTCGCAGTCCAGTAATATCCATGTGTTTACCTGCGAACGACGTCTAATTATGACCAGGAGGTGATGGTTATTAATTGAAATTGCTTTTCGAAACATACATCATCATTTGGAGAGTGGGTACCGTATTAAATTGCAGGTTAATTACAGAGTGATTGGTTGTAAAATGCAGTTAGCGTAATGACAGAGGAATCTAATACTTTTACTTGGTAACTGAAGACTTTGTAAGTACATGGTAGTGGGTTAGCAAAGTTCATCTTAGAGTTTTATTATTATTGATTTTTTTTTTATTAACAATAACTATCGAATTCATATGTAGCTTCTACACAACTACACACTTTCTGTACAAATATGAATTGCTGAAATTTGAATTTAAATTTATTTTAACAGGGACAATGCTCAATAATCAACAGTAAAACTGTTAATAAGCCAGGGTTTTCATCTGTTGCCCCCTGCCAGAGTTTAAAAAGGCAACCTACTATAAAATAAACCCATTATTACACATACAATAACAGTAAAGTTACATACATCAAAAAGAGTTTCATAAAAAAAGAGAAAAGAATTACACGTGATTACAAACTTGATTTGCTTTCAGCCACTTCTTTAATGTGTATTTAAATATTTAATAACTTGTAATACCCCTTAAATCAAAAGGAAATGTGTTCCAAAAATGACTGGCTCTAACTGAGAAGGTTGACGGCGCAAAAGTTGAACGTCTAAACTGCACAGCGCAGTTTCCTCTAGTAACAGATAGTGTTGCTCGACCATAACTATTCTTCCCTGTTACAAACTCAAATAATGGAAGTGGAGCATATCCATTTAAAAAAAAACATACAAGCATCAGCCAAATATTTCATAATATCAAAGCTCAATAAATGATGTTTTAGTAGTATTCGCTCGTTAAGTCATGATGTATTAATGACGTATCAAACACTGTTTTCCGTTCCAAGCCACTACTCATTTGAATATTTGTTTGACCACTTTTTAGTCATATCACACATAAAGTAAATTAATTATAAAATCAGAGTGTACACATCCGTGTCTGGGCTTACTGCATCTCAAATACCAAAATTTTAAAAAATTAATCACTTTCTGGCGATGGGATGGGATGGATGGGATGGATGGATGGATTACATCACTTTGTAAACGTTTATTGATACCATTTAATAAGTCTCCCAATGCAGTTTGACAGAGCACTTGGACTCGGAAGCTGCTTCGTGTGACATCACACTTAACAAGCGGACATTACAATGATGATCAAATACTTTAAGTGTCTGTTTATAAACATAAATTATATTATTTGTTAATTAAATAATAAAAATCATGTTGTTTAATGTTTAGTTTCCACACAGCTCACTTCGCTTGTAAGTTTAGTCAGACATTTCAGAAATTGTTTAAATGTTTAGGCTGAACTGCACATGATATGTAACATTTAATTGTATTTAATTTCCATAAAACTGCTAAAAGTCAGTTATTTTCTTCTTTTTTTTCTACCATTGTCATTATTCAGGTTGCTGTCGTTGTTGTTGTAGTAGTAATAATAGCAGTAATTTTAGTAGTACTGATTGTAGTGGTTGTTGAAGTAGTTAGTATCAGTAGTAGTAGATGTTGTTGGTGTAGTAGTATCAGAATTAGTAGATGTTGCCAGTATCTGTTTTGTTGTTGTTTTTCTCATGTTTTTGTTGTTGTTTTGTTTTCTTTGTATGTGATCCTAATTTGTGTACTTCTTGCATATTCAGTGATTTATTTTCTAGAAATAACCATCATTTAAATAAGCTAAAAAAAAAATTAAGACCTGTAAGTGGTAACTAGGAGATGCTTATTATTCATTAAAATTACTTTTATAACCAAACAATGATACAACCAAATAAAAAAAAAACTACAACAATTTTCATCTGAAATCAAAATATGAATTTGCTTGATTTTAATTAGAGAAGGTGAAGACTTCATTCATTCATTCATTCATTCATTTTCTTTTCGGCTTAGTCCCTTTATTAATCCGGGGTCGCCACAGCGGAATGAACCGCCAACTTATCCAGCATTTGTTTTACGCAGCGGATGCCCTTCCAGCCACAACCCATCTCTGGGAAACACATCCATACATACACATGCACACACATACACTATGGACAATTTAGCTTACCCAATTCACCTGCACCGCATGTCTTTGGACTGTGGGGGAAACCGGAGCACCCGGAGGAAACCCACGCAACCACGTGGAGAACATGCAAACTCCACACAGAAATGCCAACTGGCCCAGCCGGGTGAAGACTTCAGAATAGTCTAATTTTAAAAGAAAATCTAAAATCTAATCTAAAAAGCACATGAGAACAAAGCACAAGCACACTTTTTGTTCTTTAAAAAAGAGAAAGAAAAAAAAAACATCAAAAATTCATGTGACACCAAAGCGTTCTAATTGAACTGAAAATCATCTGATGTCAAAATATGACTTTGCATGCTTTTAATTTGAAAAGATGAAACCCTCAGAGGTGGGACAGTCCAAAATTCCAATTAATATACTTCATTTTTTGTTAGATATCAATTATCAGAACAAAACACATCAAAAAGTAATCTGAGACCAAAGTGTACACCGGCTGTTCAAATTGGCAGTAATTTATCTGATGTCAAAATATGACTTTGCATGATTATAATTTGAGAAGGTGAAGACCTCTGGGTTGGCACAGTTGTCCAAAATTCCAATTATTATAATTCATTTTATGCAAGTTATCAATTACGAGTACAAAACACAGTCTGCATGTCTTTTGTTCTTTAAAAAAAAGTAGTCATGGGACATCAAAAGTCATAAGATACCAAAGCGCACACTGTTCAAATTGGCGGTGACGCTTTTCAGTCACGTTAAACTGATTTATGAATGCATTTAAAAGACCGTAAATAGTAGAAATCATAATATAACGTGGACAGTGCGCTGAGTGCTAGATAGTTCAGAAAGCAAGCTAAAACTGTGAGCTGGCAGAGAGCAGGAGGGCTGTTTTGATTGTGGTGGGATAATGTCTTCCAGATCTCCCCGAGGAATAATCGCCCTCAAATATGTCTGTATGAGCCTGCAGACCAAAGGAAGTGTCCAAATCATTCTGAAGTCAAGATGTGAAGGATTTCCAAGCATTAATGAGAGATTAACATGAGGGTGTGCTCTAAAATCAAAAGCTCTTTATCGCTGATGGCTTAAATCTACAACCAAAACACACCACTAGGACTACATTAGACTAGTAACATAATAGTCTGTGTTACTACACTGACAACAACCATATTCTTTTATTAGAAAAAAATGCAATAAATATTTTACACATGAATACGTATATTTGCTCATGCAGAACAGCTGTCAAGATAGCAAGCCATATTCTTGGTTACACATCAGGGCTCCTTGTTAAATTAACTGCAGTTTAAAAGTTTTGTGTGTGCACTTAAGAGTGAGACACTTGAGGCAAGAAATGGCCCCGGCTCTCTCTTTACTGTCTGCGATATTGAATAAAAGCTGCACCTGATAACACTTTAAAATCCCCTGCAACAGTAGAGCAAAATCATGAGTTTGATTGCAGAGGAATGCATGAACTGATGAACTGATAAAACAGTGTTTGAGGGCTAAAAACATCCACCAAATACACAAAAGTAAATCGGTTTATCCATAATAGCAATACAAAATGTCATTTTACAGTAATATTATTTAAGTATAGCATCATTAGCATTATTAAAGGATACATTATTTTACATTAAAGTGCATGAAATCAAACAATGCAATGCTTAACTTCCTAGCTCATGTTGTTGTTTAAGACAAATAGTTGACTAGTTGATCCACTGCATTGTTTTTTGTTTTTCGTAATCTTGTATTAAAGTGTGACCGTTTATTTCCACCTTTGGCGTGGCAGCCCTTCTGTTGACGTCAACCTGAGGCCTTTTATAGCAACTGCATATTAATATCCTTAACCCTGCTCCTCTTACAGTTAGTTTGCTATGAGGAAATGATGTGCAAAAGAAAGCCAGGCCCCACACTAAATACTCAGTTTCAGTTGTAAGTACACCGACAAATAGGCCTGTCACAATAATCAATATATCGATTTATCGCACAATACACGGACATGACCTCAATGATTTTTGGTGATGCAATATATATCGCCCATATGTAAAAAACAACTCTTGCAACACTTTAGCTGATTGCACAAACTCTTAATCTCTATTGGACGTGTTACTGTCAGTATGGTTTAAAACACACTATAGTATTTACCATAAATGACTAAAGTATATTTTGATGTGGGTGCCTGACAACTGAAAATAGATCTGGTAGCAGATACCGCAGCCTCTGTTACTTTTTACCGTGCATTTTTGTGTTAACGTTTATTATTATTTATTTGTTTAGGATAAGCGTTTTCACATTCTGATTTCAATGCCTGATTATTAAATTGTTAAAATGACTATAATTAAATTAAATATTCTTTAGAATAAAATATGATGCTTTCTTTGGAGAAGTGTACTTGCATTATGATGATATTATATTGTCATTCTGCCATTATATCATGAGCGGCTTAAAATGGTCTTAAAATGACAATAATATCGTTTATCGTGATATATTTTGGTGCAATATATCGTTAAACAAAAAATAGATATCGTGACTGGCCTACCAACAGACTGAAGTAAAAAGCCTCAGCAACTTCCGGTTCACACAAAGAACTTCACTGCTAACCTTTTTGTAATGTCAGTTAAACATCTTTATATCTTATAAATAAATATAACATACCTTATTGCATGATTACGCAATTGAAAAGGTGAAATGTCTGTCAAAACTGCCTAAGGCTGCACTGCAGATCTTTACGGTCAATTCAGATTTTTTTGGCTGTATCCGATTTTTTGATGATCAGCTTACATCATCTTTTAAAAGTGACTCGCGTCACACTGTCTGCATTTACACAGCACAAGGCAAAGGTGCAATGACCAGGAAAAATAAATAAAAAATTTAAAAAAGAGCAGGTGCTGACTGACAGCTGATAATAAGAGAGCTCTTTTCTCTGTTACTGTATTTAATCTGTTCGCAGCGCAGTTTCATTTTTGTTTAATTCTTTTTGACAAGTTGTTTTATTATTGTTTATGACAGAAAAGTACTCATTTAGCCAACTTCTTTTAGTCTAGGCCATTTTAAACCAGTAGGCCTTTTATTGTAATGTCCATGGCGTACGCAATAGTTTTATATTGGTTACATAGCAGATATTGCGCTCATTAGCTCTCTTGTTAACATGCCTATAATACTTGTGCTTCATGACAACGTAGAAGCTTTTTTAGTCCTCGTGTATGAGATTTAAGGTTTGCGACTCTGCTGAAGTCTGTTCAGAAATGAAAGCATCAGACTTGACGTCATTCGCTATGGTTTTTAATCATGTACGACTTGCATTGACAGGTGAAAATCCAATCTACCAATCTAATCTATAAACGGATCATATCGGATAAATTTCCACGTGAACAAGGCCTGAATTTGATTTGAGTAAATCGGAATGCATGTGATTTTTTCCTGCTTACACATACATGGGCCATATCCGATCTGTGCCACATGGGAGAAAAAACACTGAGTCACTTAAATTGAGGCACTTGAACCATGCAGTGTAAATGCAGCATAAAAGAACATCTTTGTGAGAAAAAATAAATAAATAAATCAGTTGAGGCTGATGATTACAGGTAAAATATTAAGCAATGTTATTCGTCAATAGCCATAGATATTTTTATTTTCCTGAATGCATGATTTTTATTTAATAATTTTTTTTGTATATTATTAAGATTTTTTTTTTTGTGAAAACTATCCCTTAGTTTGAAAACTTAAGCTAAATAAATTAACATATTCAAAAAATCTAACACTACTTCTTTTGAAAAAAATATGATTATGGTTGAAAAAATGCATTTTTTAAATGCATAAAGCAGTATTAACTTCAAACTAGCAACTGTTAATTAAAACACACTAATCAACACATCTTGATAAAAGAGTGGAGGATTTATCTTTCATTTAAAGCCGAAAGACGAGAAGAAAAATAAAATAATAATAATACACATGGAAAAATGAACACCAACCTTCTGCTCTTCAGCTGATATTAAAAGAGTTGATATTTAAATGGGAGTGGAATGTTTAATTAGTGTGGTATTTTCTGTGATGATCTGGACTGTTTGTGCGGCACTCCTGACACTGGCACGTCAGATGATGTCACGTCTGAGGGAAGTCATGAGACGGTTATGGTCGTTAGTGCGGTAATGATGTGGATTAGAGCTTCATTAAGATTTAGACCAGCGCTGAGGTCAAGGTCAAAGTGTAGATGGCATGAAACTTGATTAACTGGTTCTATTCAGTATTATTAAGAGGTTATAAGTTTGTGGTTAAAGCTGGATTTTAGATTTTATTTTTATGTGCTTTAAAAATGTCTAACGGGTGCTTAAAACAGTAGCACTCCATGACTGTCATTCTTTTGTTTAACACAGATATGCACAATTTACACCCATAAATAAAAATAAAGAAACAAATAACTATAATTGATCTTATCTCAGTGTTTCCCCTACCATAGGATTAGGGGGGCGCCCCGCCCTCCCAACGGCTTTCCCCGCCCCCCCTTAAAGTCAAGTTAATGTTTTTTTCTATATAGTGCCAGATCACAACTTATTTTAATAAACAAGCTAAATAGCCTATGCAGGGCTTAATTTGTGCAGAAACACGCCGGATCCGAATCCGGCATCTCTGAAATCTGATCCGGCACCTTATTTTACCTATCGCCCTCCTCAACCGCCCTCATACCCTGTCCGCTGTTCATTTTCACTTTTTTCCGCGACCTCCTCGAGTCCGCAACTCTCCTCATTTTCGTCCGCGACACCCCTCCAGCATCCAACGCCCCGCCATCCACCCATTCACACAACGGCATGTCTATTCTGTCTCTACATGGTCGCGCGTTTACAAATTTCTGCTCTCTGAATCGCGCACGGTCGAGTCCCACACAGCCACTCTCTGAATGTCAGAATGTCGTCTGACAGCAATAACGGTGTTTTGAAGGGAAATTTTGCTTTATCAGTTGTAATTAGTTGTACTGCATGTCCACTGCATTTCCGGCCCTAGAATATTAAATAAATTATTTGTATTGCTAACTTTTAACTACACTTTTAATCCATCACGTGTTATAACATGTCATAACATTAGATTAGATTAGATTAGATTAGATTAGATTAGATTCAACTTTATTGTCATTACACATGTACAAGTACAAAGCAACGAAATGCAGTTTAGGTCTAACCAGAAGTGCAATAGCAGCAAGTGCAGAATACAGGTATAAATTATAAGGTGCAGTTATAGAAAAACTATGGTGATATTTACAGATGGATGTACTATGAACATTATATACAGGTTGACTTAGTTATGAGCCCAGATTTACAATAAATTATTATATGTACAGGTTGATATTAATAATAAGTGTGCAGAAAGATAAACAATTACAAATGTATATGTACAGTGGGTATGTACAGTTCAAATAAATGAATCAGTGCAATGTAGGTTGCTAATTAATAATCAAAAGTGCGCAGATAGATAAACAATTACAAATGTATATGGACAGTGGGTGTGTACAGTTCAAATAAATGAATCAGTGCAATGTAGATTGCTTATTAATAATCAAAATTGCAGATAAACATAATTACAAATGTATATGTACAGTGGGTATGTACAGCTCACATAAGTGAATCAGTGCAATGTAGGTTGCTTATTAATAATCAAAAGTGTGCAGATAGATAAACAATTACAAATGTATATGTACAGTGAGTGTGTACAGTTCAGATAAGTGAATCAGTGCAATGAATATGTGCAATTTTTAAATGTGTAAATGTTCAGTAGTGCAGTGATTGTGAGGAGTATAAGTTATGAGGAGAGTGGGGGTGTGTGTGGGGGTCAAAAGAGTCAATGTGGGGCAGAGTTCAAAAGGGAGACAGCTCTGGGGAAAAAGCTGTTCCTCAGGCCCCGTTTACACTAGTGCGTTTTAGTTTTAAAACAGCGTTTTAGCATGAAAACGATCCGCATCCACACTAGCGTATCTCAAAATCAGTCTGCTGGTTTTTGTCCGAGGAAGCCTGAAGCGCCTGCCGGATGGCAGGAGAGAAAACAGTCTGTGAGCAGGGTGAGAGGGGTCCTTGAGAACAAAACCACGACCGGGGTTACTGCACAACATTCCCCTGACAGGCAGAAAAGGCTGCACACTTTGTAAATAAAAAAAATGTTAACTTTTAGCTTGTACAGTTGTACAATTTAAATAATTGTTCAGTAAGTTACTGCTGTTATTAAAAAGAAACAAACTAATACTATGACTCCATGTGTTTGTGTCGGTGTTAGTCTGAAGAGCCGCGCCGCACCACGCCGTACCAAAAGATTAATAAAATTAAAATAAATTAAATACTTGAATTAAAATATATTAAAAGATGAGGTACTATTTCAGTGCAAAATATGACTACAAAAATAAAATAAAATTATTAAGAGGCTAACAATATAAAGCAAAACAAAACACTAACAACATACTAATAAAATAAAACAATACTAACAAAAATAAAATATACCTAAATAAATTTTTGGAAAAATGTTTAATTTTAAATAAATGTAAAAAAATGGTACACTTTCTGTGCAGAAAATATCCAAAAAAACTAAATTAATGCAAATAAAATGAAGCAAAACAAAATACTAACAAAAAAAAAACTAACAAAATTTAAATTAAATTTATTAAATCAAAAATATTTTAATAAACAAATAAAAAAGACACTGTACTATTTCAGTGCAGAATATGTCCACAAAACAAAAAAATAAATAAAAAAACACTAATAAAACATAAATTAAAAAAAATACAATAAAATAAAATACAGCAGCAATTGTTTTAAAATATATATACCATTTGTTTTAATACTGCGGTATTGTACCTGCCTAAAATCACAAATGAGAAACAACTGTTGTACTGTTTTTGTATCCATTTACACATTGACTATTTGTATATTCATTCATTCATTTTCTTTTCGGCTTAGTCCCTTTATTAATCCGGGGTCGCCACAGTGGAATGTACCACCAACTTATCCAGCATTTGTTTTACGCAGCGGATGCCCTTCCAGCCACAACCCATCTCTGGGAAACACATCCACACATTCACACACATACACTACGGACAATTTAGCTTACCCAATTCACCTGTACCGCATGTCTTTGGACTGTGGGGGAAACCAGAGCACCCAGAGGAAACCCACGCAACCACGGGGAGAACATGCAAACTCCACACAGAAATGCCAACTGGCCTAGCCGGGGATCGAACCAGCGACCTTCTTGCTGTGAGGCGAACGTGCTAACCACTAGGCCACCGTGGCGCCCTATTTGTATATATATATTTTTTAAAGGTCAAAACATTTGCCATATTGTACAAAATGAATAGCCAAAATGATCAGATAATATATATTTACTCAAATTACACAATTCAGTCAGTGAATCGATCCTAAATCACTAATAAACAACAATATCTCTTGTGCACAGTTTATTCCTGGTGAATTCCCTGCTCTTTGTCACTTAGAAGGGTCTGGCTAGCTGATGAACTACCTGTCACATTACTAAATTCACTACATAAATATTTGACTCAGTAGCCTAAACAATAACTCGGTCTTTGACCAACACCTGATCACAATCAAAAAGTGTTTGAATATCGTCATGTTGCTCAAACGTTACATCTGTATTTGTTCAAACTGGGGCATTTGTAAACACAGACGGGTCGCCATAGAAGTGTGTAGAAATATTATGAAGTATGGTCTGGAAGTGTTCGCTGGTCATATCTAGATCACATTCTCAGACAATGTAGAGATACGCCACACATTAAGCTCATTTACATTCATAGAGTCTCTTCTTGATTCAACGGTCAGCATATTTGCGTAGTTCCCTGCATGTGCTTTGATTCTCAGCTCGATCTCTTTCTATGACAAATCATGCCGTTGTTTATTCCATCTCTGAAACAACGCCTCTCGCTTCTGACGCAGGCTGTAAACTTCACGACTCAGCAGAAAATCAGCAGATGCTTCTCTGAAAGCACAGGGACTGAGCTGAAGTTTGAATTTGTCACTAGACTGTGACCAAGGTTTGATCCCTACCTGACAGGAATACGATTTAATATTGTGCAAGGGTAAAATGCATTTATTTGTTGCAATGTATGCTAGTTTAGTTAATTGCATAAGATATATGCATACACTTCAATTACAATTTTAATTAACTTATAATAGACTAGATAAACAAATAAATCCCTGATATAAACCATGGAAGTGAAAATTAAATTAAATTAAATAAAATTAAATTATAAAAATGTAATTCAATTAAATAGCTAAAAATAAAGTAAAAACAAACCACTAACAAAAATATTAATAAAATAAAATTTTATTAAAATTAAATTAAATTGCTAAAAACAATTAAGTAAAACAAAACACTTACAAAAACACTAATAAAAGGAAAAGTTAACAAATGTAATTAAATTAAATTGCTAAAAATAAAGTAAAACAAACCACTGACAAAAATATTAATAAAATAAAATTTATTTAAAATTAAATTGCTAAAATAATTAAGTAAATCAAAACACTAACAAAAACACTAATAAAACACTAATAAAAGAAAAGTTAACAAAAATGTAATTAAATTAAATTGCTAAAAATAAAGTAAAACAAACCACTAACAAAAATATTAATAAAATAAAATAAAATTTAATTACAATTAAATCTTTAAAAAAATAAGTAAAACAAAACAATAACAGAAATACTAATAAAACACTAATAAAATAAAAAGTTAAAAAAATTTCATTAAATTAAAATTGCAAAAAAAAGTAAATCAAAACACTAACAAATAATAATAATTAAATCAAATGTTTAAAAAAAAAAAAAAAAAAGGTAAAAAAAAGGTAAAAAAAAAATAACCAAGACCCTAACAAAAATACGTAGAAAATAAAATACATGGGAAGACTGCAGTGCCTTTCTTTCTTTCATTATTTTGTTAGATTCATTTTCGGTTACCATTTATGACAGGTTCATGACTATGAAGCTCCCAAAAACATACAACAAATGAAAATAGAAAATATATATATATATATTATTTAAAGGGTTCACTTTCGAATTAGTTTGAAATGACTCTGAATATACCGGAGCTAAAAACCGTAATTGAAACGATGTGCCGATACCGTCCTGATATCAGCCTAAAGCCCAATTAGTTATTAATTTAAGTCAAATTAAAACTGTAATTCAAAGCGCTCGCTTTCCCCTTTTTTATTGATGTCATTACAAAGCCGTAAAAGACTTTTCTCATCAGGCAGTATCAGAAAACCCAATAAATTCAGATTACAGTAATCCACTTCATATGAAGCCCCAGCGCCTTTAATCTTGTAAGTTATTCTGTGGTTCTCCATGTCAAAACGCCACAGAGCTTATTAAAGATCGAAGAGTTCAGAAAAGCCACCACATCTCACTTTATTATTCAAATTTTGAGGAAATGTATAAATAATTGAGTTTTTTTAAGCCAAGAAGGCTCAAAGGAATTGCAAATGTGTGTACGGTCGACAGCAGACACCAACTAGCATGAAGAAAGACGTCTGAGAATCTGTGTTTTCTGAATGACAATGATAGACGAGATTTCTATACAGGCTGTGATCATATTCTGCTCACAGATGTGCAAACACGACGGGTTCTGCATATCTCCGTCTGACAGTGTTTAATATCCTCCAGCACATGTGGGAGGCCTGTCAAGGTCATGTCTTCCCAAAGGTCAGTGTTGTGCGTGAAGTCAGCACTGTCTGAGAAGATAAATGGCTGCTGATGTGTATTCAAACCGCTGTAGACGCTCCGAAAAATCTGGTCAGAATGTGACTGAAGCAGATGCATCAAGACCTGACTGCATCAACAAACACACGCAAACACGGTCTCCAGTTACGAGGCCTGTTCCATTTTCCTCATTTATTTTTGTTTCATTATGCAGGAGGGACCGTGTAGCTGCTCTGTATTTCTCTACGCTCAATAATTTACCGGCGTTCTTCTTCGCCATATCTCCGAAGAGACTCAACACTAGAGTCAGTTTCAGTCACGCATCAAAAGCAATTCAGGTCAGCCATGTGGACAGAGCCTAAAACACATGTGTTTGTTTGCCTGCTGAATTGTAGATAAATGTGAGTGTGTGTGTGTGTGTGTGTGTGTGTGTGTGTGTGTGTGTGTGTGTG
>CAIGQQ010032765.1:7874950-7889164 GCA_903798035.1 Danio albolineatus
CAATCAAATGATAAACGCACGCAAAGAAGAGTATCTGATTTACTGGAATAAAGCAGCAGGAAAACAGAGTAAACTTCAGTGTTATTTAGACCTAAACAGGGATTATACCACGGCAGCATATCTGAGTGCAGTAAAGGACAGTAAATTAAGAACAACAATGACCAAATACAGACTGAGTGCTCACAGTCTGACTGTAGAGACGGGCCGATACAGGCAGAACTGGCAACCCAGAGAAAGCCGCATCTGCCCACACTGTGCCCTGGCAGAGGTGGAGACGGAGGAACATTTCCTCACCCGCTGCACAAACTATGAGCACATCCGAGAATCATTCTATCCCAAACTACTGAGCATTTACCCACAATTCACAGAGCTAGACAATAAAACACAGCTTCAATATTTACTGGGGGAAAAAACTGACTGTATCCTTCTAGCGGCACAATACATTAATGCCTGTCACAAAAAGAGAGAAGAGACCAATAAAAACATCAGTTATGCGCTTGCAAACACACATCTAAATGATTATAATTGAATCATTGTAAATATCCTGATTATTACTGTTTTATATTTTTTTTATTACTGTTTTATTCTACAATGTTGATTGTTAAATGTACAGTGTTTTCTGATCTATTATTATTTTTATTGATATAAATGAATAATATGATATATATGAATGATATAATATATTGAATAATAATATGATATATTAAATAATAATATGATATATTGAATAATAATATGATATATTGAATAATAATATGATATATATGAATAATATGATATATATATATATATATATATATATATATATATGAATGATATGACATATTAAATAATAATATGATATACTGAATAATAATATGATATATTGAATAATAATATGATATATTGGATAATAATGTGTATATATATCTTTTTTTTTACTTCTACTATTTACTGTGTTTTTTTTTTATTACATATGTATGTTCTTTTATTTTTATGTAAACTTTATAACTGCTTTGGCAATACATTTGTAAAATTTGTCATGCCAATAAAGCAACTATTGAATTGAATTGAATTGAATTGAATAGAGAGAGAGAGAGAGAGAGAGAGAGAGAAAGCAGAGGAAGCATAAGTAGAGGAGACGGCACAATTGAGGAAAAATAAATATTCCTATTTGTTAAGGAGAAACATTGTTTCATTGCTCTAGACCAGGGGTCACCAAACTTGTTCCTGGAGGTCCAGTGTCCTGCAGATTTTAGCTCCAACCCTAATCAAACACACTTGAACAAGCTAATCAAGCTCTTACTAGGTATACTTGAAACATCCAGGCAGGCATTTTGAGACAAGTTGGAGCTAAACCCTGCAGGGACAATGGACCTGCAGGACCGAGATTGGTGATACCTGCTCTAGACTTAAGTAAAAAATAAGTGAATGAATAATGTCATGATTTAGGCACTCTCACTGCTAAACTGCAAAAAGTTTGCGAGGGCCTGTCTGAAGCCTAAAATTAAGAAGTGAGGTTGCAATTTCATAAATAAGAATAACATTTATAATAAAAAAGACTTAAAGGGGACCTATAATGCCACACTTTACAAGATGTAAAATAAGTCTCTGATGTCCCTAGAGTGTGTAATGTAAAGTTTCAACTCAAAATACCCTATTAATAATGTGTTATAGCTCTTTGAACCTGCCCATTTTAGGCTTCGATCCTAATTGAGCCTTTTTGGTGACTGTCGCTTTAAATTCAAATTTAAAGAGATTGTGCTCTTTTCAAAAGAGAGCGGAGCTACAAATGCCAGTGTTAGCATAGTGGTAGATTCAAAAACAAGTAACATCCTATGCTAATATGGAAAAGAGATGGATGCTAATGGGCGGGGCTTTCTCCCTCTGATGACAAGTACAAAAGGAGTATGTCAATTAAAGTGTTTCTGCAGAATGTTTTTATAAAGTGTGAGTATAAACAAACTAATTTTTACCATCAGAGGCTGGTTGTGTTCAGAGACGGTTGCCACACAACTGCGTTTAAACTCCTTACTAAAAAGATTTTTGCAAAGTTTAAGTACTTTTTATAAGTTTAAGTACCCTTTTAAGTACTTTTTGAAAGAAATCTCCTATGCTCACCAAGAAAACATCTATTTAAACAATATGTTAAAAACAGCACTACTGTGGAGTATTACTGTAATTTAAAATAGCTGTTTTTTATAATATATTCATTTAAAATGCATTGTCTATTTTGTAGCACTCTTATTATAAAACATTTTAAAATGTCTTCACTGTTATATTTTCACATGACTTTAATGTATCTGTGCTGAATAAAAATAGTATTATTATTATTTAATTTATTTTTCAAGGTAAACTGACAAAATAGGACAAAAACACTGATGCCTCATCCTGCACTCCAAAGACTGCTGTTCAAAAAGCTAATCTCTAGAATGAGAATGTGTTTAATACATAATACTACCCGAAGCCAACTAGGGAGCAGCAAAAAAGAATATCTAGCAGCTGTGCAAGAATAAATGCAGTACAGCAAACATATTTAAAAAAAAAAAAAAAAAAAATTGTGTATCTGAAAAAAAAAAAGGGGGGGGGGGGTGTTAAGAAAGTAAATGAACAATGCTTATGTTGAAGACTTAAGGTCTACACGTCTACTTATAACACACAAAGCCTTACAAAGTAAAAGTAAACACTCACCATTGATCCATGAACATGATCTCCGGTATTGCAGGCAATGGGATGAGATAACAACATGCGGTCGTATAAGTTATGACATGCCAACATTGTGTCTAACTACACTGTAAAAACAAAGTTCTAATAGGACAAGTATCAACAACAGGAAGGAAAACGACACTTGTCAAGTCATTTAATAGGGTTTTTAAAAGGACTTGAGTTCCTCAAAGTCAGCTCTGAAACTTTCCTCAGATTAAAGTCCTGACTCAAAAACGAAACCAAGTTCTTACAAAAACAACATGATCTCTATGGGTTGCCTGGAAGTAGTTCTGAAGAACTTGTCCCATGAAGCCACAGCAGTAATCTGTTAGTCAGCAGAAATCTACCGAACGTTATTGGCTGTGGGAGATGTGTAATTTCCATGGAGAGCTAAACCCATCCACTTAATTAGACACGTCCGGCTAAGACATACACACTGACGTCACATCCCAGGACAAACGCCTGCATGAACATGTAGATCAAAATGAAACCAACACAAGAACAAAAGAAAAGTGAGATGGCCATGATAGCATTTCTGTATCAAAAACTACCAGCATGACGTGAAGTCAAGAACGACGCTTATCAAAACATCTGCAAAGCTAACAGCATGTGAACACACATACACAGGCATTACAGCTCTAATGGACCAGGCCATGAAATATTATATTCACCGATCTCAAGTGAAGTGCTTCTGGGTCCTGACGAGTACATCGCTTATGCCGCCGTCACATGCGACAGCACTTGAACTTTGCTACGCCAGTGTTCACCGGTAAGGTTAGCTCAGTTCATTTAGCATTGACAGACTGCTGGCTGAAATTCACTCATGATGTTGATGATAAGGCTGCTCAAAAATGGCAAGCTTAGAAACACTAACAGAACTAATTTGTAGGCTGTAAGATTAGAAAGAATTAATTTGGCAACAGTAAAATAACTGACAACGCTGCTAATTAAAAACAAGAGCTTGATAATTGTCAACAAATTGTGATGGCGCTATAAAAATGAAACAAGATTAAGCAATGAAGCGAAATGGAATTTATTCCAATGTCAAATCTGCATGTTTTCCAAAGCATCATTTCAGTCTTTAGCGTTACATGATTTTTCAGGAATTACTCTTACATGCTGATTTGCTGAACTTAAAACATTCAAGTCTGCATGAAATCAAAATTTGCTATGTTTATTTTGCTAACTCATATTGACTGTTTAACATGGACATCAGTAATCTAATTATTTGCCTTAATCTGAATGAGACAATAATATGATTAGAATGTTTACATAAGTGACATGGTCACGTCACAGCAAGAAGGTCGCTGGCTCGAGACCCCGCTGGGTCAGTTGGCATTTCTGTGAGGAGCACAATCTGCCCATGTTCATGTGGGTGTCCGCCGGTTGCTGTGATTGAGAGAGTGTCTGGGTATTTCCCAGTACTGGGTTACGGTTGTAAGGGCATCCGCTGCGTAAAACATATGCTGGAATAGTTGGAATGAATGAATGAACTTTAAGACAGATTCAATGTATTTATGTGTATAGACTATGAAGATACACTATATATTGTCATGGCATGTGATTATTCAATTTGTGCCTGAATACAGCTAGACTCCCCAACAGACTAATATTGCTTGACTAATATCGTTTATTTAATTTGTATCTTTGCTCTACTGTAATTATCAATGTTTGTGTTAATTACATTTTATGCAGGAAAAAAATCGTCCCAACTAATCAGATTTTTGGAATTGATAGAAGTATACTCAATATCGCAATACGTATTGCAGAAAAATAACATTTTGACATTTGTGGTAATGTCTGTTTTTTTTCTGATATTATGCAGGTCTAGACCATTTGCATCTGCGATTGGAGCGGCGGTCCTTCTGTTGAGCCAAACTTGAGGACATCCATAGCCACTGTATTATAATACCCTCTATTAGGACTGCAAGATATTGGAAAAATGTAACATTGTATAATATTTTTATATTATGCAATATATATTGCCATATGAATACAATTTCACTAGATGAGTTAATTAACTATTTGGAAAGAATTTATCATTTTAGATTGATTGGAAAAATTCTTTAGTGGAAGTGCATAGGGATGAAACATAAGTAACAATCTATAAGTGACAAAATGCAATAAAAGAAAAAGGTACCAATTAAATAAACAGTGTTTGACTGTTTTCCGATGAGTCCAACTGTGTTGAAGTGACACTTGTTAAACGACAAATTACATTCCAGACTCAAGTATCTTAAAGGTTGTTTACGATTGAGGAAAGAATGGAACATAAGATTGACAGGCGGATCGGTGCAACGGCAGCTGTAATGCAGACGATGTACCGGTCCATTGTGGTAAAGAAGGAACTGAGCCGAAAGGCAAAGCTTTTAGATTTACCGGTCAATTTATGTTCCTACTCACCTATGGTCATAACTAAAATGACAGGATCTCGGATACAAGCGGCTGAAATGAGTTTCCTTCGCAGGGTGGCAGGGCACACCCTTATAGACCCTTATAGGGTGAGGAGCTCTGTCACCCGGGAGGAGCTCAGGGTAGAGCCGCTGCTCCACATCGAGAGAAGTCAGCTGAGGTGGCTCGGGCATCTGTTTCAGATGCCTCCTAGACACCTACCTAGGGAGGTGTTCCAGGCAAGTCCCACTGGGAGGACGCCTCAGGGAAGACCCAGGACACCCAGGGACTATGTTTCTCGGCTGGCCTGGGAACACCTCGGGATCCCCCCAGAGGAGATGGAGGAAGTGTCTGGGTAGAGGGAAGTCTGGAGTTGCAGCTGCCCCCACGACCCAGCCCGGGATAATCTAGCTGTCTATCTGAGATAATCCAGACTAGACATTGCGCATGCTCACAATTTGACTATTGCGAATAATCACATTGCGATATTGATGCTAAAACAATATATGGTGCAGCCCTACCCTCTTTTAAAGTTTAATATGAGAGAATGATGTGCAAAATGAAGCCCTTAAAAAGGAAGTACTTCAACATACTGAAATAAAAGTCTCAGCAACTTCCGGTTCATACAAACTTGAAAGTGTAATATCAGATGGAGCCATAATCCCAATTTCTAAGCAGCCAAATTTGTTCAATTGAATGCATGAATCATCGTTTTTCCATACTGAAGGCACTTTTTTCGCACAGTGGTGACAAAATGCAAAACTAATCAAGCATGTTTATGACTCATCCTGCACTATGCAGATATTTGCCCAATAGAAATGTGACAGTGCTATAAAAAATAAAGCGGAAGCAAGGCTCAAGCGGGAGTGTGTAGATGTTCATATCACTGTTAGTTGCATTAATGACGATCTGCTCGTTAGCGCTCAAGGTTTCAGTCACATAATTGTGAACGAGTGGCTCTGTAATGGACTGCATAGCTCTCTGAAAGTGCTCTCTTTCTTAGCTGCAGTGAGAGTGGGAGTTTTATCATCTAAAAGAGCAAAAGTTGTTGAATGAAAAACACTCGAGATCAGAGGCTGGTCGGGCTGAAAGCTGCGGTCAGGAATCTCTCGTATATTTGATGCCTCATAAAGCAGCTCTCTGGCCTTGACAATGTGAGAGCAGTACCGGTTCTCTCTCAATGTCATTGTGCAAGCTGCATGTGTTGAAAAAAAGATTGAACTCAAAACTGAAGTCAAATACACACTTTGACTTTCACTTTCTGATTACTAGTAATATATAATCTTTATCAGTATATACTGTACATGTCTAAATAATATACCATTAAATAATAGGACTTTTTATACCTTTATGAATATGTAGCTTTAATTTACTTTTTATTAGTAAGTGTGACGCTTATTTTAAAAAAGTTTTTAATTGTTACGATTGAAGTTTATTTGTTTGTTGCGCACTGCACGTGTCTTTTTCTTTGTCCCGCTTTCTAGTGTTGTTTTCTATTATTCCATAGGCTCTCATTCCAATAAGATCCATGCTCTGATTGGCTGCTGGTCGCGGAGGCCTATAAAAAGGAACTTCCGGCAGGGTTCGGTGAGCTCATTTGTGGTGCGACGGTTGCTGGGAGTGAAGCTCCTTGATTTCCCTACCCCTTCAGCAGACGACCAAAATTTAATCTTGTGCCATTGTTCATGCGTTCAATATTTAAGATTTTGAGCTTGTAGGGGTGGCCTGCTGATTTATTTGATTACTTTTGACTTTGTTTATGTTAGGGGAAAGGTAAGCTTCTTGTATTTTTCTTTAAATATTCATAGGTAATTTAGTTCATTTATTTTGTAGATTTTTTTGTTTGTTATTTTGGCCTGTGGTCACCCTGAATACTATTTTTCTATAATAAATCTGTTCAATTACTCTCAATTGAGGGTCTGAGTTTGATTGTTGACCAAACGGGATCTTTTGCATTAAGTTTTTGTTTTGTTTGGGAAATCCACCACCAACAACATTTGTTTTTCCGTTTTTATACCCATGTTGTTTTCCCCTACACTTGGGGAAATATTATTGTAATAATTGTACTGTGTGTTAATGGCAAAATGTAAAGTTTACTTAATGTAAAATTAAATTCAAGTAAAATAAAATAAAATAATAGTCAATTAAAAAACAAAATAAATTTCACCATTAATAATATAATATTGATATTATTATTATTAACATTACTATTAACTCTTAATGGTTAACACAGCATAAAAAATTTTATTCTACATATTTAAGAAATAAACTGCATTTGTAATCCCAAATTAGAGCAAAAAAAAATGAATTAACTAAAAAAGAATTACAATTCATTAATTCATTAAAATGAATGATTACATTAATGAATAAATTTAAATGAATGGATGAAATAAAATTAGGTAATAAGTGTTTATAAAAGCTTTAAAGCACAATAACAGCAAATGTGACTATAGAATATTGCAACATTTTATCTAAATAATAATATATAATATAATTATATAATGTAACAATTTCTACCATTAGTCACTCACATAAGGTCATAGTTAAAAAAAAAAAAAAAAAAAAAAAAACTCCCCAAAACTGGAATAGTTTCAACGCTAACTTTATTTAATTTTAAATTTACCTAAAGCCAAACAAAAAAAAGCGGATAAAAAAAAAAAAAAGAAGAAAAAAGAAAAGAAAAAAAAAAACAATAATGGACATATATTAATAACGACATCCTGTCCCTCATTTCTGATGCCCTTTCAAGCTCTCTTTCTTCTATATCCTTTTTTATTTGATCTCTGTTCTGCTCTACAAATGTTTAATCTATCATCTTTTTGGTTGCTTCCATTTTCCCCATTGATCCTGTACTAACACGAGAAGACTTCAAGCATACAGGGACAGAAGTAAGGGTTCGTGTCTGTGTTAAAAATCAAAGATGATACTTTATCATGCAGTATTCATGACAGCTGACTGAACTTTGATGAATAAAACTCATGTAGAGGATATACGGACTTGCACGTGCATACTTATTGTGTGTGTGTGTGTGTGTGTGTGTGTTTGTGTGTGTGTTGTGTGTGTGTTGTGTGTGTGCATGTGTGGGAAGGTCAGGGCCCTGACAGGTCTCCTCATGTGCGTTATGTACATCTATTTCTAGCCAGATGTGCTTCTGACCTTCCTTTCAAATGTTAATGCATAACTAGAAAACCCTTAGGCTTAAACACACACAGAAAACGTTGTGTCTTAACATGTAGATGACCCAAGGACCGTACTCTTGGAATGCAAGGCTACATGCAGAGGCATCCACTAATACTGCAAACTTTGGTCAATTTGAGTAAAGAAAGCTGTGAAAAAAGGTCTTCTGATCAAAATATTACCAACACTGTAAAAAAATGCAGGGTTCCACACAATTCCTTTATGTTTTCCCAACACATCAATTTTAATTTAAGTGGATGGAACATAAAACAATTAAGTTGTCCCAAGAAAAATATAAAGAATTCACAAGAAAAAGCTTGATTCAGTTGATTCAGTTCATTTTACAAACGACCAGCAAACATTTTTTTTTTTTCATTGAAGCAAACTTTGCTTTCATCAAGAAAAAAATAATTGCAAACAATATTAACAGTTGTTAACCCTTTAACCCGCACGATCACACTGGTGTGATCAGCCTTTGCTGGTCCCTGAAGCATACAATCACACCAGTGTGATAAAAAAAAAACATCAACTGCAAAATTCAAATCTGACGGCACCCTCTGAGACACAGAAAGAGGTGTGCCACGCTTGTGATAAATTTATCTGCTTTTAAACAAATACCATTTATTTTAGGTTTCAGACATTCACTTTATTCATGTATTCACGTGCTATATTTATGTAAGATACACAATGTTTATGTTACTAGAACATTTTCTCTATTCCTGTCTCAAATAAACAGTTGCTTCATGCATTTCGGAAAAAATTAGGAATAAACAACGGAAATCCAGCAGCTCGGATCTCTCTAGCGGTTGTTACTAGAAGGTATACAGCTGTAATCGGAGGTTAATGAGAAGTATCCTGAGCTGTATCCCATCTAGACATCACACTACAGGAGAGAGTAAAGTCTAGATAAGGATACTCACATCAACATAGCATTATTTTTGTGACACTGTAACAAATAATATTTTTACATTACCGTGAGGGTTTGGTTTAAGGTTGAGGTAGGTGTAGACACTAATAAAATATAATTAACGTGTAATTTAATAAATAATGTAAATACTTCTCGTTAACTTCCGATAGCAGCGGTATCGCTTCTAGCAACAACAACAACAGTGCACCCCATCATATAACACATATTACGATCATTTTTAGGCTATTTAAAAGACAAAATATATGTTCAATCACATATTTGGGAATCAGAGTATGATATAATTAGAAGAAAGTTTCATTTTGTTTATTTCGGCTAGAATAAAATTTTTTAATTTTTTAAAGAGCCAAGTTAAAGGTCAACATTATTGGCCCCTTTAAGCTATATATTTTTTTCGATAGTCCACAGAACAAACCATCGTTATACAATAACTTGCCTAATTTCCCTAACCTGCCTAGTTAACCTAATTAACCTAGTTAAGCCTTTAAAAGTCCCTTGCGTCTTGAAAAATATGTAGTAAAATATTACTTACTGTTATCAAGGCAGAGACAAAATAAATCAGTTATCAGAGATGAGTTATCAAAACTATTACGTTTAGAAATGTGTTGAAAAAATCTGCTCTCCGTTAAACAGAAATGGGCGGAAAAAAATAAACAAAAAATATGTGATAAAAAATACGAAATAAAAACGGGTCAGCTGGAGTATATAAAAGGGTGGTCCACAGCACATTTGTAGAAAAATCACGTTATTTTTTTCATATATCTTACTTTGATTATATACAGCTACTCTGCTAACATGAAAACAACTATTAAATGTCCTAGTTCCTTTTTTGCGAGTTTGTTATCTGAGATGTAGAATGCACAGACATTGAACATGAAAGTGGCCGCATAGAGAGACACTGCAGCACTGATGAAGGTTGTGGCTCTTTACCGTGGTTTGACTGATAAATATTAATTTCTAGCTAAATTGTTAACGGTGCCAAACAGCATCCAACATACCGTTAACACTAGAAACTGTACATATAATTGATCAATTTTACCAAATAAAAATACTTACAAGTAGTGGCTCGAAATCTTGTCAGCACTTCTTTTTGTATCATGTCCTTTACAAGCCCAAATAGAGAAACAGAACAAGCTCTGTGGAAATAGCAGCATTTGGACGGCTTTCCCTGCTACAACTTTACAGCGCCTCTGGCCACGTGAAAAGGTTAAGAATCACTAAAATAAATATGTCACAATTATTGTCACGCCTATAAATTCACTCACTCACTCACTTTCCTTTAGCTTATTCCCTTCTTTATCACCCTGTAAATTCATAAGCAAAATATTTTTGAAGTATAATCTCATTCATATTTTACTTTTCTTTTTTTACACTGGGAGGCCAAACTCACTCAGTTATTCATCACAATCGATAAAACCAAACAACAGAGTTATTTAATAAAATAAAATTTGCCATTTGTAATCCGTAAGTGTTATGATTCAGCCTAAAAATGTATGCGTTTCTGTCTTTATCAATGTTAGGAGGAAGGTTAGAGTGAGCACAAAAATACCCAAGAATCCCAGCTGTAGAACTTGAAGTTTGTTTGGCCTTAGTGGATTAAAAAGCATTCAAAACTACAATTCGACATCACTTATATCATCACTAATTGCCTGAAAGAGTTTCAAGAGAGAATGCCTTATATTAAGCAACTGTTAAACCAAGGGCACATATATTAGTGCAGAGAGCAGTACATAAATGTATGTGGTTTGTGATTGCTCGGTATTGACGACGATACGTTCAGAAATTTTTCATAAGCACACATTTCATTTCATTATCTCACACTTTTATTTTTTCCTTTCTTCCTTCTAAAACGATTAAACCTCAATACTGAACTGCAAACCGCAGTCCTGAGGTAGACAGGACTTCCTGTCAATGCATCAATGAACTCCAAATGTGAACTCTCACCTTATAAACATCTTATACAGGTCAAAGGGGAAACATTTAACAACCTCATTTACTTTCACTGTAAAACAGGAGCAGACTGAAGACGCACGGACACACACACACACACATGGCTGAATCCTAAATATAGACAGATGTCTGGAGTAATTGTGCTTCATCAGATGTCTCGCACTCGGCTCTCACACTGGGCGTCCTAATATGAGAAAAGTCAGACCTCATTTTGAGACATTCTTCAGCTGAATAAAATTAAACACTCCTGAGTCCAATCAGAACTGAACATAAACATTCCTTCCTATCGGTTCTCACATCATCCAGTCCAAAAATCAATCATGGAATGTGTGTCTTTTTTTTTATAAAAATATTTATCTTTCTCGCATGAATTCAATAAACAGCTGGAGGTTTATGAAGTATTTTATGGAATACTTCTTTATATATTTAAACTAGAGATGCCCACAACTTTTGTCAACTAAAAAAAGCTGACTGAAACCGTAATCAGTGGTTCTGTGAGGCCAAAAACATTGACCGAAACCTTTAGTTGCTCCAACGATGGATTTAAATATGTAGCATATATTCCATGCACACAGAGTGGATAAATTACAACAGTTAATAAATATGTCAGCTGTGTGGAATGGCTGTGTTGATCATATTACAGTTTTTGAGCCATGGATTGCATATTTTTGCATTATTTTTCAGAAGAGGAAAAAGAACTGAAACTGAATATTAAGAAAAACTGTCCATTTTATTAACATTTAGTTAAAACACAAATAACCTAAGACACCTATAATACATCCTATTATTATTTACCATATTAATAACCACATTATTAATGACTGAAACATCAATAATCATAAGAGAGCTTGAAATTGGAGTCCTAAAATGATTTATGCATGAGCATGTGACACTTAAGATTGGAGTAAAGCAAAAAGACGAATAAATACAAGTAAAAAATATGTCTACATACGCAAATTTATTTTTCATTTAAATATTACACTATTATAATATCTATTAAATTTTAGATCATATAAGAGAAATAACAGACTTCTTTCTAAAACTACTAAATTTCATAATAGCTTTTTTGTCGTTTGTTATTCGAACTGCTTTTTTACTCCACACGAACAAGCAATAATACGTTTATATTTTACAGAACTTTGGCAATTTAAACGTAGTTTCTGTTATGCAAGTACAAGGAACCAAAGTGAAATTACATCAACAGACAACACCAGGCAAAGCAAAACAGAGTCAGAAAGTGCATGTAGACAAAGGAACGCTATAAAAAACGCTGGGTTCCACAAAATCAATTTTTCTGTTGGGACAGCAAGAAAGAATTAAGTTAACTTATTAATTTTTACAAATGTAAGCGGATTGTACAAAACCATGAACCAACTTAAAATGTAAGTTTAATATCAGAGTTTAACAAATTAAACGAGTTTCATTATACTGTATATTATTACAATTTTACATATACACACACAAGTTGCATTTTACTTGCTTTAATTTAAAACTTGTTTCCAGGAGATAAATCTTAAAAAAAAAAAAAAAAAAAAGATAATGGAGCTCATATTTCTGAGTCTCTACATACCTTTACAGTACACATTATCAGCTATGCAAACTAACTTCACTTACACTAAAAGGCAAGCTGTTTTTGTTTAGCTCTCATCTTTCATTATCAGCTCTTTTAATCTTGGTTTTATTTTGTATTGTTAGACTTTTAATCTTTGTGCGCCGGCTCTCTCGTGAGAAGTCAAATCACAGGATCTTTATGGTTCAAGGCATGTGGTTGGTCGTTTGATATTGACGTCCCACATACGTGTGCACACACTTACGAACTCAGGATCAAAGCCCAAATTAACAGAGAAAGTTGATCATCAGCATCATACCAACAAAGCCTGATTGCACTAGTTTGATCATTCGGTCCATATGTCCATTCATTCCGCCATGCATCTGAACACTCACAGCAACATACCACACAGTACCACTCTCTGTTTAATTAAAATGGGATGTTTAGTGTTAAATCCAATTTACAACTTTTAGGAAAGGTGTGACACTCACACTTTTATAACAACCACAATGAGCGTAACCTTAAATTCCCACCTCCGTCAGCGCACACACACACAAAGCCTCAGTTCCATTTCCTCAAAACACAGACAAGCCTCTGAAAATGTGCTAAAGATATTCAGCGATAGATATTCATCTCTCATCCTCCAAATCAGCTCTATCTGTCCCTCTCCATCCTGTGAGTAAAAATAGACACTTCCTTTCCTTTCCCACTTTTGCAAAACCGGCACTTTTGGTCTAGGTTTCCATGGCAGCCGAACTAGTGAGCTCAAGCAGATAGAGTAACGCTGGGACCCCGGTCCTTACATCCACTGATATCATCGGCCCGTAACCCTCCGGTCAAGTAAATCTGCATGATTGTTCTTTTATTCCTTTGTAGTCAGGCTGAGAGCGCTTTTACAGTTATTGCGTATTGATTATGATAACCTTTGGCAGGCCTATATCATTCAAAGCCTCGGGCCTGAGTCAATCAATAGAGCATTAGGATTCTCCAGCATGCCTGACTTTGACCAGATAGTATGTTGAAGAGCTCATACCACAGACAGAGACATGCAGACTTGGCATGTGCCGTTTAGAACTAAATATTGAGCATTTGGTGGATGAGTAAATGTTAATTTACCATTCTGATGTGCCTGCCAAAGGCAAGTGACTTCTAACTGTATGTACGTTTTTTTACTCTAATGCAAGCAGAATAAGTAAGGGAATCATATCCAACACTTCCCTATAACAGTTTAACATATTTTTGGCTGCTGTTTATTGTTGTTGTTCAGTCTGATTATTTAGATTAAATAGAAGCAGTACTTTATTATTGAACTGTGAAATATTCCAAATAAGTAAATGCAATGGTTACTAAAAACTAAAAGCATTTTATTATAAAAATAATGTAAATGTATAATAATAGGAATAACAACAACACTACTATAATTACTACTACTACTACTACTACTATGACGAAGAAGAAGAAGGAGGAGGAAGAAGGAAGAAGAAGGAAGAAGATATATATATATATATATATATACATATATATATATATATATATA
>CAIGQQ010032765.1:7889564-7910011 GCA_903798035.1 Danio albolineatus
TTTTTTTTTTTTATTTAGTTATTTTATTGCATTGTTATTATACTTCTATGGTTATTTCATAGTTATTATTATTATTGTTATTATTATTATTATTATTTAAACAGTTTAATAAAATTATATTAAAAAAAAAAAAAAAAACACCTGGCGCCACGGTGGCCTAGTGGGTAGCACGTTCGCCTCACAGCAAGAAGGTCGCTGGTTCGAGCCTCTGCTGGGTCAGTTGGCATTTCTGTGTGGAGTTTGCATGTTCTCCCCGTGGTTGCGTGGGTTTCCTCCGGGTGCTCCGGTTTCCCCCACAGTCCAAAGACGTGCGGTACAGGTGAATTGGGTAGGCTAAATTGTCCGTAGTGTATGAGTGTGAATGAGAATGTGTGGATGTTTCCCAGAGACGGGTTGTGGCTGGAAGGGCATCCGCTGCGTAAAAGTATGCTGGATAAGTTGGCGGATCATTCCGCTGTGGCGACCCCGGATTAATAAAGGGACTAAGCCGAAAAGAAAATGAATGAATGAATGAATGAATAAATTAATTAAAAACACCTAACCAGTGTGTAACACTCTGTGCTCATTATCTTTTCCAACACTGATCATTACTTGCATTACTTTTAAGCCAGTGTTAATTTTATTGCCCGGTCATGAGTGCTGCATGCCTGTCGAATGAGAACAGTCACTTCAAACACTGCACATGGAGACGGTCGGTGTTCCCTCATTACTGGTGGACTGACTAGGTGCAATTTGTGATTCCCCAGCCCATTGTGTCATCCACTTCTGATCTCTCAGCCCCTCTGGAGAACACACTTCCAGCATGATGATGAAGCACGTGTCAAGGTCAGGGTGACGTGTTCTGGACGTCCTCCAGCGCCTCTCTAATCACCGAGGGCCAGCGGAGACTCCTGGAGGCGTGCTTATCACAAAAAACATTTCCGCTCTCCTTCGCTCTGTGTCTGGCCATCTCGTTTCTGACAAATGTCTTTTCTCTTCCCGACTGACTCGCTGAATGGATTTGTTACACAGCGGCCTACACAAAGAGAAGTATGCCAACAATCTTGTGTGTGATTTTTCACTTACAAAAGAAGACTATGGTTGGTGTCACGGTACAGTGAGTGCATTAAATGCTAATGCTTGTGTAGTGTGACTGGAGGATTAGCATACATACAGTATCTGTTGTGGTGTATACATTGTATTCAATGAATTTCTAAGAAATTCCCGGACAAATGGGTGGTGTATATGTGGCACCGTATCTAAAGATGGTTTTAACCTGTGCTGTGGTTGTAGATACTGCAGAGAATTTAGGGTTTGCAAGAATACATTGCTTTAACTGTCAGCCTCTCTTATCTTTAGCTTCAAAAAGGCATTGTGTTTTTGATAGGATATGAGAGGAAAAAGAATATTCCCACTAAGACTCGATGTTCCCTTCAAACAAGGCTCTACTAGAAAACTACAGAGCATATTTTGTCTTGGGATTTTTAGAGTAAGTGTTGCTGGGTTAAAAAAAAAAGACAAATAAAATGTATACTAATAGTATACTATTACTATTAAAATTGGGGTAACAACTTTAATTGCTTTAAAAAGAAAGTCTCTTATGACCTATAAGGCAGCATTTGAGTGCATGCGACGAACAACCGAAACAAATAAAAAATCAGATAACCATGTGACATTAATATTATGAACTTTGTGTACAGAAACAGTTTGTGGATATTTTGGCATGACCAAGAGTCTGCATTTTAAACTTTAAAATAGCTTCACGTGGAAAAATCTTATGTCCACTAAGAAGAATAAAGATGCCCCTTGCTGTCATGCCTGCTTCAGACATTAAAAAGCAAATCCTCTGCAAAAAAAGGAGAGCTGACATGAACAACTGGAAGTACAGAGTAAGGAAGGCTTTAAGGGATGCTGGGAAATCATTTGAATCGAAAAGGAGAACAAAAACCAGAGAGAAAAAAAATATAAAAATAGACCAAAAGAGGTGAGTGGAAGAACCGTATATGTGATGGGATCTCTATTGCTAAACAGCATGAAAACAGTTAACTTATGAAAAAACATACCATATATAATAAAGCTGTATTATGTATACTTCCCGCCAGTCCTGTGTAAACTACGGCAAGCTGAGTTTGTTTATATGTTATTTATATTGTGAGATGGCAGAGCATGAGAACAGTTAGAAGGAGCGTAGCACACCCGTTTATGTTTCTAAATAAACGACAATCGCTATGATGTATGTCTGCATTTTATGTATTTATTGCTGTATTTATTGTTTATTTTTAAGCATTGATTGGTATTGCTTGTAATGTAAGAAGGTCTATGTACATTGTTAAAACAGTATTTTATGGTTTAAATAATAATAAAACTTGAAAGAAATGCTTAATATTAACCTGAAGTTTCTTTGACTGTATTAAAACTAAGATAAAGGAATCAGATCTTAAGTGGTTTAAAGTGATGAGATTAATTGGATTTATACTGTTAGTTCCACACAAACTGGACATATACTGTTCTTCCACATTTGAGAAATACATAAAAAAAAAAATTTGAGAAAATTGAGAAGCATTTGTTGTCTTTATAAAAAAAATAATAATAATAAAAGTAAAATTAAAATATATAATATAATGTTCACAATCCGGGCGCCACGGTGGCGTAGTGAGTAGCACATTCGCCTCACAGCAAGAAGGTCACTGGTTCGATCCCCGGCTAGGCCAGTTGGCATTTCTGTGTGGAGTTTGCATGCTCTCCCCGTGGTTGCGTGGGTTTCCTCCGGGTGCTCCGGTTTCCCCCACAGTCCAAAGACATGCGGTACAGGTGAATTGGGTAAGCTAAATTGTCCATAGTGTATGTGTGTGAATGAGAATGTATGAATGTGTTTCCCAGAGATGGGTTGTGGCTGGAAGGGCATCCGCTGCGTAAAACAAATGCTGGATAAGTTGGCGGTTCAATCCACTGTGGCGACCCCGGATTAATAAAGGGACTAAGCCGAAAAGAAAATGAATGAATGAATGTTCACAATCCAAATAAAATAAAAAATAAAAAATAAATAAATTCAAATATTCAGTCTCAGTGTCACATGATCTGTCAGAAATAATTCTAACATGCTTATTGTTTTTGATTTTTTTATTGTTTTTTTAGATAATTTCTACTATTTAATGTTCACATATTTATGTTTTATTTATATTTATGTTACTTTATGGTATGTTTTCTTAGATTTAAACAAACATGTTACAATTTTTAAAACAGATTAAAGTATTCTATGTAACTCATGAGATGTTACTGTTTAAATAACACTATTTTTAGTCACATTATTATAATATTAGATTTTGTGGAAACTGCAGACAAACGCCCAAAATCAGAAGTAAAGCAGCTATCATCAATGAAAGTGACAATCATCTAGTGTTTATAAAATACACAAGCTGAGATATGTGCCACTGATGTCCCTGGGTTATTTGGCAGGCTAAATAAGAATATTTTACTAAAGACCTAAATATGTGAAATGTTAACTATAAAGGACATTGGTGATGAGGGCCAGATGGAATGGTATTTTGTTAAAAATCTGCGGATTTATGCAGAATGATTTTTGTGAGTATTGTAACTAAAACCTTAATATATGAAATAAAAAGTAATACCTTTTAACTTTTATCTAATGTTTACAATGCGAATACAATTAGCTCCACTTTATTTGGTAAACAAAGCAAGTCTCTCATATAATATCTCTACTAAAAGGCAGAAAATAGTACTTTACAAACTGTATTGTAAAAAAATCAAATAAATATTTTCATATTAGTCAATATTACTGAAATTAATTTAAAAACAGAATAAATATACATTTACACACATTCACACCAGTAAAAAAACAGAGAAAGTTCAGAGGGAGGAGGCACAGACCTGTAACAGATCATCAGCAAGCAACTGCACACTCCTTCATATTCCTTTTGTCCCCCAACAGAAAATCCAAACACTTTGATTGCACATAGCGGCAACAAAATTGTACCCCAGACATTTGTGTATAGTGCAAGAAAAACAGTGATCTGATGACTTCAATTATTGTACGGTGCATTCCTGTCATAACCATAACAGCAAAAAAAATCATCTGCCTGCAAGATGGTATAGTTTTACACTCTGGTAAAACTTAGCAAGACACATAAAACCATTAATATGAGGGAAATCGGAATTGCCATGGGTTGTATTTGCATTAGTGTATGTGAATGAGCAGAATGTTGCTGTTTAGTTTTTTTCTTGGCATGCACAGGCCTTGAGCCTGAGGCAGATTCCATCCGCTCTGTAAATATATGTAAATGAATCATCCAATAGGGAGTTGGAGTGATTGGTTGGGCCGTCAGTGACCTGTCCTCTACAGTTAGGGATAAAGTTTTCAGACAAATTTCTGTTTGTGTATTCAAACGTTCAGCCCGCTCAAAACCAGCAGACTGTAAAAGCACTTCAGCTCCTTCAGGGCTTACTTTAACGTCTGTGAGGAAAAAAAATGGATGATTTGTGCACCATAAATGTGTGCTTTTTATAATTTTAGAATACTGCTGACCCAACCGAACCCTTATTAAATAAAAAAAGCAAACTCTCTTTAAAAGGAAACAAGAGCTAAGCTGCATCAGTGCTTATCAAACCCTACAAACACACACATAATCAGGGCTTTAGTTAAACAAAAGAAGACAGTTAAATGATAGGCCGTGAACACTGAGGGTGGTATTCGAGCAGATGACAGCTCTTCCTGGAAAAGCTTCTTCAATTGACTGTTACTACGAGCAGTGACCATTACCATTGTGACCATTACGGCAGCATTTGATGACTAGTGTTCTCACAGTCTTCTTTAGTCTTCCTCAAATCAAATGCTGTTTTGCGTGTTTATTTTAAGGGCCATGCTTCTTTAATAATAAGTGGTGAGGACAGTTTATGCACAGGCATGGTGGCTGAAAATTGACTCAAAACTGAAAATCTGCTATAAACTATCACTAAACTGCCCTTTTTAATATGCAGTGCTCTAGACTGTGACCAAATGTGATAAAATTTCACATTAGTGCGAGTATGGGTCATTTAGATTGTTACACGCTATCTCACAGCAATTCAACTTTTTGATGTAGTACTTAATTTGTATGAATTTGTACATTCTCATTTGTAAAATTTAGTATAGTGACAGGTTCAGGGGTGGGGATTAGTTCTAGGCATGGGACGATAACCGGTTACAAGGTTTACCATGGTTTGGAAAAGTCAAGGCTTTTAAATTCCCTGTTATACCATTCCTACAGTATATGTAAGTGCTTTTTTATGTGCTGTAAAGAAATATGTGTTTTGAAAGTTATGAAAAGAGCATAAGTCAATGATTTACTTTATTTAGCCTGATATGTTTATTGGTCCAAAATATTATAAATGTTTCCTAAAATAAAATGTATTTTGCGGGATGTATTTTGTATTCAATGCGGGAAAGTTTTCTTATTTTATTTTTATTTTTTTTGACCCAGACATTTTAAAAAGAACTTATTTTAGAGCAATAATTATAATTATGTTATACTGTGAAACCATGAAACGGTGATAATTTTATGCAAGGTTATCAATACCATTAGAAACCTATACTAGCTCATGGCTAATTAGTGCCACACCTTCTTTACAAATCATACATTTTTATACGACTGAACTTGTATGAATTCATAAAAAACTGACAAAACTTTAAATAGTCACGTTTTTTCATGAGATTGGGCCTGGTTGTTTAGGTATCTAACTGGAACATTTAGGATATTATTCAATTGGTTTAATTCACCACTCAATACCTGTACTTCCACTGCTGTGCGTTCATTAGATGTGATGTAACATTATAGCATAGATGATAAAACACATGTTAATGTGTCAATATGAAGTCTATAGCCGATTATTTTAAAAGATACAGTGAAAAGATGCAAGAGAGAGGACCATAGGTATCACGAAAGTGAAGTTACAGGTGAAGTATTGATACCTGCCACTTTGTCTCACAATTCAGTTAAGTCCCTCATGCCCAGGCTCTTGCAAACATTACTCACTCAGACACACTCTAATTCAGATCCCGTAAAATGTTTTAAGCACAGGACACACCAAGTCTATACACTGGACTAATGCCGACAAAAAAACGCCTGTGTTGTCACCTTGCAACAGCTTTTGCTCTTCAGTGTTTTGAACTTTAAAATACACTGTACTGAAATAAACTAAACTGAACTTCAACTCTGAAAAATGGACTGACACAGTTTCAATTTACTTGAAATTCTATGTTGAGCTGCTTTGACACAATCTACATTGTAAAAGCGCTTATTGAAATAATCATGAATTAAACTCAACAGAATTGAAAAAGCTACACGTGAACAAACCAAACAAACACCAGCTGACTGAAACACAAATGTATGTTCTGTGCCTGTATGAGAGGATTTATCTTTTCATAGCCGCAGGTGTCATGCAAATGCAAATATGCCTGAGAATCTGCTAATTCATATTATTAGCAAATATTTCAGATATTTAAGCATATTTGTGTTCTCTCTTGACTTTTTGTTCTCACACTATAATTTGTCTCCAGAGTACTCTCTCACCAATGGCCAATGAAGATTCTACATCTTGAATCTGGCAAACTCGCTCAGACTTGAAACCTGACGTAAGTTTGACGTGTGAATCACACTAAACAAACTAGCCTGACAGACGCTCACTGACAACCGTCAGCTTGGTGGTCCCAGCCACCAGAGTAGATCATTTACCCTGAGTTTACAGCATTTCTTATCACAGCCGATTGAGTATCAATAATGTTTGAGGTATTTTATTAAAGTTGGAAATTCCAGTATTGTGACAGCACTAGTTTTTAATATGTTATGCTATTTGGATAAAATTAATCAAATTCTATTATCAAATCACTTTTAGGCCCAATCCAAATAAAAAAATTTTGTCATTATTACGAATTTTGACGACAAACAAACATATGTTTTAATATATTCATAACCGTGCTTGTGTTTTACCGTCATGCTTTATACAAAATAAATAAATAAATTAATAAATAAATAAAAAAACGCTAAATTTTGCGATCTATAATCCAAAATCATAACTCATGTACAGCCGTCCCAGAACATTCTGACACACGATGACACTGGAATACCCTGTCAGTAATGTCTAGTGTCTGGGAATGAGCTTTACAGTGTCTGCTATAATATTAATGTTGTTTTCGTGTGTTTGCATAGATCAGTATGGCCACGGAGTAAATGCACAGTATAGTTACGATGTTATCGCCACATTAGATCGTTATGATAACATAATATATGCCTTCAGTGATTTCCTGAAGATAAACACCAAAAAATAACACGACTGGAATAACTACAGCAGTCGTGATCGTCTGATCTCATATGAAGCAAGAGATCGCGATGACATATGATGACGTGTGCAGGTGTTGAAGTGCTGTCCCAATTCTTAAGGGTAAGTTTTGAAGCCCTTCCCCTTAACCCTCGGTTGTAAGGGCCAAGGGGAAGGTGAAGGGCCAAGGGGTAGGGGTACAAAAATAGAATTGGGATTGGGCCTTAATCTTTAAATCAATGCAAAACCAACCAGTATCAGCAATTTGTTTGAATCAATTTCCCAGTGTGATCAACTGAAAAAGTTAGCACCAGTGCAACCAGTGGGAAGAATGAGTCTAAACCCATGGAATGTATTTATATTTATTCTTTTTTTAATTAATAGATGTAATAATATATGATTTACTTCGTTATTTTTCCTTTAAATCTAACAACAACCAGTCAGTCACTAAAAAACTACAAATAACAAATCCTGGAACCAGATTGTGAGTTAGATATACCAAAAGACTCGATGATCGAGCTAAATCCAAAAGTCTTATCTGAGCTTTACTCTCATGAATAAGCTAGTCCGACATTTCTTCATCTAATAAACCCAAGCCATTATGAGACAGTGGGAAATGGAATTAGATTCCTCCGTCTCACCTATCGACCTTTCCATGCTGTGTTTTCTAGCATTCCAGCTTTATACGCTGATTAAGTGATCAGTCTCTTTCATACGGGACTCGGTTTCAATACGCCTCTGGGCTCTCCGCCAAATGCACCATCCGCCAACCCAACCCAACCTAACAATGACAACCATTCAATATTTACCTTCAGGCCCTGTTGGAACACGACCACTCAACTGTCAGTGTCACAGTCAAGACAGCCAAAGAGGAACAGCTTTAATCTTAAGCTAATTCTGCGGCTTAAAACTAGTATCAACCTTGATTGTGCCTTTGACACAGCTGTATAAACCGGAGCTTCCTAGGGCAGGAGAAAAGATAATTCAGAGCTCCTTGGCTCTCAGAAGCTTTGATACTCTGGACATGAGGGTGTGTGCATTAGAGGAAAAAGCACTGCATGTTTCATTCTGCAGAAGAACAGAGGTATGAGTGGCTCTGCGTCTCACCTGAGCTGGAACAGAAGAGAAGTCAGATTACCAGGCTCCCCATCCTCCTCCTGCAAGCTGAGAAGTTCTTCAGTTGTGCTGGGAGGTCATATACTTGAGGAACCATGAGGGAGAGATACTGTAAAGAGTGAATAATATAGAAGAGAATATCACTTAACTTTCCCTACTATTTCTGCAGTATACGTATGCTATGCATTGAGCTTCTCCTAGTATAGAATACGCTAAAATGTGATGTATATAACTATGACCTAAGCAAGTCCGGCCATGGGGCTCAAAGGTTATAAAATGTACCTTTTGTACTTTATTGTTAATTGATTTAATTTACTGCTTTTTTCCTTTATCACTCAATCTTCTTTGCTACATTCCGTCTAATGCAAAATAATAATAACAACATGTAAAACATCTTGTAAAGCTTTTTAAAAGATTTGTTTTCTTAAAATGAATTTTTTACTTAAAATGATATATAAACTATTTCATTTTTAAAACTAAATCTTTACCTAATTTGATTGCTGGACTGCTCCATGATTGAGGGTGGTGGATGCATTTGTGCGGATGTAATAAATATTAAGCTTTTATTTTTTAGACCCTCATCATACTAAATATGATGTTATGTATATTTTATACTTCTAGGTATTTATTTGGGGGCCCTTACATTTCCTGGGGCCCTAAGCAGCCGCTTACCTTGCTTATTGGTTAAATCCATCCCCTGTATATAACAAAGTAATGCCAAATACTAGGGCTGGGCAATACAGGAAAAAATGATTACAATATAATGTTTGATATCAACCGGTATCGATAATAATTGATAATTTTTTTTACAATCAATTTAGGAATATTAGGATTTTTTTAATTTACCAACATTACTGAGGCAAATAGTTTTAATAGTCAAAAAACAAAAAAATAAAATAAAATTCTTGCCTCTTATAATAAAATAAATATAAGTGCTAAAGAGACTCAAACTTAATAAATAAAACATTACAACGTGTGTGCAAATGATAAAGTGTAAACGCTGAACAATCAAAGCAAACTTCAACCGTTATCTCAGAGGATGACAAACAAACAAACACTTGCTTCGGATCCGATACTAGTTTGTATTCACCTTTACCGCATGTCTTTGGATTTGTGGGGGAAACCGGAGCACCCGGAGGAAATCCACGCAACCACGGGGAGAACAAGCAAACTCCACACAGAAATGCCAACTGACCCAGCCGAGGCTCGAACCAGCGACCTTCTTGCTGTGAGAAGTGCTACTCACTACGCCACCGTGGCGCCTTCAGCCTAATATGTAGTAACATTTTCCTTGACATTTCATTTGATTAGACCATACGGAATACATACAAAAAATAAAATAAAAACATACACTAAATGAAACAAAACAGTAAAAATGCCAAAACAAAATCAAACAAAAAAGAAAAGAAAAAAAGCATTACTCAAAAGCTAGTTTTGACATATGACATGTTACTATCAGGCAAATGATCTTGTGAACAGGGTTTTACTTGAATAGAAAATTACACAGAAGAATTCCCAACATTTATTTTGTTATGCTTTTTAAGGTAATATGACAAGAACATTATAATGTAAAATACTGTTACATGCAGCATACTGTTTTTTACATAATAGATGTAAAACATACCACACAGTATACTGTGCTATATACAAAATACCAGTATTCCATTTCATGTCATTGTGTTTTCAATCTTTCCCCGTGACACACACTGTAAAATCAGTCAAGCGGTGGAGGTAAAGTATTGCCTTACAGCAGGTATTCCCCGCTTTCTGCAGTACTTTAAGCTGTCACTCAGTGGACCGTGTGAAATGCTTGCTGGGAATTTTTTGGTAGAAATGTGATACAATAGCAGTATCTGCGATATACACTTAAGAGGCTTCATTTAATCTTCATGCTGCAGACAGCAATTTGTAACATCACCAAGTTTGCATCACATTCGCACCGGATACTACACTAAACGTACGTCTTTCTATCCAGTGTTTATCTCTTCATTGTGTTGTCACTGCAGGCTATTCTGTTCTTCTGTTTGGGTTGAAGCGTTTAACATTATTTTATTTTCTTGTTGAAACCTGTTAGAGGGTCACAGGCACTGGCGGTTCCGTTTCTCCGCTCTGAAATTGTCTGCATGTTATCAGATCATTTTCGACAAGCTTCTTAGCTTTCCAATTGTGTGCAAGCTGTAATGATGTCAGTGTTTACTGTCAAGTTTTTTTTCTCCTCTTTCTACCTCTCTTCCTGTCTCTCTGCTTTCTAATGACTCCAGAGACTATTCTCTTGCCGTATCAAGAAAGCAGAATAAATGCAGCTGTTTGGAGAAATGAGTAACTATAAAGACGTACAACTGAACTACATTTTTCAGTAGTACAAAAGCAGCTCAGCTGGAATATAATAGCACAGCATCTCCAGTAGCAAGCTAATTTTTAAAATGAGTCGTAAAGTGTACCACAACGATAGAATAATTGCTGTACTTATAGAATGCTAAAAATGGCATGTTTGAAAGATATTATTTGTTTTCGTCTTCACATTTACTACACATTAAACATGCACAGTGTTCTTACAGGACCTGTATGTCCACACAATGATAATGGGCTTAGTGTTGTTTTATACTAATTAATGCATGATTAATATAATGATTGATGCATCCCCCACTTAAAAGAAAAAATAAATAAATAAATAAATAAATTTTAAAAAAGAGTATTTTTGTGTATAATCAAATGAAGTTATTCAATTTGATTTTGAAGCAATCCATTATGGAAATATGTAAAGTACTATAATATGCGTAATGTATTTTTCAGGTTCTATGTCTATAAAGGTCTGATAATATCTGATAACAGTTCATTAATTCATATTCAATTCATTCATATATAAATATAAGTTCTAATGCTAAGGATTTTTTCTTGCCCTGCCAAAATTTTCTCTGGCCCTACCAAAAAAAAAAAAAAAAAAAGTTAATAGCTATTTCTAAACCACATATTTTAAACAATGTGTCAAAAACCAAACATAACTGTCTACATACACCTTTTATTCAGCATAACTTTTACAAATTACAAATATAATGCAACTAAATTTGCAACAAATAAATATAAAGCGGATATGTTCACTTTAATTTTGACACCCACAGACATTGTCACTGTATATAAATCAGAGGTAAGACTTCCTCATACAGACTCATTGAAGTTGACAAGTTTAATAAAAATGTATCTGTTGAATTAATCTACAAAAAAAATGTTGGCTAGAATTATGCGTTACAGGTTTAAATTAAAGAGAAAAATAACAGATGTACCAAGACTGCAGTCAATGCAGATCAATGTGGATCTTTCTTTTCAGGTGTCAGTGCAGAAATGAACAAAACAAGCCTAATACAACATATTATAAGATTAAATATGGAAAAATGATCAGATGGTGATTTCTGTCAATATTTTAAAGGATAAATAGCACTCGGTAATATTTCAGCATGCTTTCACTTTCGTATTTAACATGAAACGCAAATTTACTGGTAGGAATGACTTCCTGTCCTACTCATACTGTAATTCTCTCTTCATATAGCTGTATATATGGCTATTACACAACCATAACACACTGTGATATCGCCTGGTTCGTTAGTTCATTGTATCGTTTTGTTTTCTCACTACAATCGATGTACTCTAGAGTTCGAGCAGATATATATATATATATATATATATATATATATATATATATATATATAGACAATATTGGAAAAATCTAAATTGCAATGCTTTGTTTTGCTGCGACATCTATTACGATATGAAAACAACTTTACCAGATGGCTTGAATAGCTACATTTGTGAAAAATAATTAATCTAGACGGTTGGGTTATTTTTTAAAGGTGTGAATCACGTATTAAAAATAAAATTGCAAGAATAATTACAATAGAGCAAAGAAAAAAGTAAACAAACATTTCTTTATGGTTTTCTGAAGAGTCAAACAGTATTCCATTACAGAAATTTAGTACTGTAAAAAGAAAAACTATATAATCTTCATTGTTTTAAATCAGTAATTTTTCCTCTTTATTAAAGTTACAAATGTTTTATGTTTTTGTGCCCGAATGCTTTGCACTCATGAAAATGATCAAGATTCACTCTGTTGTGGTTACATGAAGGTTAAATAACATTATCTAAAGATGCACTATGTGATTAGTACAAGCTGTGGGAAACTGGTTCAACAAATCACACAATGTAACAGTATTCCAACTTAAGCAGAGCTCCAGCAAACGTGCTTACGCCCTCACAGTAGAGTCTAAAGTCTGAGCAGAAAACAGTGCTATCTTTGTTTTGTCTTGCCACATTCTAGTTTTATTGCACTTTTGATGTTGCTTCTGTTTTGCATCAGAAATATGCCTCAGGTATCTATAAATAATGTCTAGATATATAATCACGCCACTTCTATAATGGTAATTCATAATTGTTTTGGCTGTCGAAGCACTTGCCAACAGCAAATACTAGGCACTTTCAGACAATGGCAAAGGTTCAAAATAACACCACATCCTATTTAAGAACTACATGATGCATTTTGGAAAATACCTGCAACAAAGGGCAAAAATTGTATCCAATTATATCTGTGCTGATGAAAAATTACAGTTCTGAATATGCTCGCTTATTGCTGAAGATGTATTAAATCACACTTAATGTGACATTTAAGTTAACTTTTTTTACTAGCTTTTTGGTAATCCAGTGAACTAAGCTGTTTACAAAAGATTATTTTCTTTTTCACACAGAAATTAATGGATGTAAAACAATACTTTTGTTATTATTATTATTATTATTATTATTATTATTAACGAATGGAACAAGTCTCAATGGAATAATTGGGTTAATTTCTCACATAGTTCATTCTTCACTGTATGTAAAACTAGGGCTTAAAGTTATATTTTATTAATATAATTAGTTGAGCCACAACTATATCAATTAGAAAAATACCCAAATTAAACAACTGTGACCGCATATCAACTGAATTGTGTTTAGTCATATTTCAGTGTTGTTTGGCATTTGAAATTAATCTGGAAATGCATTAAGTTTACACCACACACAGACAGAGTGATGCAAAACTACATTTTCCCATTATACTACCATTATAATCAACATCAATTGTCTGGGACTGCAAGTATAGTATTCAGCCTTATTTTTAAAGCCATACTTGTGTTTATTCTAAATGCCATGATGACGAAACCTTGCAGTCCACAATACTTGGCAGTAGGGCACATGTGTCCTGTGTGTCTGTCCTATTCAAACAGACACAAGAGTGGAAGACATTCCTTGGGCAAAGACCAAACCAACCAAAGTAAACTCAAAGTTCTTTAAAGACAGTTCTGAGTGAAAAAAAAAATGCTGATCATTTTCTCACCGTAATTCTATAATAGATGTTCAATTACTTGCATTCGCTTCAACTCATAAAATGGATATTTATTTGTTTTACCTACTGTATTTATGTTTTTTGATAGCTGTTGACTTGTTAATATGATGCAGCATAGCCACAGAGCAATTTTGTATCCAAAAGATGTATAAAAGACACATAAACATAGATGCCTTGGCTAAAAGATTTGGGCTAACAGACATCTAAGAATAGTGCAAAAATAGATCAGTCATCAAACAGACAGATTAGACAGAACTCGTATGTGTAGTCATTCATTCCTGTCTATTTGACGAATAGTCTCTTTCTGGACTATTACAAGATATCTATTACATTTTCACTGACAGCCCAAATTTAGCCTTGTTTAAGCCGAGATGTTGATGTCTATTAGATGTTTTTTTTTTTTACGAAAAAAAAAAAATTGCCAAGTTGTTTAAACCAAAAACAAGCTTTAACCCTTGTTGTTGGGGATGTTTACATCCACTCTGGGGTGATTTTCTCTGTTTCAGCGAATGAAATTAATCCTTTGACACATATTTTGGGAAAATAATTGGCTGTATAATTTGCTGTTTTACTCCATAGAACTCCATATAAAAGTCAGTAATTTTTTGCACAGGTCTATCTAAAGGCTTAACGATGCCAACTGTGACCGGCAGAAAAAAATGAAAAGTTTTATCTCTTCCAAACAGGTAAAAACACCAACAAACAAGAATACGAAATTATTTGGTGTTATGGCTTTCCAATCAAAAAATGTAATTATAACGAAAGTCAATTGGGCTAAAACATCCTCCAACATAACGAAAGGGCAGTTAATTTGAACACAATGATCTACTGTTCTAATGTTAATGTTCTACTGAAGAAAAAAGTCACTACTGGCATGAGATTTAATCATCGCCATTTCTTTATTGTTATTATTATTAGTAGTATTATTATTATTATTATTACTATTATTATTATTATTATTTTGGGTGAACTATCAATTCAACAGAGATTTACTTCTGTAAAATTAAATTTAGCTTACTTTTTATCTTTTGCTGAACACTCATTCCTAACAAAGGAAAATAAACTATTGCAGAACAAATGGGAAAAACTGCAAAAATCAATTTGAGATCATTTCAACATTTATTGGTGTTGCCAATAGAGTACAGTGGAGCAAGTTTAATGTGATAATGATAAGCAAATGTTTGTTTAAGTGTAACAAGTTTGAGCATTAACCTTAGATCCGTCTCTTGTGTTAAAGCCACAATCGGCTCCCAAACAGGCTCCAAACAACGCGGTAAATCAAACAAGACATTACAATGATTAAAGTAGGTGGATTTAAAAGGCAATTGAACCCGCCACGCCTCTCTCGCAGCTCATATTTACATTTAAACAACGAGCCTCAGGTGAATCGCTGTTTACTCTTCATGCATTATGTATTAATTCATTCATTTTAGCGGTTACAGTTCTTTACAAGGTACCGCGGAGGTTCGGTAGTGCTGCAAAAAAATGGTCTATTTGGAAAGAAAGATGCATTTTATTGTCGATGCAAAGTACGTAGTGATTATTTTTATTGTAGACAATAACAGTCAGTTTGCTCTACTTTGTCATCTCCAATGGCAGCCGAGTCATTTATACAATCAGTGTTTATGTTCGCAGCCGTGTTTATGTATCGAGGCAATTTATGCTCATAAAGGCTCTGTAAATATGAAACGCTCCTATTGTGGGTGTCTTTGGTCTGCATGCTGTACATTGCTTTGCATCAAAGGAACTGATTGTGTGCTGTAAACACATTAATACATGAACAAACATGTTTCAATCAAAGCCAAACACATTTTTTCAGGGCTTTTTTTCATTGTGGTCTGTGTTTTTGCAAGTGAGAAACAACATTGATGCTGTCGTTCTGATATTTACCACAAAACCGATCGGATAAGCAGGATAAGCAAACACTGAGTCTGCCAATAACCCGTTTGAGGTCGTAAAGGAAAGTGCGCACGTTAACATGTAAGTGACAGCAGAATTAAGAGCGGGATGTCCATTAAAAAGAAAATGACATAGCGTGCCATCAATCGACAAAGTGCTTTAAAGCTTTGTAAGGAGGCAGTGGCATAATTGAAAGCACTGTCCATTAAAGGTATTGTGTCGCAATTAAATTATGCTTAATTAAGCCGCGTTTTGTGATTTAGAGGACATCAGGTGGTCGTCTTGTCCTTTTAACTGCTATGAATAAACATTTTCTTGCCAGGAAAAAAACTGGTATCTATTTAAGGCATCTTAATATACCTTGTGGATGTGGACTCAAGGAGCTTACGTCTTTTACCTGAGGCCTGTCTCACCTGAGGCAACACTGCAGGCAGGAAGAAACAGCAGAAGAGGATGTTTAACAGAATGAAAAGATGTGGTGGTGTGAATGGTTGGCTTTGAAAGGCAGGAAAATAATGCGTCCTTGAAATATACATGCAAAAGAGAGTGCATGTTCACACGTCTTTTTACCACCATTCAGTAAAGCATCCGATTCGTGAGATTCATTCATTTTGAAAAATCACACTTATGGACTTCTAGGCTTTTGGTTCATACCAAATCTTTTGAGTCTGTTGTTTGCGAATGGATTGCACAAGTGGCTTTGCATAATATTCAATACAGATCGCAAACTCAATTGATTAAAAAGATTAACAGCGTGGTCCAAATGATGTGGCTTATGTGTTATTTTGTTTTTTCAGCAAAACTCTACGGCATCTGCAGGATGATCAACTACTGTACAAATATTTTTAAGATTAAAAAAATCTAATTAAGTCTAGTGTGTTTAAACAAAACCAAAATAAAAGTTTGGAGTAATTAACTGGTGTCTTTTTCCTTGGATTTAACTTCATATAATAATAACAAATAATAATAATAATAATAATAATAATAATAAACAATCCTAAGATCAATTTTATTAAAAATGTCTAATAATATGGAATTTTTCTACACCACTATGTCAGCATATTGAAATAATGCAGTATTAGGAATTTGCGTAATTTCAAGATGACAGTATGGCACAGTGGTCACATGGTAAATGCTGTAGATCAGTGGTTCTCAACTGGTTTGGCCATGGGACTCACATTTTTACATTGTCATCAAGCCGCGACCCAAATTTTTAGGAACTATAATTTTAGGAATTATAATTCATTTGTATTTATTTGTTAACACACACAAGAAGTGACAGATAAATCATAAGAAAATCACAAAGACTTACAAATAAACAATATTTCATTGTTGTCATTTAACAAAATGTATAAAATTATAGAAATATTGCAAAGTAAAAATGACAAATAATGTAAACAGCGGTTAGGGTCAAGAAATGTTCCGTTCCCATGAACTAAACTGAACTGTTGTCGCGCACGCATTTTTAAATAAAAGTTCGATATAAGCAAAATAAATTTAAAAAAAATTTTTTTTGGACCACACAATCCGTGACCCACTAAAAATTTTCCCAAGACCCACTTTTGGGTTGCGACCCAGCAGTTGAGAAACACTGCTGTAGATCTCCAATATTTCCTGTTTCTGTTGCCAGAGTATATGGACTGAACTGAATCATTGGCCCACAATCTCTGACATTGTTTGATTCTGAAAAATAATTAAGGTCATCTTTTTCAGTAGTCTGGAACACCATGTTGTCTGGTTATGATTCAAAAACAGTATAATTATACTGATTGATTGTAAAGCAGATATTAAGGAGGCATATATGAAAAACACCTGTGAATCATAAACAAAAAGCAACTGTAGATAGATATTTTAGACTGTATTCAGACATACTACACTGTTTTTCACATTCATGCAAGTGTGCAATTTGAGAGACTGCTCCTATAAACTCACCGGCCACTTTATTTGGTACACCTGTCCGACAGCTTGTTAACACAAATTTCTAATCAGCCAATCACATGGCAGCAACTCAAGTATGTAAGTATGTAAGTCTAAGTACGTAGACATGGTCAAGATGATCTGCTGCAGTTTAAAGAAGAAAAGTGATTTGAATGACTACGAATGTGGCATGGTTGTTGGTGCCAATTGGGCTGGTCTGAGTATTTCAGAAACTGCTGATCTACTGGGATTTTCACGCACAACCATCTTTAGGGTTTACAGAGAATGGCCTGAAAAAGAGAAAATATCCAGTGAGCGGCAGTTCTGTGTGGGCACAAATGCCTTATTGATGCCAGCGGTCAGAGGAGAATGGCCAGACTGGTTCGAGCTGATAGAAAGGCAACAGTTACTCAAATAAACACTCGTTAAAACAGAGGTATGCAGAAGAGCATCTCTGAACACGCAACACGTCCAACCTTGAGGCGGATGGGCTAAAGCAGCAGAAGACCACACCGGGTGCCACTCTTGTCAGCTAAGAACAAGAAACTGAGGCTACAATTTGCATAAGCTCACCAAAATTGGACAAGATAGAAGATTGGAAAAATGTTGCCTGGTCTGATGAGTCTCAATTTCTTCTGCAACATCTGAATGGTAGGGTCAGAATTTGGCGTCAACAACATGAAAGCATGGATCTATCCTGCTTTGTATCAGCAGTTCAGGCTGGTAGAGCTGGTGTAATGGTGCGGGGGATATTTTCTTGGCACACTTTGGGCCCATAAGTACCAAATGAGCATCATGTCAATACCACAGCCCACCTGAGAATTGTTGCTGACCTTGTCCAACCCTTTATGACCACAGTGTACCAATCTTCTGGCTACTTCCAGCAGGATGACGCGCAATGTCATAAAGCGCCAATCATCTCAGGCCCCGTTTACACTAGTGCGTTTTCGTTTTAAAAATGCACAAGTTTTGCTACGGTTACGCCATCCATCCACACTACGCCGGAGTTTTCGAGGTGCGAAAACGGAGCATTTTGAAAACGCTGGAGAGGGCGTTTTCATTCTAAAACGCTGCTGCCTTGTCTCAGTGTGGATGCGGGAAAATGGATACCTTTGAAAACAGAGGTGTGGTTGCTGAGATTCGCTACGTGATTGGGGCTTTTGGGTCATTGCGTATCCTTTCCTTATTCGTCAAGCGCACATGGCTATGACGTCACCGGCAGACGGCAGACCAGCCTTCACTGTAAACGCTGTACTTTCGATAGCCATGGATGTTTTATATTCATTCGTTACTTTAAGTAACAACTCAACCTCGTCGTCTGTCCTCAAAAAGGCCTCTCTTGCTTTCTTTACCATCGCGTTCATCGTCCAAACAGCGTTTGTTGACTAACAATAACCAAATGCCGAGCGAGACACGTGCGGCTTAAAACGCTGTTTTAAAACTAAAGCGCACTAGTGTAAACAGGCTGGTTTATTGAACATGACAATGAGTTAACTGTAGTAAAAATGGCCTCCACAGTCACCAGATCTTAATCCAACAGAGCACCTTTGGAATGTGGTGGAACGAGACATTCGTATCATAGATGTGCAGCTGACAAATCTGCAGCAACTGTGTGATGCTTTCATTTTAATATGATAGTTGAATCTATGCCACGAAGGATTAAGGCAGTTCTGAAGGCATAAGTGGGTCCAACTCTGTAAAAGTAAGGTGTATCTAAACAAAGTGTCTGGTGAGTATATCCAGATTCATCAGAGATCTAAAAAATAAATAAAAACATTGCAGAAAGCACACCTAGGAATTTGTCCTGAATGCAATCTCTATTTTAAGAAGATGAAGACAAATGATGAGACAAAAATGGAAGCAAAAGAAAATGAAGTTCAATACAGAGCTGCCTTGCAAAAACAGAAGAAAGAAAACAAATCTATAATATATGGCTCTTTGGGGTTAATCAATGAGCTCCATTGTATGTGAGAGAAGTGCGTACCTGAGGTTTAGTATTATGTCTGCACATACACCAGCACTGTAGAAGTGTTTGCAAAGGATTTGACACACAAAAGCCCCGATGACATCATATCCTCGCTTGAGCTGGAGTACAAAAGTAGCGTCCAACGCACGGTCGGCCATTAACATTAAGGAGAGTGCTGAAAGATGGAAAGTGTGTGCAACTCAAAAGGAATGCAATTCCATTGTCGCGATATAGTTACGCATCTAAAACACTCCATCTTTCCTTTTAACATGACTGCATTAAGAGTCTCTCCCAGAGGGAATGCCCGACACACGGGATTGTGTCAACAAATTTGGAGCAGCGTGAATTATAATCAGCATATCAGCCCCTACAGAGGCTTTCTCGTGTCTACAGGGTGGAATAAAATCTCGACAAGTGTTTAATTACATTATTCCTTCCCCTCCGTTTTAATCCATGTAATCTCCCGTCTCTCTCCAACTCTCTCTCTTATCCAGGAACTTTGATGTTACCCGCACATACACCCTAGATACCCTTAAGCCCTGGTGGCCGAGGACCAAAAAGCATCTGATGGCGTGCCTGATTGCTGCGGATTCTGCCAAACGTCTGATTACATCTGCCCAGCGCCGCCTCCCGAAAGGAAGCCATCAGGAAGTGCGGGGTCTTGCGAATGTGGCTACCATATGGCGCTGATTGTATTGCCGCTGACACTGAGGGCGGTGGATGGATGTGATTGGATAATGATGGGGATCGGCCATGTGTGGATGTGATTCTGAGAGATCAGCCGAGACAAAAATTCGAGGGGTCGAGGAGAAAGAAGTACTGGAGAGAAGATTGGATTAGAGATCAAGGCGTATGAAAACATCTGTCAGATGTTGAAAGAAAAAAAAAAAA
>CAIGQQ010032765.1:7920011-7938331 GCA_903798035.1 Danio albolineatus
AAAAAAAAAAGCTTTGAGATAATGAATATGGACTCCTCATGCTGTGTTTGATAAAAAACAACAGTTTCTTGTAAGACAACAATGATAAATGTCTTCCCTTAGTTATTTTTAAGCGTATGCGTCTGTGTATGTAGGACTTTTCTTTTGAAAACACAAGTGTCAAATTTTTACTGTGCATTACTGGGCAACGACAGCACGAGGCATGTTCAAATTTGCCTCAGGACGCAAAATGCAAGATTTACAGATTATACATGTATTGATCTCCACTCTGGAGTGGCATAAGGTATGTTTAGTTACATCGTTTGTTAATTTATTATGTTTACTGTGAAATTTGATGCGTAGGTTTCAACAAACACGTGTAGACAGCAAAATCGTGTCAGATCACTCTGCTCAAATGTCATTTGTTTATCTAGAGGTTGATATTAATTCCTGGCTGTAATTTCTTTGACTGTAGCTTCAAAACACAATGCGATACATCTCTTTCACTCTTTTTGTCAAGTTTATTTATAATTTAGCCTTCATCCACAACAGATCTGGTTAGCAAAATAGGTTAACGTTACTCTGATTTGGTTTATATTTGTCCGGCGTACATCATGCTTTGTGTTTGTGCGTGTCTGTAAGAGCTGCGCATTAGAGCGGAGCTCATTATTATTCAAAATACCAGACATATATGGTCAATCATGAAACTGATTCTATGGGTATTTTATGGAGTAATAAATGAGTTTGTAAATATCTCTTTAATATCTCTTTAAACGGAGATATTTGTTTTACTTACCAAAGCCATACTATGTTGATATCAGAGAACAATTTAACTTAACCAATGCAGTATATGGCACTTTTAATGACCAAAAAGATTATGATACATAATGTCAATGATGTAAAGCCTGTAATTCAATTTTATGATGGCAAATCACCTTTTAAATTTTTGATGATGTATACATACTATTTAATTACCTTTCAAAGCTGTAAAATATGTATTGAGTTGCAAGAATAGCAAATACGGACCTATAACACTACTCAAAGTAAAGTCGCATCATGGATTTATTTAATCAAATTAAGTCATGTCAAAAAATGAAAAATTAAACACTGAATTTGAATAACTGTTTACACAGAATTGGCTTAGTGGGAGCTGTGCTTTGTAATTGAGCGCTACCTGTGATTTATTACGAAAAGAGCACATTTTGCAAATTTTCCTGAAAAAGCCTACAGTTACAGCCTCATTATTCATCCTGTTAAAGCGAAAGACAGCTGTGAAAATGAAAACTACACAGCATTCCAAGGAAGAAACTAATAAAGCAGACTAAATGCGTGAAGCAGGAAATGTTACTAGAACCAAGTATTGTGCTCTCGCAACAGGAAAAGCTGTTCAATTATCAGAAAGCTGAAGCTATAATATATCTGTCAGATAAATCCAGCAGCTTGTATACTTAACTAAATCAGACATGCTACATCCTAAATACATTTTACAAAGTTACAAGCATTATGAAATTCCAGCTCAACATTTCAGATTAGTTTCTCACAAATACTGGCCAAGCCATTGAGTTTTGTGGAGGAATTTCTTGAAGTTTCACAACTGTCAAATACTTGGTCAAACTGAGAGAACGCCTGTTGGTACAGAATACTTGCAGAAACAGATTACTAGGTGAATCATTTTAAGTTGGTTTACTAGCATACAGTTTCAGAAGCAAATATTATGGCTTTCAAACAAATATTGAAAAATGGGGGCTAGTTCCTTTATTCTTGTGCCTTAGATTAAAAATTCCTCAGCAATTTATTTGCTGCACATATTTTTAAAATCCCCTGTTCCACAACTATGTGAGATTTAGTGACTGTAGACACCAATTTAGCATATTGGATTCATTGTCATGTTCATGAAACCAGTTTGAGCTTTATGACATTTGGACATTTTAAAAAAGATATTGCAAGATATTGTTATTAAGAGGTGATTGTGGTCAGAATGACCATCAGTTTGCTGATCTTAGCTGACAAGCATTATGACATTTTAAAGTGTATTGTGTTTGTGTGTGCGTTGAATCTCTTCTACAGACCTTGGTGGTAAAAAATTATTAATTTGAGTTACTGTTGCCTTTCTATCAGCTTGATCAAGCCAGACTATTGTTTTCTGACCTCTGGCATCAACATGTCATTTTCATTCCAAAAAGATCAGCAGTTTCTAGACCAGCCAGTCTGTCACCAGCAAGCATTTCACATTCAAAGTCACTGAAAAAAATCACATTTAATCCCCTTTCTGATGGTCGTTTTGAAATTCACCACATTATCTTGAACACATCTGTTGATGCCTTGGATATCTAACATCTGATTTTAGAAATAATTCTAATGATTAGATTTGATCAAATAATTAGATTTTAAGATAAAATGTCATTTATAGCGGAATTATCAGCATTAATTAATCCAGTCTTCAGTGTTACCTGATTCTTAAGGTGCTTAAGATCAGGTACTAAAAATAACGTTTGTAATTATTCTCAAAGCTAAAAACATTGAGTTTTCTAGGTTTATGACTATTGTTTGAACAAAATGCTGTCAGAAATGTATTTTTAGAAACCTATTCTACTGAGACTCCTGTTTAAATTAATACATTCATACTGAATAAAAGAGTTTAACAACTGACTGACCCCAAACTTGCTATAATAGTAAATATATAAATGTAATTGTTCTCTATAGCCAATCAAACCATATAACTTCAAGTGCAAAGAGAGACAGAATGAGAATGAAGATAAAAAGAATCACAATGTGAGAAAAGGCAAGAAGCCGAATGTCTGCATTTGCAGGGGGAAAAAAACGTATTCATCACAAAGCAGCAGAGGATTAAATGAGAGAGTGTGTGAAAAATAAAGGCAGAAAACACACATGACAGAGAAAAACTGAACCAGAGATTGAAAGACAGAGAAAGAGAGGATTGACTTCATTATCTGCTGCTTGTCCCCTGTGATTTGGGGCCATCCTGCTTTAGAACCACAAGATGATTTGTGCAGACAAAAGAAAAGGAGCGATTGGCCACGTCTGCAGAGGTAGAGAAGAAAGGGTGAGACAAATGAAGAATCCATGTAATTTCACCGCTGGAATTAAAATGACACAACAATGACACTCTAATTGCACGGCAGTTTATTTCAGTTCCTTTGTGTTTACCTGCTTTGGAACGTGAGTGTGTGTGTGTGTGTATCAGTGGATTTTCTCTACGCTAACAGACAGCAGTTGGGCAAAAAAAATAAACACCAACAACCATTCATTTCACCTCCAGATGCACAACCTGAGAACATTTTAAAAGCTTACTCTCTCGAACAACCTTTAGATCTGAAGGCAAGGTCATTTTCTGTAGATATATGATGTCAGGTGTGCAAGTCAGAAGCACAGTTCATTTAACCATGTAAAATGTTGTCTCTCTTTCTTTTTTAAAATCAAGGCCATCACTAAACCCTGTCAGTACTTCTGTCAGTAATTACTCACCCTCATGTTATTCCAAAACACTGAGACCTTTGGCCATCATCATAACACAAAATAAAGATTTTTGGGATTAAATCTGAGCGATCTCCATCCTCCATAAACAGAAATGGTCATGACAGGTACCAAAAAACATTGCCAAAACAGTCCATGTGTCTTCAGTGATTCAATCAGAATAATATCAAGCTACAAGATTGTAGCTTTAAAAATTGTTTTTTTTTTTTTTACAAACTTCAATATTTTTGTGCACACATTAAAGAACCTGTTGAACAAGGTGATTATTTTTGTTTTCCGAGTTAGAGAATTGTTGTCTGTGAAGATGAACGAAAGTCTTAGGGGACTTAAGTTAAAGGGTCAACCCCCTCTTTTGGTTCAACGTCTACCTCAGAATTTTTTCAAAAGAATGCTTCATGATGGGCATGGAGCACTGCGAGCAGAGGGAGGAGTGGGTGTGGCATGCAGAACAGGGAAAAAAAAGTAGAGCAAACAACTTTTGTCAGTTGGCTCACAAAATGAGACACAACCGTAAGGAGACACATGAATTTATAGTTTACAAAGTTGAAATGCAAAGAAATTAACAGTAATTTAACGCCCTGCTACATATGTTATTCCTAATTTCACATAGACATCACAATTTGTTATATTATTATAAAAATAATCATGGAATCTCTATAAATGAGGAATTCTCTCCTGAATCTTGGGGTCAAAATGCAGACACCGTGGATAGCAGTGCAGCAGGTCTCTTTCCCTATCTATTCCAACCATTTACACTGCCAGTTATTCAGAGAATTTAAAAAATAGGCGAGCACAGCAGCACAGATATAGGTGATGTGTTTGAATAGTAACAAACTCAACAAGTCCACCATTCTCCAATTATAGTACAGCTCTCCCGACAAAAATGCTTGCTGTAAACCAACAGCTTTGCTGTATCAGCCCTGACAGCATTGCGAGGAAAAACATGCAACAAACCTTGTGAATCATAATACTGCTTGCCCTGTACGTACACTGTCTCTCCCAGTCATTGGATCTCACAGCTTGGCAGGTCTGCCTTGCGTTCGGAAAGCACATGCTCTCATGAATAATTATCTATGAATAACAATGAGAAACCACACTACCACTATCACACTATAATAATGAGATAGCACACTATCTTTTGATTCTCACATCAAAAATATCACCCGGTCTGCTTACTTCCACCTACGCAACATCAACCGTCTCCGCCCTTCTCTTACCCCTCACGCCACTGCTGTTCTCGTCCATAGGCTCGTCACATCTGGTTTAGATTATTGCAACTCCTTTCTCTTAGGTCTCATTAATAAATCCCTCCGTAAGCTTCAGTTGGTCCAGAATTCAGCTGCCCGTGTCATCACTAGAACCCCTTCTTCTCATCACATCACCCCTGTCCTGCAGCAGCTTCACTGGTTACCAGTTCATTTTCGAATTGATTTTAAAATTTTAATGTTAACATTCAAAGCCATCCATAATCTCGCCCCCTCCGTATTTGTCTGCCCTCATCCACATTGCTGCTCCCTCTTGCACCCTGAGATCTTCTTCTTCCCTTCACTTGTCTGTTCGCTCTGCTCGGCTGTCGTTCATGGGCAAGAGCATTCAGCCGCTCTGCTCCCCAGCTTTGGAACTCACTACCACCCTCCATCAGAAACACTGACTCCCTCACATTATTCAAATCAAAACTCAAAACCCACCTATTTAAGATGGCCTTTAATGTTTAATATGTACCTGTACTATTGTTTTGTATTTTTAATATTATTTTTATTATATAGTTTTTTATTGCTCTTGTTTCATTGTACGGTGTCCTTGAGTTCCCAGAAAGGCGCCTTTAAATAAAATGTATTATTATTATTATTATTATTATTATAAACCGACGCATCATCACTCCACTAGTAGCTACATCACCGATTTTGATCCTGCCCCAATAATGAGTTAAACCCGGATGATGAAATTAGCTGACAAAAGCTCAAAATTATCCAGTTTTCCCCACAATTAAAGTTGACAGGTGCTAACGCTGTCTTAACTGATACTCGATGCACAAATCTGTTAAAAGGAGGGTGTCTTGAAACTTTAAGCAGTGAAACTTGTGATATTCCATCATAAACAGATAATATACATATCTCAATTTAGTCTATGAAAGGTTCAAATCAAATTTATATTTAACAGATTTTTTTTTTCAGCGCTTATCAGTGAACTACGACTCTGTGAAGATGCTGCTGCTCAATCTGAACACACGTGGCTTTACTGACAAAACGCACATGAAAACCGCCTTCGATTATTCGGCCAGATTTACACAAGCACATATCTGACAGCAGCAAAGGTGATCTTGCTTTATCAGCTGCATACTGTCTTAGAGCAGAGAGAAGTTTTCTGCATGGTCACTCCGGATGAGAAGCAGTCTGTCAGTAGCGAGTTTAGTACAAAGTGCATTTTTAATGACTCGTCAAACACATCCTGCTCTATGCATTCCTTCTTGTTGTTGTTGTTGTTGTTCTTTTTGCACCATTGTGTATAAGAAGTTCTACATTGCACAAGTATATTTATAAAGTAAATTATCTCTATATAAAAAAACATCTCTATTGACTGATATTCTCCTCTCATACTGTTCTGCCTCTCATCCCCTGCTCTCTCAAGCTCAAAAACCCTGGGAAAGATGCACTTCACACTGAGCGTACGCCAGTGCTTTTTCATTTTAACTTTTGCAGTGGTTATGCTTAGCATCCAAATTACTCAGATGTTTCCAACAATTGAAAATTGAGACTTTTGGACATGCTGTAGACCCAATTTTAGTCTGAAAACTTTGAGGGTTGAGCTTCAGTCAAGATGAACCAAAACGCAGGTTTAAAAAAAATAAAAAATAAAAGTAAAAAAACGATGGCATGGCAGCGCACTACATCCCTGATTGGGTCTTCTTGATCATTCTGTATTCTTCATCAAAACATTCTCATATGACCTTTAAGCGAAGGTTTAGGTTTATTTCCATTTAGTGACAAAAGACATGCTCTCTGTTCTGTAACAATGACCCATTTGGTTTGGTTGGGGAGGGCTATTACACTATGCGTGTATCATGTACTCCAGGTGGCACATCACAAATTTACGGCTCAGTCTTAATATTGTACAGCCCTAATTGATAATATATCAGTAAACAATAGTCAGGTTGTGTGATCTCTCTCAGTGGTTAAAGGTGAACTTAGCCATATTTGTAAAACGCTTTTGACCACAGTGCCTGATAGAGTACCAAAACACACCTTAAGCCAATCACAGTAATGGTGTCTAAAAACGATAACCAAGATATCGGAAAGAGCAAGGTCTTGTTGGGTTAAGGCTGTTTGTTTTGGTGCTTTCACATATCAACATCATTTGGCAGAATCTGCTTGGCCCACCATTAAGAATCAGAACTAGAAATTATTTTGACAGACATGGGACTCAGGATTGGGTCAAAAAGTTTGCTAAAAGGTCTGAACAATTGAGCTACATTTATTCAGATCATTCCTTGACACAAACTTGTGGCAAATATTTCTCACAACAAATGAGTAAATGGATAGACTGCTGAACAAAGTGAATATTTACCTACAACTCACTGTAAAAAATATGTTCTACAGTTTGACAGCAATAAAGCAGCACTTTACTGGAAGTGCAGCTTGCAAGTGATTCTGTATTGGAGGTAAAGTGACCAAGATCTAAAGAAAGGCCAAAAAAATCCCTGTTTTAAAGTGACGCTATATTATTACTATTACTAGCGTATAATAAATTAAGTTTTTTTTCTCCCAAAAAAGAACCAAATCTGAATAGTTTGAATCAAGATCCAGCAAAAACCTACCTATGCTAGTAACAAATATGCATAATAACAGCCTGTGGTCTATAGTGTCTACCTGTGAATAATGTCTACTCTGCAGTTTAAGCTGAGGCCTGGAGAAGATGGTCTGTGCTGTCAAAGAATGAGGACTCATGTTTGAACTGATTATCATGACTGTTCATATCACTGCATTTACAAGTGTTGAGAGCTGAAATTCCAATATGCCCTTTTGTTCTGACACGCATTGCAAGCAGTTGACCAATTACAAAAGGTATTGACACCGGTACATTCTGACTCTTCTCTCTCTTGCTTATTCAGCCCATCTAAACATCCCAATCCTGACTGGGTTTGCAGTAGGTTCAATCCAGCATGCAGTAAAACTCAAAGTTGTGTAATGTTTTTGTCTGATGTGTACGATAAACGCTCTGTTCCGCTCCGCTCAGAAGGGAAGCTTGCACAGATAAGATCCTCTCTGTGTGTCGCTATTGTTACCATGACAAACAGAGTGACAGCGCTACGATCGTTATTATCATCATCAAAAGAGGGTTTGATTACCTGCTAGTGCCTACTGACTGCAGCAGCTGCGGCATCGTGGGATATCAATGAGACGCTCTGAGAGACATACGAGCGATGCACTCAATAGAAGGATAAGAAAAATTACCGCCGAAACAGATAAGGCTGTATGAAAGCGCTGAAGATGGAGATAAGGGCGATGACAAAGCATGAATTCCACATTGAAATGTCTCCATAAATTAAATTTAAGCTCTGCTGCAAAACTATAAAGCAGCCTCGCAGTCTCCCTACAAAGACAGCAGCCTTCTAAGGGAATATTCTAAACAGTTTAGAAGCCTAAGAAAGCCAAATAAACGTCGCTCCAGACAACAAACTGGACTTCACATTGATTTTAATAAAATTTGATGTTAATTTTAAATTTGTTAATTTTTTTGTTAATATATCGCAAGTTTTAATTGTACTCTTTTTAACTGCAAGGTCTTAGTTGGGAATCAGGTCGGTTGGGTTTGTCAACACGGTAAAAGTGTGCTTCTGCAGAGATTTCACTTAACACTTTTAGGCATAAGTTCTAAATACTCCAGCTGACCTCCCTGCATAAGTTGTTTACAGTTATTTAGAATGGTTATCTTTAAAGTTCCCAAAGCGACACATAAAGAGTGTCACGTGACATACCGCAGCCAGTGATTCATGTATACATTTTTTTTCCCCCATTTTCTGCAAATATTGACAAACTTCAAAATTATACCGTGAAATATATAATATTCCGATTTTCCAATATGTATAAGAACAGGTATTTCATCTTTAAAACGGTTTAAAAATAACCTATCATATCATAATAAAATGATATATGATGGGTGATCCTATACACTACATGAGAGATCAGACCGAGCTGATGGACGCACAAGTTTATTCATAATCTTTTCATCATACATAAGTGTAAGTTTATATTTAACTGGAAGAGGAGTAGAGAAAATGTTATAGAAAAATAAACAGTTTGCATCTTACAAAAAAAAGCAAACTGACCATTTATATTTTAAAAATTATTATTATCGCCATCTCCATAGACATCAATGGCCCTTTTCCACTTAGATGTATGGTACGGTACTGTTTGGTATGCATTTATGGCAGTTTCCACTGTGAAGAGGTACCAAAAAGCTATCCTTACCATACTTTTTTTTGGCTACACTTTTCAAAAGGTACCTAGCACAACAAAAGGGTACCAAAAAGCAGAGCTAGACATGCAGCAGAAAGCTATTGGTTTACAGAGAAGCGTCGCTAGTGTGTGCCCAAGCCAATTGAATGAAAACAAAGAAAGCGGCAATTTTTAATACACAGCTGAGACATTACACCATAAAAATACATACATTTCTTAACAAGCCATAGTCGAACGGAGCTCAAACAAACCCTGTCGTTGTCTTGATGAACAGCCACAAAGCCAATAACAAGAGCAGAATTTGCCCAGTGTCCTTTTGTTATTTAGGCAGTCTAAAAGCATGAGCGGTTTCACTTTCTCCAGAGAGCTTGGTGTGCTCGTCTATATTTAAAATAATGAACTTCTTGAGCTGATGATAATAATGTGTGTGTTATTATTGAAGTCCTTTCAGAAACAGACAAACGCAAGAGTAGAGTTCGAAAAAAAAACATAGGAAAAGCCCAAAAAAACAAGAGCAAATAAGTCTTGCAGCAACCTAAAACATGAACAAACTGTCATGTTTAATTATCACTGTTTTTTGGACTATTATTAACTCAGAATGACATGTTACATGTGCTGGTGAAGAATAAAAATGAGGTTTGTACTGACTGTGTATGTTTCGTAATGTTTATGAACCCAAATAAGGTCTAAATGTATGTTTTGGCTATTTTTGTTATGTAACTGGTAACATTTCAAAGACTGTAAGGCTCTGTATGTGTTCATTTAAGTTATTTACTTTTCTTAAATTATATAATATCAGACGTTACAGTACTACTTCGCATTATCATTGATCTGCAGCTACAATCAAATCCTGTTTATAGAAAGGTTAGTCATTACCATTTATACACAAGTAGGCATATTTATGTGTATAAAGCATCGGTTTTGTATATGATGTGAACGACCCGTATAGCTTTACATTTTCTGGAGCGAGAATGATGCTGACTGCAACTTTGTCAAACACCACACCTACCAAAAGGGTACTTTTGGGACCCTTTGGCAGTGGAGACACAAGCCTGATAAAGGTGACCCATACCCTACCATACAAAACTGAACTGTACCACTCAGTGGAAAACAGGAACAAAATAAACTTTATTTGGTTGAAAGCACTGATTAATTGTGATTTATTACAAGCAGCGTGCTCTTTCTATTACTCAGCACGAGCCGTCAGATTTGAATTTGAGCAGCTGATGATGTTTGTTTCAAAACTTTAATCAAATCACTGTGATCGTATGCTTTAGGGAACACTCAACGCTTATCACACCGGTGTGATCGTACATGTGAAAGGGTTAAGACTCAATAAAACTGTTATCACTCATTTTGATGTTAGTGTTTTATTAAGTTTATTGTTTCTCAAATACAACCAAAAGTCAAAGTTAGTCCGTTTGGCAAATCAGTAGCAAAATGTAGTTGAACTGTCTGGGAGAAAAAAAAAGAAAAAAAAGAAGAAAAAAAAAGTTATTTATGACCATTTGCTTACACTGTGAAATATGTTTGATGGGAAAACATCCACATAGATTCCCATTAAAATAACTGGATTAAGTCCATGAAAAATAGCTAAAAAGCAATAAATATGACTGCACCTTTATATAAAAAAAATAATAATAAAAATTAAGCAACCAACTTAAATCCATTGGAAAATCGCTATGAAAATCTTTCACCATCATGTCAAAATTCTTAAAATAACTGTACTTGGTTATCTAAACAATCCCAGTACATAAAAGGCATCATTCTGTTATGAAAAGAAAAAGAAAAAAAAACCTATGATGGCAGCTCATTATGTTTACAGCAGAACGTTGCTGTAAATAGAAACAAACTTCAGTTTCAGCCCGTATGGCTCATGTGCGCTTTAACTGAACTCTCCCTCATTAGCGTGCGTGTGTGTGGCTTCTGTCTGCCATACGGCACTAAACCTGCTGATAACCTACACACAACCACTGGATAACCTTCCTAACAACTCGCAGCTGCAATCTTTTTACAGGTCAGAGGTCATCAGTCTGGTCGTCCAGCACAGAATAGGAAATGACTGACAGCTACAACGATTTTCCCGTCATTCTGCAGAAAAATGTTAAGTGCGAGCCTTCTTATCATCAGGATGCTAACTGTGCCCGGCGATGTTGGTGACAGCAGTGGGAAAGGCTAAAGGTTAAACAGAGAATCGTCATCCAGGAGGCTGAAATGGGTTTTTAATGGAGAGATGATTTTGTGGTGTTTAGGTAAGCTGGTAATGGAAACAATGACATTCCCACATACGCATGGACTTCTACATAAACATGCACACTGAAGGCAGCAAAAAAATAAAAAACACATAGCAATTGGCTGCTAAGAAATGCTGCACATCTATAAATCCTGAAATATTATTAGCTATATTATTATTAGCTATACTAACTTATATATTGAACAACTTCTAACTTGTATAATGAACATCTAAACCTGCAGTCTAAACAGCCAAAGCTGAGACCAAAAGACATACACAATTTGAATGGAATTTTTAATGCAATAACATTGTTAATATTGTTGTTAATTATTATTATTATAATTATTATTATTATTATTATTATTATTATTATTATTATTATTATTATGTATTTATTTATTTAGTTGTTATTTGTTATTTTTTAAATAAAACATTAAACAATTAGAATTGCTGCCATTATTTATTTTGGTGTAAAAAAAATAACAATAATAATCTTTATATTTGATTATATGTAGCAAAATTATAATTAGAGATGTACCCTTTATTGCCAATAATCACAAAGCAATTTCCAGTGCTTTTAGAGATTGAGTGACAGCCATTAGATTAAAGACAGCAAGTTATGGTCTATCAATTAAAAGAGGGTAAAAACATAATAATAAATTTAGTCTAATGTCTAATTCAGGATGATTTTAATACAATGTTATTTGATCCAAATTTTCCCTTTAAAACGTTTAATTAAAAGACATTTTGCATTATTAAATGTCATATTTTGGTTTTGGGGATCTACAACTACAGGCTGATATGCATGCAAGGTCAAAAAATACTTTAATTGTCTTATAATATGCATTTATTTTTACATAATTATCCCAACGACTCCCATTCGATCTAGAGGATCGCAAGTTCAGGAAAGCATTTAAAGGAAGAAACACTAGTCGTATTTTCAACATGGTTTTGGATGCAATATGTGAATAGCCCCGTAAAGATTTAACCTGAGAGATGCATTACAAGCACTGGTCTATAATAAAGCCACGATTCTAAGCCGCATGGAGTGATTACACATAACAACACACTATTAAAAACAAATTTTACAACCTACACAAAACAAGTCAACAATTTTAATTACACTTACATGTTATGATCCGGAAGAAGACGGAACTGGTTCATATGAACTGTAACATTTACTGACAAAGTCCCACACATACAGTAGTCTCTGCTGCTCCTTCCTTTAATAGCAAACAGCCGACAAGTTCTGCATTGCAGCATAGGTTACTGTATCAAAAATATCAAAAAAACAAACACAGCACTAGGTTGACTAAACTGTGGTATTGTTGTGAAAATGAACTTCAACACTTTATTCCCTACAGCCAAATCTCCATCTCTCAGTGATCACCATCAATCCCGAATGGCGCGCTCATATTTGGTGATGCATCGTATCGATGTCGATACAATTAAGCAAAAGATTCGATCCCAACACGATTCATTTATTTGACTCTGAGTCAACTATTTATTTAAAGAATCAATCATTTTTATCATGGTGCATTTCAGATTTAAACCTAAGCAAGACGTTTTCATTCACTTAGTGCTGTGTTACACACTGCATGGAAGGTCATTTACAAAAACCCATAATATGGGCTCTTTAAGATCTCTCAAACACCCTGTTCAAACAAAAGTACTATTAGTTAGGTCAGATGTTGACATGTCGGCTCGCTCGAACTAACATCAACTTTCTGAAAACACTACACCGTTTGCACCCAGTTTTTCCGTTACAGTATTCAAACAAACAGTAAACGTGGACAGACATGTCTAGTCATCTTTCTGCTGACGCTACAGAAACGCAGCAGGACTGGGGTGACGAAGAATCCTTTTACTGTCAAATAAGAGGAGTACTTCAGGGTCAAAAAGCTACAGAACAAGATACACATGCATTAGTCTTTTTATATTCAGTCGAGCGTAATCGGTTTAAAAGAACAAATGAGAGAGAAAATGACAAGCTTGCCATTTTACAAATTCTATCTGCGTCCTCTCACGAAGAGTACATTTTTCACATAAATGAGTTTTATCAGATGAACAGGCTGACGCTACGTTCTCCTTTCCCTCATTGTTTTTTATTCACAGCATCTCACACGTCGACAAAAATAAAATCACTCCACAACATTGTGCTTTTTGCAGCCAGAGATAAGCGCTTCAAAGCAGGAATGCTGGAGTTTGGGTGTACGTTTGTGAATGGAGATAAATATCAAACCTCTCGGCTCTTTTTCTGGCAAAATAAGGAAGCAGAAGAACTTGCAATACACTCAGACTGATGTAAGACATCTGAAACAATCCACAGGGTTCCCACGGTCATGGAAACCTAAGCACCTAATATAAGTTTAATCTTGAAAAGCCACAGAAAAGTCTAAATGTCTATAGCGAATATATGGCTTTCGAGTTTTCCTCTGCTCTGAAATATTTCATCAGCTGGATATTGCGCTTTGTGAATGCTTGTGTGAAGTAAAACTTGCCCGCAAGCCAGAAAGATAACATCAAACCGTTTTTGAGGATGATATTGGAAACTTGGTACACTAATAAGTATGTTGTTTTAAAAATGACTAATTCAAAATATTAGTACTCATCACAGAAATTACAAATCTCCTAATATAATCTCTAAACATGGGAGTACCAATTGTTATTGCCAGTTTTTTGCTGGCAAACTCAAACTTTAAACAAATCTCCTGTCTTCAGAAAGTCAATAAAGGGATATTTTTCCCAACATACACACGGTTACTATTGCAGACTCCATAATTCAGCGCAAAACACACTAAAGTTGCTGCTGTAGCCAGATCTCTTAATACCGGTGGTCAATTCTGACAGCTAGTCATTAGGCCAGCGCTAAAGCATTCATAACACGCCAAACAATGACAGTTTGATACTCCCAGTTCCACAGTTGCTGGAGTTAAAAGAGAGCTTAGCAGATATATCACACTCTCAGAGACACAGAGATTACTGAGGTAACACCTGGTCTGATGAAGATTAGAAGGCGAAACGTCTCTACTTGACGATCAGAATACAAATACGCAGCTCTGAGCATTAATGTCTACGTTTGAAACCATGACAGCAACTGACAGCGAGGGAACACAAACACATATACTTACACGAGAAAGTTTGAAGAGGGTAAAAATTCTCAATTTTATTTTATTTTTTACAATTATCACATTATATATTCAGTCTCATGTTGTAGCAACCTTTTATTTCTTCTTTGAAAAATATACACGTTTTTACCATTCCATTATTTTTCTACACATTTCTTATTTATTTCCAGAGTTCATTTTAAAGTTACGCAATAAACAGCTTGTCTAATTAACTGAAAAACTAACATTTATATTTAACATTTGAGCAATTACAGTGCTATGGATGTGACATTTGCAATAAAAACTTGAGAAATTCACAGAGAGCAGCATATTGAAATATCAGTTTATATTTTCAAAACAACTCATCACAGCTGAGGGATCAGAAAAATATCAATCTGTAAATGTGTTTTTATTTTAAATGAGGGAAATAAGCATGTATTAAAAGCATATATATAAGCATATTTTGAAGAAATTATTTGAATTAACCTGCACAACTTGAAAGAAATAATATTAATTAAAAGGATAAGGGTTGGCTCTCTATAGAACAAAATGTGTTCATTTTATTATATTTTACATTTTTGCATTTATGAACAAAATGCTGTTATGGATGTAGCATCCCTCTATTATATATATATGACGGATGCGAAATTAGCAAAAAAAAAAAAATTAGATCAAATAAAATAGTTTGAAAACATTTACAGAGATATTTTGAGAAGCATTTTTACAGTATTGTAAGATACAAGCCTACACAAACAACCTAGTAAAGGTATCAGTTTTGGTAAAAACCTTTTTTCCCCATGGCAAGGTTCACAAATTTTATGAAATTGCTCATTTCCCAATTACATTTACAACCAAAATATTGTGAAGATTAAGATTGTTGGATTAAAATGGCAGTGTAAGATTGTGTAAGATTAAAATGGTAGAAAATTTATAAAGTGACTCTCAGAGCTGTAACCAGTGGTGAATTTAGGCATTTTGCAATATGGGCACTCGGGTGGCATCTTGCTGGGAAAGGCATGGAGAGAGAAAAAAAACATGCCCCAGTAAAAATCAGCTGTGCCCCAGTAAAATATTTGATATATGATTTACTTTAAGCAAGTGTATTAATTTATAGTGGTAATGCCAGAATAAAGATCACAGTCACAGTCCATTCACCTTTGACGTCTTTTGCACGGGCAAGTTTGTCATTCTCTATGTGCTAAGCATGACTATAAAGCATAAAGGAGGGATAATGAGTTAGGGACTTGATACTTTACAACATTAATTCTCAGACATGAGTCGGGTCTAAGACAACAGATAATTCTATAAACATATTTTTTGTATTCTATAGAATTTACATCATTAATATTTATGTTTTTATTTCATTTTTAGGTGATCTTAGCATATAACACCAGTTGTGTCATTGCATTGTTTTCCAGTTACATTTAGGATTGGATTTCTGAGATTTATTCAGAATAATAAATACATAATGATAATTATTTGTTTATTTATATTAAATATAAATAAATGGTTATATTTAAATGTTTTTAAAAATAAATAAATAAATGTGTATATATATATATATATATATATATATATATATATATATATATATATATACATACACATATATACACACATACATGCATATACACACAGTGTCTTTATTTCTTGAGGGGATGAGGTGTTCGTCAAGGGTGCTATTAAACTAGAACCGCCACTGGCTGTAACACTTTGCATTGTAGAATATATTCTATTTTTATTTTAAGATTTCATCGTCATTTCTCACACAACAAAAAATATAGGGCCCTGCAATCAAAACAATATAAGAATACTGGATGACAGCATATTAGGTAAACTACTTTATTTGCTCCTTTATTTAAATGCCTTTGCTAAAAAAAAATAACATTGTGATACATCACCTTTGTGAAATGACATTTAATTTTTAATGGTGTGCATTACTTGTGCAACCAAATATGCTAATTTAGTTAGCTGTTAACGGAGTTTGATTTGTATAACTTCAAGTCAAGTTAAGTTTTATTTTTATTCTGCTACATGAGAGTTGAATGAAATGTTGTCTCTTGCAGGACCACGGTGCTTCATAAATAAACATGATCATAAATAAGAACACAACAGCTCACCAAACTTACTAATGTTGCACAGATGTATATACCTGTAGCACTGGCATTTTTTTTTTTGTGAATTTTCACTTGGAGAGAACTCAAACTTGAGTAAATCTGCAGACAAACACGCTCGTCAGCGATTAAAAATGCGCTCGCACCAACACATAAATGACTGCTGCTTATGTGTACCACACATGACATCTAAATTATCACTCATACACGCACTCATCCAGTGAGAAAACATTTAATTACCACATATGAGTCCACACACACAACGAGCTAGACTGAACACGAGAGAGAGAGATCTGACATGTTAATTACAACAGAACCCACAGATGGCACAAAAACACGCCTCGACGCGCCTCTCGAAAGCCTCACACACACTCGAATGAACTCACCCAATGGGAAAACAGCCCAAAGTTTCAGCGCTGGTTCTGTCTGTTGGACACTGATTCCAGCATGTGTGACTAACATCCCATAGAGACTGGACCATAATCCTGTTTTCTCTGGACCGTCTCCAGTCTATAACACACACACACACACACACGCACACAATCACAGAGATCAAAACGCACACTGTCATTATCCTGCTATGTTCCTCCTCATGTCAGGATAATTAGTAGGATTGGATGAAGGATTTCATGCTGCTTTTCATATTTCATTCTTCTTTCCCGTTTTTAAGTCTAAAGTATGATGTTAATGTGTCTCCCAGAAGGGCAGAATACAGTGTGTCAAAGAGCAGGAAAACAGCGCTTTGGTAAACTTATGCTAGACAACTGACATCTTAAAAACACATGCCGTTGCTCTGTTTATTCTTCTGAAGGATCGTAACGTTAGGAAAGGCTGGCTGAAGTTTGTTTTTAACAAGGTCCCCGGTCATTTCAGTGTGATGTTAGTTTATGTGACTTGTTTTGTGGTTCAGTCAAAATGAGATTCAGGGTTTGAGAAGATGCTGTTATTGAAGAATAAAACTATGCGTCAATATTCAACTGGACTTCATAGAAAACCTGCATGCAGCTAGTCGGTTGTCATCCCACTTGCAGATAAATTAGAGCTTGTATCTAACAGCTTTGCAATCACAGGATTAGTAATATCACATATTAAGATTGCGAGCAATTATTAACTGCAACGTACAATATAACATTTCAGCATCGTCTTCGCAGTGGGCAAATCCGTAATAGTCACGTCACAGGATCTGCAATGACGAGTTTAGTTTAGTTTATTAATCCCTTAGGAAACGTGAGGGGAATTATAGCTGACCAAGAATTACATTGTTCTCTGTTTTTCATTAGCTTGTTTGCGTTGTTTTTAAAGGGATAGTTCAGCTAAAAATGACAATTCTGTCATCATTTACTAACACTTTTCTCCTTTCAAACCTTTATGAGTTTCTTTCTTCTGTTAAACACAAAATAAGATTTTAGAAGAATGCTGGAAACCTGTAACCATCGACTTTTATAGTATTTATTTTTTACTATAGAAGTCAATGATTACAGGTTTCCAGCTTTCTTTAACTTTTGTGTTTAACAAAAGAAAAACATCCCAAAATCAATAATGAATAAATTTAATTTTTGGGTGAACTATCCCTTTAAGGCCTACAGTATGAGTTAATGAGTTGGACATTTCCCAACCCTAACCCCCCTCTTTTGCATTCTCCCACTTTGCTTCCTGTCTAATTACTGCCCTATCTAATTAAGGGTAAAAAGCCCAAAAATCTATCTTTAAAAAATAATAAAATAATAATAACAATAATAATAATAATAATAATAATAAACTAAAAGTGATTTTATTTTTAAAAATTTATACAATCAAGACTATGCAGTGTTAATTATTAACATTTGATTAATCAATTTTTTACTCAAATACAATTAGACTCACCAAAAAAAATTATATTTATATATATATGTGTGTGTGTGTGTGTGTGTGTGTGTGTGTGTGTGTGTGTGTGTGT
>CAIGQQ010032765.1:7938341-7967164 GCA_903798035.1 Danio albolineatus
TGTGTGTGTGTGTGTGTGTGTGTGTGTGTGTGTGTGTGTGTGTGTGTTCTACAGAAACTTCCCAATCAATATAAAATTTCTTTCCAAATTGAACTATTCAAGACACCAGGTGATATTATATTCAAATACCAATGAATAATATAATATATTGTCAAATACAATGCAATTCATTTACAAATAAAACATTGCAATGTTAATTTCTTTCACTTTTGCGCTGCCGTATTACACAACACTTCAATAGTTTTTGTTTATTTGTTTTTTGTTAATAAATATTAAATTCTAATGTTTTATTATTAAATAACTAAAGGTTATTAAATTGGAAGTATGAATACTTTGGTTAATATTTAAGAAAATCTGAGTAAATTAAGCTTATCCAAAGGAAAAATATTCTAGTATATTTACTGAATGTACACAACAAGCTAATATTAAAAACTGCTGCAGTTAAAGTAATATTTACTCCCTCTCAAGTGGTTATATAACAATTATGTGTCTTTGATCACAAAAGATATTTTGAAGAATGCTGGAAACCCTTACGAGTGACATTATAGTATAAAAAAAAACATTTTGTGTAAGTTAATGACGGCCAGTTTCCAGTCTTATTTTATGTTCAGCTGAAGAAAGACACTGAAGCAGGTTTGAAACAGGTGAAGGGTGAGTAAATGAATTTTAATTATAGGTGAACTATCCCCTTACCAAACAGACGGTTACATTACAACTCAGATTCATCTGTCACTGTTCATATTTATTCAGCATTATTAGCACTATTTGGATTAACTCAGTGACAGGTAAAACGGCATTATTACAGATCAATGAAACTGAAAAAACCCTGATTAGATGTCATTCCGTAAGACTGATCAAACAGACGGGTGAACTGGTTGGACAAGCCAACACACAGTACGCTTAGCTAGGCAAATCTACAACAAACAACAAATAGAAACATGCGATGTATCCGTGCAGGCCAGAGCTTGTGGAAGCAAACTCACAGGCACTTGATTTGAAATTAATTTCTCAAAGGGGAAATAAATCACTCGCTGAACTGTAGTGATACTGTATGAAAACATGACTGCACGCTAGATAGAAAGCTTACTGTGTGTTTTCAAAGTCTGCCCCTGAGCGAGTCTGCCGATGCAAACATGAAAGTGCACGAGCACAAAGAGGTTTGTCTCAGTTTCTCTGCACATATTAGAGATACAAGCCAGAGATTCTTTCTTCTGTTTATTTAGGTTACTGTGTAACAGAAACACCTTACGCTTACTCAAACTCAGCAGAATCTGTTCGATAAATGCTGATAAAGGCATACTTAAAGGGTCCAGTGTTTTCTGTGATGTGGAATTATTATTTTTTTAATTCTAAAATTTGGGATTAAAAAAAATTAGCATTTTATTGCAAAATGAGCTAGTGCACTGTATACCACAAAAGACTGGATTTACTGGATGTTGTGCAATTCTCTGTGTGAATGAATAGCTTTCATCTTTATTGTCATTTTCTTTTAGCTTCACAAACTCCCTTTTCTTTTTCTGACGTGTTCCTAAAAATAAATGAAAATGAGAAAAAAACATATTTCCCAAAATTGTAATTATTGTAAAACTCAAAAAAAATAATTGAACCAGTAAAATGTTGTATTGTCAAAGTTTTTTAAAAAGTTATTTAATTAGACAAGTTTAATCACTAAAATGTAACAAAAAAATGAAGAAAAAAAATAAAATGGAAAATGGGCTAAAACAGATCTACATTTTTATAATAATAATAATAATAATAATTCATTCAATCATTTGTTTTTTTTTTCGGCTTAGTCATTTTACTAATCAGAGAGCACCACAGCGGAATGAACCGCCAACGAATCCAGAACAAATGAATAAAGCACGTTCTACGCAGCGGATGCCCTTCCAGCTGCAACCAATCACTGGGAAACATCCATACACATTCCTTCCCACACACACAAACATACGCACACTATTAATTTAGCTTATCCAATTCACCTGTACTGCATGTCTTTGGACTTGTGGAGGAAACCAGAGCACCAAGAGGAAACCCACGGGAACACTGGGAGAACATGCAAGCTCCACACAGAAATGCCAACTGACCTAGCAAGGGCTTGAACCAACAACCTTCTTACTGTGATGCGATTGTGCTACGCACTGCACCACAGTGACACACCATAATATTAATAATAATAAAAATAATAATAATAATAATTATTATTATTATTATTATTATTATTACTACTATTACTACTATTACTTCACTACTACTTTTATTATATTTATACTGCTATCAATATTATTATTACTATTGTTGTTGTTATTTTTATTATTGTTATTAACCACACTACTACTATTATTATTATTATTATTATGATTATTATTATAATAATATGGAACCTTTTTTCTTTCATTTAGTTTAATAAACCGCTGTTATATTGTTAAAGTTTCGATCAGACATGGATTTTCATTAGTTAAACTTCATTAATAATAACAGGTTGAGTAGCCAAATAAATAGTAGATTGCACAAGGTCCTGTAGACAAGCTCACCGGACTGTGCCGAAGCCTATCGAATGCTTTAAAACATCATAAGACATTCATCACGCGATTTGGTGAGGTCATCTGATATGCAATGGTTCATTCACAGTAAAGCCTCAGAGGAGGAAACCGAAAGAGAGAAAGAGGTTGGGTGTTACTTGCACAATAACACATTTGTATTTATTTCCTCAACACATTAAACAAGAATCAAAGAGCAGCATATTTCCCCAATGACTCCTCCTGAACCGCCATACCTCCATAATATCCACATTCCTGTTATAAACTTCAAGGCAACAACCAATAGGAGTGAAACCCAACAAGTCATTACACACATATGGTTAAGTAACAGTTTTGCATGTTTTTCCATGTGTTTGTTTGTGGCTGCTTGTGCATATTTGCGGCAGTTTCTTTTAAAAGCCGAATACCATTAAAAGGCAGCTACAAACAGACACATGGAAAAACAGTAGGTAGGCTATGCAAATTGTGCTTTTGAACTGACATATGTAAGACAACAAAGTTTAAGGTGAACAGAAGCAACAAGTTCAAGTTCTTACAGTTTAAACAAAGGGTTATTATTATTTTGCAACTTAATGCTGTTAATAATTATTAATAATAATAATTATTATTATTATTGTTGTTGTCATAAATATGTTAATATTTTACAATAAGGTTGTATTAGTTTGATATTTTATATGATATTTAATGGGTTTACTAATATGAAAAAATAACATGCACGTATAATAGTGTTTATTAATCTGTGTTAATGTTAGTGAATGGAAATAAAGTTGTTCATTGCCAGCTTATGTTAACTCACAGTGCGTTAAACTAATGTTAACAAGCATGAATTTGGATTTTATAATACATCATTATAATGGTCTGGGGTGACAAGAAGGGTTGGATCCAAATTTGCAGCTTTATAAAAGAATCATGTTACAGGCAGGGTCAACACAGGGACAAACACAAGCATGCGTGTAATCCAAAGAGGATCAATATCACAGGCGAATAGTCGAGGCATGCAGAGAAAACAACGTAAACAAAAAAACAAAACACAGGGTCAAAAATCACAGTAAGGCAAAACAAGGATAATGCTTTGAACTGCTCAGTACAGGAAAACAAGACTCAGCAAAGATGTGTGACATGTTTATATAGCCTATATAATTAGCCTGAACAGTGACTGGTGTGTGAATGAAGTGCATAATGGGGTATGTAGTTCAGATCAGTGGAAGATTTGTAGTTTGGGTGAATAACAGGGAGTGTTCTTCAGCAATCTGCAAAAGCTAGATATGAAACAACTATACGATATAAATGTTGAACTGTATGATTACTGTACAAGTGTTGTTCATAGTTCATGTTAGTAAATACATTAACTAACATGAACTTATGAAACCTTAATCCAAATTTTGAATATAAATATTAAACATATTAAAATGTAACAATTCAAAATGTAAACAAAACAAATATGGTTAATTACATGCTGATCTGGCAACAAGATGCAAATAAACTGGGGTACTAAAACTCCTAAAATAGAAAAAAAAAACTACAGCAATATTTAAGGTATTCTAAATTCAAAGCACAATTATAACAAAAGATTAAAAGTGAAGTGAATTAAAACTAAAACTAAATTAAAACTAAAAAAAAACAACAACATACAAACAAGCTAATTCAGATTAGTATTCATGAATAATAAATTAAAAAAACATACCTTGACATATACCACACACACTTTGAAAACTTAACCTGAATGCAAATTGTTGCCTTGACTGCTTCTATTGCCATCACTTTGTAAAATGATTTGAAAAAAAAGAAGTCTCCCAAATGATTTCGTAAATGTCAAAAAATCCTATTAAATATCTAAAAGTAAAAACAAAAACAAAAAAAGAAATATTTATAATAAATATCATACAATTCTTATTTTAAAAACAACTAAAATTACAGTAATAATAATAACAACAACTACTGGTAAGATAAATAACAAATTCAATTATCAAAACTGAACTTGTTAAACATTTCATAATAAAAAGCCCTTCAGGTCCAAATTACTGAAAGATAATTATCAGAAATATTAAATGATTGTTCTCAACAGAAGCTGATGGATACAAATAAAAGGTCTGTTTGTTCTGTTTTCTGCAGCTGCTGACAGCGGGTCACGCAAGGCTGACCGACTATTGATAACCTCCATCATCCCAACTGATAAGATTCAAAGTCAGTAAAACATATAAAACACCCCGCATGTTGTCTCTATCTCCTTCTGTATGGCTGCTTTTATATGAAAAGACGTTGAAAGATGTCCTTTTACAGCATGATAAACCATTCATGACAAGGTACAAAATCTAGTTTTAAAAAGTGTTTACAGTTAGTGAATTGAGCTGATTAACCTTCCAAAAATGTTGACTGTCAACTTAGGTCAAACTAAATATTAAATGAGCAGTTTCATTTTCTATTCATATTATATGAGGTCTGCAGATTTGCAAATCCAGACAACCTTGTTGGAAAAAATGATAGTGTTTCTAATGGTATTAATAGGAATGGTATTGGTTATGATACCTGATACCTGATCCCTGTTGGTCTGTTCTGGTAATTTGTTGCCCCTTAATTGTACTGATGAAATATGACCCAAAACACACTATAAATTACGAAAAGTAATAAATGATTAAAATATGCTGATAGTTTGTTTATAATTAAGCTGCACAACGCCGGAAGTATGCAATGATGTTGAGTACAGCGATAACAATATTTCTTATGATATAATACTTTCCTAACAATTATATTTTTATTAGCAAATGTCATTTTAAGAACATTAAAATACACAGATCTAATTGATCTAATCGTCACGTCTTACGTGTGATGCAAAGAGTGAAACAAATGTGTATATATATAAATATACAATATCATATTTTAAACTTTAGTTGATGTGTAATGTAGCTGTGTGAACAAACAACATCTTTGAATGTAAGATGCTCAAAGTTCAATGCAAAGAGAGACATTGGCTTTTACAGAGTTAGCTTAGCAAAGCCTACAGTGAATGAAGTTTGGGGACTACGAAAAATACATCCTGGTTAATGATGTCATAAACCCTTCAGGTTACAAGCATACACCCCGCGTATGTGAGCCTCTTGAAGGCAAGCTTTTGGAGGAACTAGGAAATATACTAAATTATATAAACTAGGACAGTCGTTTTCATGTTAGCTGTGTAGCTAATCAAAGTAAGATATATGAAAAAAATAACATGATTTTTCACAAATTAAGCATGAGCACACATTGCTTTGCACCCCATAAACACAATCAAGCTTTAAAAACACTCTGGACCACCCCTTTAAACAATGATAAAGTAGTAAATACTAAATAACTAAGGTGAAACTACATGTAAAAACTCAAATGACAGGGCATGACAAATTGTAACCCGGAACTGCACAAAACTAAACACAAAAACAAAAAAGGGACCAGAACCCTAAATAATTCAAATTCAGAAAAAAATGTATTGTGTCAGTGAAAACGTCACTAGCATTATGAACGAGTGAAAATATCGACTCTAACTGGCTGTTGCTATTTTCCACTCGTCTTGACTCACGCATTAGTGTTGTCAGCTATAGTTTATTTATAAAGTTATAAAGATAGTAAGCCCCATCTGATCGGTCAAATTTAGATAAACAGCCAATGCATAAAATAAATGTATTTATCACATGTCTGCAATATGCACTGTAAAATTTTTACATATTAAAACTCATATTAAATAAATATTTTGAACAAGCAGTAAAAGTAATTTTTCTTGAGTGTGCAATCTAATTTTTTAGATTTATTTGCTTCATTCTTTTTGTTATTTACGCCACCAGGCAAAGCCTGAAAAGTAAAAATATAATAATATAAAAAAGTGAAAACATAAAATACCTTTTGAAACACTTCAAATATCATGTTGCTGACACAATTACATTTTGCTCGTCTGAATTGGTATGTTTGAACAAATTAAATAGTTTCTAACCTGTTTTACAACATGGCAAACTAGTTTCAGCATGTTGTAAGCATGTTTCTAACATGACTACCACATTGACAGAGTGATAGATTGTTTTAAAGGTTTTTCATTAAAGAAATTGATGAATTTATTATGGAAAGTCTTTTAGATTTGACAAGATTTTGGTGGTTGTAGCTTGAATTCTTTAGGAGAAAATGTATAGATTTTTTATGTATTTATACCAAGTTCTTATATAACTCATCGTTGTCTCTCTCCTTCTCTATCTCAATATAATTGTGTAGGATTTATTTTAAAGCAACAAGTATCCCACTGAATTATAAAAGAAAAAATTTAGTTACCACTGCTAAATTATTTACAACCTTAACTTTTTCACTGGCAAGTACATCAAAAAGAATATACTCTAGTTTTATCGTGACTTCAATAGAAACACAAGGGGAAACAAATATTCATCATTGCATATTTGCACAGCAGTAAAGTCACACTAAAATCTTGCTACTTGGACACCTGTGCTTTCCTGAATAAAGCAAAGAAACCTCTTATCTGGTATCAAGACAAATTACATCATGTTTAACAGATGATTAGGCAGTAAGAGGATTTGAGATTGAATGTGGGACTTTCCGCGTGGTGATGGTATGAATGCATTCACGTCAGCACATGCTCTGATAGGAAGATCAGGAAGAGTTAAGGGGAAATGAAATGCATGCCCTTCACTTCAACTAATTGTAAATGATTGAAGCGATAAAGATCTATTTAACCCCGGGGCTATTCGGAAAAAAAAAACAGAAAACTCAGTGGCGTCTTTGTGTAAACGCACAGAGACGTAAGGTTGACACCTGTCGTCATCGACGCCTGCTCTACTGTAGTGGTTGTTATTTGAGCTCTGCGTGTTTGTTTGTAATTATTTTCACTCAAATGCACCTCATGAGTCATTAGGAATTCCTCCATAACTGACTAATTTGAGTCTCGGTTCACCAGGACAGTTAATAACACCCTGCTAAATAATACAACTCTGACAAAGACCGTACAATCAGCCAAGCTGTCATGGACATATCAATCAATCACAGATGGATTAAAGTAGACTAATTAAAAATTATACTGATACACGTATGCATATACGGTATTTACACTCAATGATATTTAAACATATTAATACACACACACACACACACACACACACACACACACACACACTTGTAAACAATTTTAAACACTGGTTTGTTTGTTTTTTTTAATACATCCTGTGCAAAAGTCATACTTTAATTTACTTAGAATTCTCTTTATTAAAATACAACCAGAAAATACAGGTTCAAGTTTTATTTTTTGGGGTTGAGTCTAATTGTTTAAGACATATGAAAGAAAGTGTTAGAGAATGATGGAAAAATGAATGAAAAATACTGGAGTTTCTGTCTTGGCTTGATCTGCATTTCTACCAGAGCTGTTGTCAACATGAATTGATGGGATTGTGAATGCTGAAAAGTACAGACAGGTTTTTTAATTCGTCATGTAATTCCATCTAGAAAGCACCTAATTTGTAATAGTTTTATTTTTCAGCATGATAATGACCCCAAACAAAAAATGAAAACTTACTTGGAGAGAAAAACAGCTGTTGAAATAAAAACAGTTATGAAATGGCCTCCACAGAGTCCAGACCTGAATATTACATGAAGTATGTATAGGCAATATTATTAGGCAGTATGATTCACCTGAAGAGAAAAAGAAAGATAGAAAATGCTAAATCTAAGGAAGAACTCTTAGAAATGCTGAAAGACGTTTGATATTAAATAGCACACAATTACAGAAAAGACTCAACAAAAAAACATTCAAGCTGTTGCTTGGTGCTAAAGAGGTCACATTAAACACAGACTTCTGATACTAGTCTTTTGATCCCAAAAGTATATTGTGTACATATTTCCCATATTTTCTGATTGTATATTAACAGTATAGTTTACAATGCAATGACTCTGCACTTGCTCCATAACTTTTAGACAAATTTCCTCAAAAGTCTTAAGCTCCCAAAGCTGGTGTTTGTAACATCCCCAGCTCGTCACTCCTCATCCCCAGCTCATCACTTCTCATCATCAAGATCACATCCCAGCCGTGCACAATCCCCCGTCTAATAATCTCACACCTCAAAGCACTCCCGGTTCACTATATAGTCTCCCAGCATTCACTCCCTCACCGTCGAGTATCATCAATGGACACCATCTCCCTAGCCTGCTCCTCATCCAGTCTCGGACACTCTCCTGTGCTCCCAACGACTTACCAAAGCCTTCATCTAACTCCACTAAGGGAAGTGACTTTCATATACTCTCAGTTTATGTTCTCGTCTCACTCTCCTGCCTGGATCCCTTGCCCTTCATCCTCATCCCCTCAATGCCTTCATCTATGTCTGTTCATCAGTCTGTTAATAAAAAGACTTACTTTTGTACATTTGACTCTACCTCCTTCTTCAGATCGTGACAGTGGTGGCCTAAGACCACATACTATATATATTTTATAATATCAATTTAATAAACCTAACTCCAATATAATGTTAATTACAATGATGTTGCTAAAAATATCTCCAGTTCCATCAAATAAAGTAAAACAAGTACTTGAAACAAGTCAAGCCCTTTTTTGTTGCTATAACAAGGAATTTACCAAGAGTGATCAATGAATGTCATTTCAAAACTACAACAAAATACACAACATAAATATCTCCCATTCCTTTTATGATGTTAAATATAGAAAATGTGTTAACTATAATTTACATTCAGAGGAAGTTTTATAATAATATAACAATAATAATTTAATTATCAGTTGATGGCATGTTTATAGAAATACTTCCTATTAAATCTTTTTTTTTTAAAGCTAGGGCAGCAACAGCCGCTCGTAACTGCTTATTTTATGTGGCACTGTTAATAATGTCAGCTTTCACAACACTCTTAATTACAGTAATGCAGCGCAAGACAAATGAACATCCCTCTCCTCCCATACTACTTTTAAGAGGTTCTTTAATGTGCCAGACTCCTCTGCTGATTTTAAAGAGAAGTCAATGGACAAACTGCAAAACAAATTTGCTGCCTCCCAGAAAAGTCAACAAGTCCAAACCATAATGCATCTTAACTAGGGATGTCAATTGCCACACATTTGTGGAAATGCTGCAGTATGTGTGTGATTCAGTGTCACATTGTCTCTGCATGTCAGGATGTGCAAAAAGAACTCAAAAACATCTTTACCCAAAGGAAAATGTTTTACTATAAATAAAAAGCGAGTAAGATTATAAAGGAATCAGTGATTGATCATTGAATTATTTAATGATTAAATGTAACTAGTAATATACTGTATATGTCAATAGTGCTGTCTCAACTGTACACACTGGCAAATGGTGTATGTGTGCGTAGATGTGACTAAATAGTATTTGTTACTGTAAACATATGAATTCAGGCATTTTAAAAAGTGCCTCCTCTGCCATGTTCCGGCTGGAAGACAGCAAACTGCTATTAATGAGTATAAATATGCTGCTAAAAAGATTTTTGGCTTAACTACTGTTAGAAGCGTTCTCCCTGACTGCAGTAGAGCAAATGTACGCATGACAGCACCACTCTGATGCCTGATGCTAGATAGCTATAGGTGAAAAAAGTGGCATATATTTATTTATTCATTGCTTTTCAATGAAGTAAATATCAGAAACAAGGAAATATTTGAAAACAGAAATATTTGATCATATCACTGCTAACGTTGCACATTCATTACCAAGGCAATGACTGACACATCAGTATTACATTCAAAGTTCATTATCAGACCACGCTGAAAATGAAACTAAGCTCAGCCTCTTGCAGCTGAGGTAATTTGACAAGTCCTAATTTGACAAATTACAAAACAAATGCAAACTCAAACTCAAAAGCGTCACCGACTAATCACTGGTGGATGGGGTGTTCTCGAAGCCCAATTGACTTGGGTATTACACAACATATTTCTTTTTTTTATACACAACATATTTCTGTCACAATAATTAATAGATTGAATTATCGCACAACACATGGCCATGTCCTCAATCACTTTTGGTGATGCAATATGTATTGCCCATTCAAAAATAAACAATATGAGCAACCTTTTAGATGCTTGCACAACCTCTCTATCTAAAGTATTTGCTCGACTTTTATATGGGTGCCTAACAACTAGATAACAAGATCTGTTACTTTTTTCTTGTTTTTTTCACTTTGGACATTTTTCTTTCACCTTGGATATTATTATTTATTTGTTTGTTTGTTTAGGACATAATTTATTTTACATTCTGATTCCAATTGCTAATTACTGTATGTAATTGTTAAAATGATGATAATTAAATGAAATACTCTTAAGAATTAATTATTGTGTGTTGGAAAAGTGTAGTTGCATTATGATGCAATTATATTTTTATTCTGGGATTATATAATGAGTGGCATAAAATGGTCTTCAAATGACAATAATATTCATTTATTCATTTTCTTTTCGGCTTAGTCCCTTTATTAATCCGGGGTCGCCACAGCGGAATGAACCAACTTATCCAGCACTTGTTCTACGCAGCGGATGCCCTTCCAGCTGCAACCCATCTCTGGGAAACATCCATACACACTCACTCACAAACACACACTATGGACAATTTAGCTTACCCAATTCACCTATACCGCATGTCTTTGGACTGTGGGGGAAACTGGAGCACCTGGAGGAAACCCACGCAACCACGGGGAGAACATGCAAACTCCACACAGAAATGCCAACTGACCCAGCCGAGGCTCGAACCAGCGACCTTCTTGCTGTGAGGCGATCGTGCTACCCACTAGGCCACCGTGGCGCCCGACAATAATATAATTTATCGTAATATATTTTGGTGCAATATATCGTATGACAAAAACGAGATATCACGACAGGCCTACTTCTACACAATTACAGTTCACTGACAAGCAACACAAAAATTGTGTACAATTTAATCAGTGCAATCCTGAAATCAGATATTATCATTCTAACACTTGACAGCTGTTGAACAGTGAACTACGGCTCTGTGTTGCTGCTGTATCTGAAAGCACCTCAACAAATGCTATATCTGAAAGCAACCAAACACACCTCATAACTTCAGTTGAGAATTAAAAAAAGAATCATTCAGTGAGATGATTCCATAGTTGGGTGTTTATTAGTCACACTGAATCAATAAAAACAGTTAAACCCCCTGCTCTGTTTAACGGTAAAATCTAGATAGGATACAGCTGCGAATATTCATTAATTTTTTTCTGCTTAATCCCTTTATTGATTTGGGGGTACCCACAGCAGAATGAACTGCCAACTTATCCAGCATGCTGTATTTTTTACGCAACGGATGTCCTTCCAATCACTGGGAAACATCCATACACACTAATTCACACACTTACACTACAGACAATTTTTTTTAGCTTACCCAATTTACCTATACCGCATGTCTTTGGACTTGTGGGGGAAACCGGAGAGAAACAAACTCGGAGACAAGAGAGAGCACCCTCTAGCTTTTCATAGGTGATTTACTACTGATCACAGAGCAGTGTTTCACTGACAAGAAGAGTTGCAAATGAATTCTACTAATTTTATAGCTCTATTAGAGTCCCTTAAAGTTCACAGTTTGTTGCCTTACAAGACCATTTTTAAGTCATGTTTCTGTAAAAAAAAAAAGTATACGTTGATACTTTAAGTAACCTGCATTGGAGAGATTGAGTCCTGAACAGACAGTGGAGCACACAGATCCAGCAGAACCAGCAGCTCTTCCCCAACATCATTATCGCTCCATTCTGTCAGACACACATGCTGCACACCCTCTGTTTGCCCGAGGGCATTAACAGGGCTTTGTTCGGGTAATACGGGGGGTTAATTACTGTATGAGGCCTGTGTCAGAATGCTCATTATAAAGCGGAGACTTTTTGGCACAATATTCTGAAATGTAAAGCGGTGGTAAAATGCAGATAAATGCAGACATGTCACAGCATGTTCTATAACACTGCGTCAAGCTGCTGCAAGACTTGTCAACCGCAAAGATAAGGTCTGCTCACACCAAGAATGAAAACTAGAGGCACAACTACAGAAATAACTACATTAGATTTCACACCAACTGCTGGTTCAACTGCTTGAGCTCTTTGAAGCTGGATGATTATGACTGGCTCTCTAAGTTTATATTTAAAAAAGCTGAAAATTATTTATATTGTGAAAATGATTCGGATGACACTGTTTTTCTGTGTTATTAATGCTTTGGCTGTGTTAAGGGCTATTTTTTTTATATTTAGAATGATTTTTTAAAAACTGTTTATTTGTTATTTTTGTTTAAGTTTTCCTTGATGTTTACATAACTTCAGAGTAATAAGCAATATTACCACAGCCTGCTGTTTTTCTGACAGCCACTTTTTTCACCTTTGATTTCAAAAGTAGTTATTTTACTGCTTTAAAAAAATAACTTTTAAAAAGTAAAGTTTTCATTAACTCACCCTCATGATGTTCCAAATCTGTGATCCTTTTTCTTCGTTTTGTTCAGCAAAATGAAACGCTATGTAAGTGTATAATCACTAGCAAATTACAAATACTCAAATAACTGTAAATGAGTAGTTTTTCTTAGAAATTGTAATTTACTAAGTGCTTTTATAAACGTGTACTTTTACTTTCCCTTGAGTACATTTTTAGTGCAGTATCGGTACTTTTACTTCACTACTTTCCTTCAACATGCAGTCACTACTTTATTTTTTCCTGTCTATGGGAATTAGAAAAATCAGTCCTGTGATTCCTGTCCAATCAAATTGCACATAGAAAGTAAACCACATCATACTGAACAACCTCAAGACTTGAGTACTTTATAAATGCAGCAAACTGTTTGGAAGCTTTAAAAGTGTCCAAGATGTCAATTTGTGTGATCTTCACACACAATGATCGAAAGACTGTTTAGACAGCATGTGAAGATGATAAGACGACGGATGTTTACTGTGTGATGACCAAAATGGCCTTAACTATCACGAAATGCACTACAGAATGTTACATTTAAACGCATACGCTTTTTACAGCATACTTGCTACTCCTGAGTACTTTTAAAAGGGCAAATTTTTACTCATACTTTGAGTAATATTTACAACAGCTACTTTTACTCGCACTACATTTTTGAGCAAGTAATGGTACTTTTACTTAAGTTTAATCTGTACTCTTTCCACCACTGGTATAATATAATATAATATAATATAATATAATATAATATAATATAATATAATATAATATAATAATTCACATACAACTAAGAGATATATGAAGTGATTAAAAAGTAAAAAAAAAAATTAATTATACTATTATTCAAGGGGGAATGTAACATTCCCAAAATAAATATATTTTGTTAAAAAAAAAATCTCATTTCAATAAACCAAACATGATTTTGGCTTACTTAAATTTAGTTTAACCTAATAAATGTAGTCTAAAAAAAACTAAAACTAAAATTTAAAATTTGAAAAAAACTTGATAAATAAACAACTTACTAATAAACTAACTAAATAAATAAATAGATAAATAATTTAGGAAAATATAAAGATTAAAAACATCACCATCTAAATAAAAGTACACTAAAGCAAATCCTATCAGAAACGAACAGCATAAAATGTTCATTTTTATTTTAAATTACTGACATTCTTCTCAGATGTACATCTATCTATATTGTCCGATTTGTTTTCTTTGCATCACATATGCATTTAACAGTTGGAATTTAGTTTTATTGCTACGATACTTCACTGCACATTTTTTCATGTATAACTGAACAATACTAGCTTGTTGAACCTCCCTCACTCGCACACACACACATACCTCAAGAAAAATAATTACTTTATACCTGCTTGGAAATGTGCTTACATTAATAAATTACCATTTACTGAAGAAAAACTACATATTTTTTAAGCTTCAGACTCTTGAGAGGAAAACCGACATAGGGCGGCAATTCGGTTATTTATTTTGTTATTTCAGGCCCGTTTCTGTCACTCTTTTCCTTTCACTATTTATCATGTCTTTCCACTTCTTTCAAGCAGCCTGTAATCCCTCAGTCCGACCCAGCGGCGTGGCAGAGCATGTGTGAAGCGAACAAGAAACAGAAGGAACTAGAGAGAGAGAAGGAACGTGTGTGTGTCTGTCAACACAGTCCTTGCAGGTTCATATTTTAGGCGTGAACATTAAAGATGAATGCACACGTCAGTTCAACCCCGGTGCCCTCATGTAAACAATGAGGCCCTGTCTTTCAGCTCTCTCTCGCTTCAGTCCTTCCATGACAGAAAGTCTGAAAATCCAACCCCCTCGAAAGCGAAACAAGGAGGGACGAGGCATTAAAAAAAACAGACTTCCTTCTGCCATTATGGGACCACATCTTCTGGACTTCAAAGAGCCTTTAGAATCAATAGTGCCTGTGTGTCATCTGTGTTTGAGGTCTGTCTCCATGTTGCTTTGAAGAACATCAGGTCTAAAGGCCTACAGCCAAAAACCATCACAGATTTATGGCTTTTAATTATCACAGATGAATGCTGCTGGAGTCCCGCTCTCTTTCTCACTCTCTTGTTCTTGGCACGGACCGAACTGTCAAGTTGCCCCCGTGAGAGGAAAGATGCCAAAAAAATGAGTGGAAAAAACACTGAAAATATTCAGGAAGAGAGGGGGCATTCAAAACCAAAACTAAAAGTTCGTTGTAATGGGAAATTGATAAAGTGTTACTAGTGTTACTAAAATATCACTAGTCACTGGGCTAGTCATTTTAAACTGGGATCACCAGGGAAAGAAAACATTTCATTTTGATAACCTTATCTTGTTGGCTGTCAGAGGTAACACATTTAATTCAATGCATGTAAAGTAACTATACAACTGTTATAGTTGTGCGCGTGCAAATTTATTTCATATTCAATACTGAGTAAATTAATCAAATTGAATAATGAACTGAACCGTTTATGTGCAAGTTTATAGACTACATTAATAAAAGGGGTTGAAATGTTCACTGCCAATTAATTATTCCAGTAATGTTTTTTACCACACCATATCAGGTAGCCTATGACAAGCCTGGGTCTAGCACAAGTCCAACAGAAATTGCGAAATAAATCTGTTTACAAGAACCAATTGGCGTCAAGTTATGTCGATTATATATTTAAATCACATACTTTTATAACAAAAGTTTGAGCGACCACACGTTGAGAATCTAAACACACATTAAAAAAAATAAATAATTAAAAGCTTTTACCTGAATCATGGACAGACAGACGTGTCTACGGGCGTCCCGCGCAAAGAACGCGGGATAAATAACTTCTTCTTCTTCTTCGTTTTTGGCGAATTACATTTTTGTGCATATCGCCACCTACTGTGCTGGTTGTGCAACAAGATTCTGTCATTGCTCTGCGTCAATCCTACAGACCTGAGTCCAGGTGCCGGTTGGCGCTGCGTGAAAGAACGCTAACACTGATCTTTAAAGTTCTTCATCGCTAGAAAACGACATGACTTGTTTGCAGTTTTGCAATAAACCGGGCTTTGTAATGATTAAAGGGTGAATTTTATACCGCTGACGAAGAGTTGCGCTGTGCATATCAACTGTCCGAATTGCATCAGACTAATGATTCGCGAATCACTTCGAAACGTAACGTTGAGCCAATCCACTCGATTCATTGTAAAGAACCATTTTAGAAAAATGACTCATTACCTCAGGCTCAGGTAACGCACGTCGTCAAATCTAAATGACAATCTAATAGCTCTAATTATGATGGGAGATATGATTATTCTCAGGGAAATACTTGAGAAAAATGTATCTGTTCTTACGTTGACGGCATGATTCATCAATTCCTCACAGCTTTATGTGACACAAACTAATTACATATAAAACGACAGAAAACGCTTAAGACATTAACCTGCTCTGTATGATCAAACTGCCTTTTACCTGAAATGCTTAAAATGTCCTCATCTTTAGCTGATAACACTAACTTGGATTGCCATGTAATATTTACCAATAGCCAACATGTTTCATTTCTGGTTCTGCTGTTATTCCCCTGCAGTCTCCTGCAGTTTTCTTGTCATATTTATGAGTTATGCTTATAGCTGTAGCCTAGGTTAGGATTATAATGTGAATCCAGACCTTTTTCAAATTTAGAGAACCACAATCTAGCAAAAAAACTAATAATAATTCTCAGTAATTCATAATAAAGATAATTTATATTTTATTCTCTGACACATAGCTAATCATATTTTACACATCTAATGCATAAAGTGAACAAACTATTCTTGAAACAACTTGCCATAAATTAGCTTATACTTTAGGCTACTGAGGGTGACGCAGTGGGTAGTGCTGTTGCCTCACAGCAAGAAGGTTACTGGTTCAAGTTCTGGCTAGGTCAGTTGTTATTTCTGTTTGGAGTTTGCATATTCTCCCTGTGTTCGCATAGGTTTTTTCCAGGTGCTCCGGTTTTCACCACAATACAAATACATGCGGTACAGTTAAATTAAATAAATTAAATTGGCTGTAGACATTCATTTTCATGTCGGCTTAGTCCCTTTATTAATCTGGGGTCGCCACAGTGAAATGAACCGCCAACTTATCCAGCATTTGTTCTATGCAGCGGATGCCCTTCCAGCCGTAACCCATCTCTGGGAAACATCCATACATTCTCATTCACACTCATACACTATGGACAATTTAGCCTACCCAATTCACCTATACTGCATATTTTTGGACTGTGGGGGAAACCGGAGCACCCAAAGGAAACCCACGCAACCACGGAAAGAACTTGCAAACTCCACACAGAAATGCCAACTGACCCAACCAAGGCTTGATCCAGCGACCTTCTAGCTGTGAGGCGAACGTGCTACTCACTACGCCACCGTGTCGCCTCTAAATTGTTTCCCAGTGATGGGTTGCAGCTGGAAGGGTATCTGCTGGGTAAAACATATGCTGAATAAGTTGGCGGTTCATTCCGCTGTGGCGACCCCTGATGAATAAAGGGACTAAGCACAATTATATTGTATCATGCAGTGCAGTAATTCATAATAGCTCACTAATTGACAGTTCAGTTTTGGACAAATAGTAAACAACTCAATAATCCCGGCCCATCTCTTATCAAAATTAGCATTTCAATTCAAATTTAAGTTCATGCTCCTGAATGAGCGTGAGTTTGTGCAGACTATTTTTCCTCACCTTTGATATCACACTTTGGATAATGAATTTTTGATTAATTGCATGGTCTATAAACACATTCTTCAGAGGTGAGAGAGGCATGAAAGCAGTTTCTGTGTGTGTGTGTGCGTGTGTGTGTGTGTGTGTATGTGCCAGTGCGTGATTATTCACCGGGAGGAGTCGCACCCCCTGTCCAAACACGTTCCAGAACACACACATTGCCCCAGGAGTCTTTGTTATCATATTATTTCATTTGAAGGGTTTTGAAATATTGTTTCTGCCTGTCTGCTGTCCCGCAGAGAAACTGCCAGCAGCTGCTCATTAGCTATGGAGCCGATTTCTCCTCCAACACCCCCTGTGACTCCGCCCACATTCTGTTACCATGGCGTTACCATGCCGATAGCAAAGGTTCCATCTTAGAGGGTCTTTTTTGGTGTTGGTATCAACATGTTATACTTCAGCTTAATTAGAATCTTCAAAACGATGACAAAATTAGCATTTAAAACACATAAACATTTAAGACTTGCAGTTTCTCGCTTCTGCCGATATGGATACATTTTTTCATGACATCGCAAGTACAGTACTTCAGCTCTTCATCACATCTTCTAACAATTGCTCTCTGGTATTTAAAGTGTACAGCCACTTAACAAAAAAAAAAAACATCACAAAAGTCATGACAACAACTGTTCCTTTCTTTCTTTTGGGGGACACCACGGTGGCTCATTAAGTTAGCACTGTCATCTCACAGCAAGAAGGTTGCTGGTTTGAGTCCCAGCTGGGTCAGTAGGCACTTCTGTGTGGAGTTTACATGTTCTCCCAGTGTTGGTGTGGGTTTCCTCTGGGTGCTCCGGTTTCCCCCACAATCCAAAGATATGCGGTACAGGTGAATTGGGTAGGCTGAATTGTCCATAGTGTATGAGTGTGTATGGATGTTTCCCAGAGATGGGTTACAGCTGGAAGGGCATGCGCTGCGTAAAACAAAGGCTGGATAAGTTGGCGGTTCATTCTGCTGTGGCGATCCCAAATTAATAAAGGGACTAAGCCGACAAGAAAATTAATGAATGTGAGAGTGTATGGGGGTTTCCCAGTACTGGGTTGCAGCTGGAATGGCATCCGCTGTGTAAAACATATGCTGGATAAGTTGGCGGTTCATTCTGCTGTGGTGACCCCTGATGAATAAACTAAGCCAAAGGAAAAAAAATGAATGAATGTTTCCTTTTTTTAATGTTATTTTAAATGATTTAATGAAGTACTCTGGTTTCAACTATTTGAGCTATACCAAGTTTAAATTAAAGGGATAGTTCAGCCTAAAATAAAAATGTACTCACTATTTACTTACCCCCAATTGGTTCCAAACATTTATGACTTACTTTCTTCTGTTGAACACAAAAGAAAAATATTTTGAAGACGCCATTGAGTTACTGTACATGCACGTCATGATTTTGCTAAGTACAATGCGATCCTGGACTAACAGCTATGTTGATCCTGGAACATATTTTTTGTTAAAAAATGTAATCCATACCTATTACCTTGCCCTAAACCCAACCATATCTGTAAATTATAAACTAATAATCATTAATCATTAAATTATTAATTATTAACAATCATCAAGAAGTGCATAAACATCATTGTAAGCCTAAACTTTACATAAAGGGGTAAACATATCCCTTAATTCCAATTGGCTGGTTGGAATGTAGTTCCAGGATCAACACAGATTTTAATCCAGGAACATATACTACAGTACTTGGTCAAATCAGGTTGGCGCACTTGGACAAACATGGCAGGAAAAACTATTTCTATGTAAGTCAATACAGGATCACAGTTTATATATTATTTTTAAATATATAATTTTTTATTCAACAGAAGAAAGAACGTCAAACAAGTTTGAAACAAGTAAAGAATAAATGATGACAGAATATTCAGTTTAGAATGAACTATCCCTTTAATATTTTAGTCAGTTTGATGTAAGGTGGGGGGCGCCACGGTGGCGTAGTGGTTAGCACGTTCGCCTCACAGCAAGAAGGTCGCTGGTTCGATCCCCGGCTGGCATTTCTGTGTGGAGTTTGCATGTTCTCCCCGTGGTTGCGTGGGTTTCCTCCGGGTGCTCCGGTTTCCCCCACAGTCCAAAGACATGTGGTACAGGTGAATTGGGTAAGCTAAATTGTCCATAGTGTATGTGTGTGAATGAGAATGTATGGATGTGTTTCCCAGAGAGGGGTTGCGGCTGGAAGGGCATCCGCTGCGTAAAACAAATGCCGGATAAGTTGGCGGTTCATTCCGCTGTGGCGACCCCGGATTAATAAAGGGACTAAGCCGAAAAGAAAATGGATGGATGGATGTAAGGTGGCTTAGTAGTTAGTTTGCCTCACAGCAAGATGGTAATTGGTTCGAGTCCAATTACTGGGTCAGTTGGCATTTCTGTGTGGAGTTTGCATGTTCTCCCCGTGTTCGTGTGGGTTTCCTCCGGATGCTCCAGTTTCCCCCACAGTTCAAAGACATGCGCTATAGGTGAATTAAATAAACTAAATTGTCTGTACAGTAGTTAATGAATATATTTGTGAATGAGAGAGTGTACGGGTGTTTGCAGTGGTGTTATTGACAGTTAATTCCGCTGTGGCGTGAGTGAGTGATGTTAGTTGAGATGACTAGAAGAGTTATTTGATTCAACTAAAAAATTAAGACAGCTACAAGATGTTTTCAGTGAATTGTGTTGATCTGAACTCCTCCACGGTGTTTGGTTGTAACAATGAGAGAAGGAACCACAATAGCCGGGATGCTGAAATGCGCTGTGTGCATGTACACACTCACCAATCTATGGCAAGCCTCAAGGGAAAAAAGGCTTTGCACATGCACAGTCAGCATACAACAACTGGGACATTCAGAATTAGGTATGGTACACACAATTACAATTTTATTTATGGTGAATGACACTGAACAGCAGACAAACAATTCAGGAAATGTCATATGATTTCCGCTGGGTTAAATGAGGTCTGGTGTCATGTTAATGTCACACAAAGTACTGCAGTGCTCACATACAATATAGTCCAGAATGACAAAGAGCGGATCATATGGAGTAGTGTGTACTACAAATGCATCAGACCCATTAAAACTATACATTAGCTATGTTTACATCCAAAGATCCAAAATAAACATGTGCTCAAAACTGTAGTATTGCATAAAACATTTTGCGAATAAAGCATAGATTCCATCCAGAGAGTCAAAGAGAGAGAGAAAAAAAGAATCACTTCCTGTTGAACTGCCACCAAATATCAAAAAGAAAAATGGAATTGTCTGCAGATGGAGAAATAAAAGTGTGCCTTTTTTCCTTATATAAAAAATGCTTGCGTTTAAGACGACAAAGAAGGAATGCAATGAAGGCAAGAATGAATTGTGGAGGCGAGAGATCGCTCTTTGGGACTGCAGACACTGAAGACAGTTCTGGAGGTAATAATACTGAAACACTTTGATGACAGATTTTAAGGCATTTTAGAATGACCAAAACAACGTTGTGCAATGTAGTTGGTCTGCTGGTTTGTCCATTAATCTTGTCCCGTTTACATTTTTATAAATCACATGATCTGTTAAAACAAAACCACATCGATTTGTGCATGCTGGAACTTATTTAATAAATGTATTTCCGTTGCAGTTTATGAGCATTTTTTCATATTGGACAAAAGTTTATCCTACTCAGTTGTATGCATACTGTGTGTATTTTATGCACATTTTCACAATTTATGCACCTCCTGCCATTTCCATAAGCATTTTTATGCAATATTCCAAAATTCACATAAAAATAGGTGGATGGAGACATAGCTACAGTGAAGACTATATTTTAAAGTGGATACATGGTCAGAAATTCAGCATTGCTATTATAGACTGTGGCTGTTTTGATTCTGATGCACTTTAGCTCAAATAGTTGCCACATCTTTGATATAGGCAAGGTAAGGCAAGTTTATTTCTATAGCACATTTCATACACAAGTGCTAAAATAAAATTAAAGTATAAGAAAATAAAAACAAATAATAAGTAAAAACAGATTAAAATGTGTTAAAACAGGTTACAAAAGAATGAAAAAGAAAAGAAAGACACAGTAGTGTGATCTGTCAGACGTATCACAGTGCTGATTCAATAAAGGCACAGCTAAACAGATGTGTTTTAAGTCTTGATTTGAATGTACCTAATGTTGGAGCACATCTGATCATTTCTGGAAGCTGATTCCAGCAGCGAGGGGCAGAGTTCTTGAAAGCCGATTCACCCTGCTTTGAACTCTTGGAGTTTCTAGTTTATATCACCCTAAAGATTGGGTTTGTATTCAGTCAGCATATGTAATGTATTGAGGTCCTGGGCCATTTAGTGATTTATAGACAAATAATAATACTTTAAAATCTATTCTGAATGTAACTGGGAGCCAGTGTAAAGACATGAGGACAGGTGTGATGTGCTCTGATTTCCTGGTTCTGGTCAGAATCCTGGCTTCAGCATTCTGAATGATCTGCAACTGTCTGACTGTCTTTTTGGGAAGGCCAGTGAGGAGGGTGTTACAGTAATCCACCCTGCTGCTGATAAAAGCATGAACAAGTTTCTCTAAGTATTCACTGGAAACAAAGCATCTAATTATTGCAAGGTTTTTGAGATTTGCTGATTTACTGACATGAATGTTGAAACTCAGATCTGACTCCAGAGTCACACCAAGATTCTTGACCTTATTTTTTTTATATAGTTTTTTTTCATAAACAAAACACTATTGGCTTTTTTTAAGGGTCGAGCTACTAAATATCCACTGCCCTGTTTTCAAGTTTCAGTTAACACCTCAAACAAAGCTTTGCATTTCAAGGCACTTCAGGGAATCTTTAGGATTGCACCGGCCATTAACTGTCTCTCTCTTCATCCCTCCACATCTGGATCACATTGTTTTCACCAGCGTGTCTACGGTGTCTTGTGCCACGCTGAAAGGAGATGTTGACCTCTGACCTCTCGGCTCAGAGAGGTGAAGTACAATGACCTGTGAACCTAAGGGTTGGGGATGAATGAGGTGTGGTGAACATTCAAAAGAGAAGACAGGAAAGCTAAACGACAGCTTGTCAGCATGGACTTCTTCACAGCACTAACAAGAGTCTCTATCTCTATCTCATCTGTCCAAACAAACTCACAAACACTTAGCGAGGAATCCACTGACAGTAACCTGCACCCACTGAGAGCAAATTCACATGCATACTTTCACATGCAGGCCACTAAGGTAAATATAGTAACATGCTAAAAAATAACAACATTGAGAAAATGTCAGAAGTGTCCTCACATTATGATCTTATATCGATTTTCGAAACCAACAGTACAATATTTGCAAATAACAATTCTGCAATGCATATACAATTCAATAGGAATGCTACGTATATAATAACATTTCAATTCAGTAGCATATTTATTGATTTAACAATATAAATAACCAAATTCATAACATGATCATTTAATTGAAGTCTCAGAAAAAATTCAATTTGAATGTAAACTTTATCATCTAAAGGAAAATGAACAAGGAGTTAAAACTTTACAATAAAACCCATTAGAATAAACAGTATATGTGACTAGACACAAAGCCAGCATGTCGCACTGGTAAACAGTAGTAAACATTTGTGGAATAAGTCGATCAAAACAGTTTTTCTAATTGTTTAAAGAGCCCATATTATGGATTTTTGAAAATGACCTTCCATGCAGTGTGTTACACAGCTCTAAGTAAAGTGAAATGTCCAGCTAAGGCTTAAATCTGAAAGTGCAAAGTGTTTAAAACGATTGATTCATATATAAAAGAGTCGACTCGTTGTTTAAATGAATCGTTATTAGAACGAGTCTTTAGCCGTTTCGGCTTGACGTCAACGCGAAACATAATAGTTGCGCGCGCAAATTTGAACTGCCCGGCCCCGCCCACAGACAGGAAGGAAAAGTGGAAGACAACAAGCACTGTATTGCAGTAAGTGTTGTAGCATAACCAGCGGGACAGCAGTGACGTGTGATCTGAGTAATATCTAAGTAAATCTTTATACTGTTTGATGGCAGTATAAAGATTTAGAGAGAAGTTATTGACAGTATTTGTAGTGTTGGTTTTCGCGTTTTGCTCTTTGTAGACGGTCCCTAAGGACCGGTCTCTCTGCCGCCTGCACAGAGTTTAATATCATGCATCCAGCACGAAGGCAAAGCTCATTTTTAGGAAAATAAGGTTGTAGGTGATTGTATACATTGCGACGGTTGAAAAGAGGTGCTATTTGTGTAGGAACAATGTTTCGGTCATGAGTTATTGATCCGGAAAACACGACTGCTGCTAACTTTACTAAACTTATCAGCATTCCGGTTAAATCATGACCCGCAGACGCTGTGCTCTGAAGTGCGAGGGAAAAGCTGTGTTATTTTCCCTACCTGGAAACCTCTTTTTCCTACCTGGAGTGGTTGAGGTTTTTTTCGTAAAATACCTGAGAATTATAGCCCCAGTATGGTGCTGTGTTCACGTCATCTCTCTGAAGAGAGCTACACAAATCTACCAGCTTACGACGCGGGATTTATTGCACGGTTGTTGTTAAAGGATGGATCAATACCCAGTTTATTTGGACCAGCATGTTCTTCCAGTCGTGTTGACTAACAAGGTAAATATGGATGTAGTTGTCTGTATTGTGTTTGCTCCGTGCAGCATGTAGCGGTAGCCATTTAGCTTACTGCCGAATGTAACTATTTGTTGGCTTACGATAGTCCATGAAGTGTTAATTATTACTGAATGTTTGTTGTTATGATGAAGAATATAGCAATACGCTGTTGTACAAAAGCAGTGATTTGTTTTCAATATGTTCTGGCATCGGGCTGTTGACACGGACGTGACGTGGTGACGTGACGTGGTAGCGTCACGGAAAGGAGGTGCTTGGGGGAAAAGACTCGCTCCGACGATTCATATGGGAGTCGGTGGGAAAATGAGGTAAAAATAAATAGATATTATAAGACATCGAAAGTGTTTTTTAACCTTGCATACATATCATCCTGTTGTTTGGGACTTCAAAAAGTGAAATTTAACCGTTCTCAACTCACGATATGGGCTCTTTAAAGACAAGAACGGGTCTTTTCCAATAGTTTGATGAAAGGTTTTGAACCACTTCAAATGTTGACTGTTGTATTTTTTGGTAGTATACATGGTAAAAAAAAAATGTTGACTTAATTTAAGGCAACAAACATCAGGACATTTGAGTTGAGTCAATTGTCAACCCGATTACTGCACTTGACTCGATTTAAGTTGAGTAAACTTAAAAATGTCCTAAGGTTTTTTGCCTTAAATTTTTTTCATTCATCCATTCCTTTTTTCAGCTTAGTCCCTATATTAATCTGCGGTCACCTCAGTGGAATGAACCACCAACTTATCCAGCATATGTTTTATGCAGCGGATGCCCTTCCAGCTGCAACTAATCACTGGGAAATATCCATACACACATGCACTACAGCCCATTTAGCCTACCCAGTTCACCTATATCTGTAACTCGGGGATGTGACACTGACAACTGAGGTTTGGATCCACATGCAGGTTTATTAGCGATGTACAGGTAAGCAGTGGTCAACAGGAATAAACAGATGCATACAGACAGTCAGGAACAGGCAAGGAGTCAAAAGACTGGCGGCAGGCAGGGATAAACAGATTAGCAAAGCAAAGGTAGAAACACGGGAAACCAAGATCAAGGGAACGCGTTGTAATGTCACATGAAGCAAACAAGACTCAGCAACAGTGAGTGTTACTGTGTGGTTTAAATAGTGTGTGTGATCAGTTCTTGACGATCCTCAGGTGGTGTGTGTGCAATCAATGGTGACTTGGAGCAGGAGTGTGTGTGTGTTGCATGAGTGGAGATGTAGTTCATAAACAGGTGGATTTGTAGTTCTTGTGTGATTGTGTGTGTACCAGCGATCTCTGGAAGTTTAGATTGCTGGTGATCGTGACAATAGCACGTTTTTGGACTTGTCGGAGAAATCAGAACACCTGGAGGAAACCCACACGATCACGTGGAGAACATGCAAACTTCACACATAAATGCCAACAGACCCAGCCGAGGCTGGAACCAGCGACCTTCTTGCTGTGAGGCGATCATGCTACCCACTGCGCCACTGTAGGGCCCTATTTTAAGCACCTAAAATTGGCGCCTAAAATCAATGTAATTTTAAGTAAAGATCACGTTCCATGAACGTAGTTTGTTAATTTCCTACTGAAAGTGTATCTGTTTTTGATTGGTAAATGTGCATTGCTGAGAATTTAATTTGGACAACTTTAAACATGATGCATCATCACCATATTGGGACCAGCTCATATCACTCACTATCCTTCAGCTTAGTGCCTGATTTATAAGCCCATATCCATCATTTCTTTTATATAAACTTTTATGTAGGCCAGATGCAACAATCTTTGGTCAGGGAGAACAATATGAGATTTAAAGACACCAGTTCTCTAAAGACACCAACCTCTGATGGTCGGCCAATTCTCCATGCTTTGACGACTTGGTTTAACAGTCCATCGTATTTATTCCAGAAACGCAGACGAGTCTTGAGTCTCCCATTTGATTTTGACAATACCTGCAGGAAATGAGGAAACGGAATAAAGTAAATATGATGGAAAAAAGAAAATACTTGGATGTGTGATATCTGTTCAGTCAGAAAAAAATAAATTGTTGAAAAGTGATTTTTTGCTTGGCTAACAGACCCCCGGAAGTGCATCTAAAATCTGCCACTCATAATGGAGGAAACCTTCAAAGATGAAGGCGTTCGAAACACACAGTGGAGAAAAGAAGGTCACAAAGCTTTGAGAACTCTCTAATCTCATGTTGAGGCTCCATACACGTGTCAGTCATGTTTACATGCGCCTCCCCACGGCACCTCGATGACGGATATCAGACCCAGCAGACTCCCAGACATAACAAAACAAAACCCGACGCGTCAGGCCAAATAATTAAACTCAATCAGTCTGTCAACAGCATGAAAACATTCTTGCAGCTCAACTAGAGCATGTTATACCAACATTATGCTTAAAAATGTGTTGCTAATCTCAAGTAGCAGCTTTTGGGATTTGCTGTAATGTGCCGTGTTAAAGAAGAACTGTCACAAATTGAATATTTGGATCGGCTTTCTGTCACAATAGGCCGATAAGCCTGCTCATAAAGAAGTAATAACGTACAGTATAAAGATAAAAGAGCTGGTGCCTGGAGAATATATTAGCGTAGGTGGTGAGTGTACTGGGGAAAAGTAAGGTGAGAGGTGTTTTTGCATGAGTTCCTCGTTTGTGTGTGCGCTGAAGACAAGCCGCACCTTTGCTTTAGGCTAAAAGAGAGCTATAATTATCTAATTCATCATGGAACACTTAAAGTATATGAACCTCACGCTCATTTCACACAACGAAAACAATGCACCAAATGAGGCGGCGATTACATTGAAAGTGTTACTTTTGGAACCGTTGTAGCTTAAAACTCGCTGGCAAGTCAGAAAAGGGGAAACTTTCCAACAAGTTGCCAGATTGTATCCATGTATAAGCGGTAAGAGTGCAATGATATGAAAAATTCAGTGCTGCTTGCTGCTGATAAATGCTTGTTTGGGGGTTCAAACCAAAGTGTTTTGAGATGATTCATTATTCTCTAAATTTCAATATATAATAAAAATTACAGGTGAAAGGTGCAGCGTTCTCAATGAATAGTTTTGTCAGCACTAAACAATTTCTCACAAAAGTAATTTGCAGAATAAACTTTAATCAGGAAGTTGTTGTTTTTTCCATATAATTAAGGTGTGTGCATCATGACTACAAATGACCCATTGACACAAATAAGTGTTAAACATTATAATTCTGTAGGAACTATATAAATATTCAACAGTGCTGCTGTACGTTTAACATTTAAACCTTTTTAGTCCCATGATGGGAACTTAAAATTCACTGTTCAGTTACATTGCATTTTTATTGAATCGCTTAACACTTCATAATCAAATGTATTTATTTATTTACAGCACAGGTGTCAATCTCCTTCCTGGAGGGCTGCAGCTCTGCACAGTTTAGCTTTAACCCTTATTAAACACACTTGATCAAACTAATTGAGTCCTTCAGGCATGTTTGAAACACAGGTGAGCGTGTTGAAGCAGGGTTGGAACTACTGTGCAGGGCTGTGGCGCATCCAGTTTAACACCCCTGATTTACAGGTATCACCATTTATTATGAATATGTGATACAGTTATATTTGAAGACAAAATTATTAGCCTTCTTATGACTTCATATTTCATTCATTCATTCATTCATTCATTTTCTACCACTTTTCCGGGGCCGGGTCACGGGGGCAGCAGTCTTAGAAGAGAACCCCAGACTTCCCTCTCCCCAGACACTTACTTCGTATTTCATTGTCAAATATTTATCATTTAGATTTTTAGATTTATCATTTTGATCAATAGATTTTCATCAATGTTTTATAACTAAATTCTTTTGTTTAAACAATTATAGTACATATTATTTTTCTAATTATTATGCAAGATACTATAGCATTCAGCTTAATATACAATTTAAAAGCTCAACTAGGTTAACCAATTTAACCAATTAGGTTAGGTTAACCAATATATTATTTCTCAATGGGGCTAATGATGTTGACATTAGCATTTCATTCATTCATTCATTCATTCTATCATTCATTCATTCATTCATTTATTCATTCATTTATTCATTCATTCATTCATTAATTTCAGCCAAACTAAAAGAAATACTGTCTTCAGAAGAAATATAGAACTGGATATGTTGTGAAAAATACTCTTGTTGCTCTGTTAGTCATTGTAAATATTTGAAAAAAAGAATATTTTTTTTTCGTACGAGGGCAATTAAATTTGCTTTAAGGAAGAGATAATAATTAAGAGATCACTTGAAAATGGGGTCAATTACTGTAAATGGGTTACTTGATTTATGGGTCAAACTAACAAATGTTTTAATTTATTTATTCATTTTCCTGGTTTAAATGAATAAAATAAATAAAGTTCAGCTATGTCTCTTTATTCATCAGGAGTCGCCACAGCAGAATGAACCACCAACTTATCCTGCATATGTTTTACACAGCGGATGCCTTTCCAGCTGCAACCCAGTATTGGGAAACATTCATACCCACTCATTCACACACACACACGTGCACACACACACACACACACACACACACACACACACACACACACACAC
>CAIGQQ010032765.1:7967174-7980082 GCA_903798035.1 Danio albolineatus
CACACACACACACACACACACACACACACACACACACACACACACACACACACACACACACACACACACACACACACACACACATTACAGCCAATTTAGTTTATTCGGCTCACCTCTACAGCATGTCTTGAACTGTGGGGGAAACTAGAGCAGCCAGAGAAACCCAGGTGAGCACGGAGAGAACATGCAAACTCCACACAGAAATGCTAACTGACCCAGCAACCTTCTTGCTGTGAGGCTACTGTGCTAACCACTGAGCCACCATGTCATCCCACAAATGTTTTCATTAGTTGTAAATAAAAATCGGGGTATTTCCTAACTCTTCTGAAGTTAAATCATTGGTACTGTATTTAAAAAAACAATATACACATGTATGGAAACATGCCACCCATTTATTTTAAACCAATGAACATGTTACGCTCTAATTTGTATCAGTGTATTTATTCATTTAGTAGACTTCTTCAAAATTACAGATTGAGCACAATAACCATGTGAATCCAATTATGTTTGACATTTAGAAACCCTGAGATCACAAAAAAAAGAATTTATTAAGTTAGACAGACCAACTAAACTAATACTAGTGATAAACACAACACAACACAACATTTAAAATAATACTACTAATAATAATAATTAATTCCACCCAGGTGTTTTCCAATGAAAACAATTTCATGTCCTGTAAGCTGATGTCATAAGGAGGATTTTGTTATTTAAAGGTGTGTTTCCAAAACCTAACAGGAAGTGAAACTGAGGACAGCCTCACCCCCATTTTAAAAATCAAAGGGGGGAATACAATGGAATATATTGTTTTTAATACCTTTTTAAATGAAGTTATCATTTGATTTTATGTAATATTTGAAGTATATTAGAAATTAAGTGTCTAGATATATACAATAATATGGATTTAAATGAACCACAACGGTCAGCAAGTTTGGACATCCTCTGTCCTTGTATGTCCTGCTTCTCTCCACTTCAGTCCCATCCTGAGGACATCCCGTTTTCTCCATTCTGAAGGAGGGGATTTTTTTGGTTGTATTTTTGTTTTTCTTTCTTCCTCTGCCCTTCCTTATTTCGCCACCAATCTAGCTTGCTCTCTTCTGTCAGTCAGAGGCACGTTAAGCAAGCTTCCTGTAGCCGTAAGAGAGACACACTGACAGACTGACTGCAGCTCCCGTCCAGCAGCTGTTGTTCTTACTAATCCTGCTTATCTCTCAACTTCCCTTTTTGGAAAATGCCAAATGAGTTTATCCACTCACCCATATATATGAGTGGTGCAGAGGAACTGAATTTTCTGGAGTATTTTTATAAAAAAATAATATCAGCCTTCTTAAATACATTCTGTCTGACACACGCTGCGCTTTTCCAGCTGAACCTTCGTCGTTGTAAATAATTGAATCTCTTTTGACTGGTTTTCTGCAGCTACATCAAATAAAGATTAATTCCGAGAAGAATTTATTTAAGTGTTCTAATCTGAACGCTCCACAAACACACACATCTCTGAGCCTGATGTGAATGTGCATCTATCATCACAGGTTCTTCACATCTTTCCTACTCTTTTACCTCCTAATCCTCATCGTTCAGCGCTGAGCTATATGTGTGTGTGTGTGTGGGGGGGTGGGGGGGAAGGGGGGGTGTGGTGTGAAGTGTGTGAGTTTACCATTAGTCTTTTATTCAATTGGCCGAAAGGTGTGGAATCCTACTCAACACCTTGTGCATGTGTGGAATTAATTAGAGCTATTATTATGAAAACACTGTATGTTCATATTATTTAAATGATCAATTATGTCTGTATGTTTTGATTAGTGCCAGTTTTCTATCCATCCATCCATCCATTTATCTGTCTGTCTGTCTGTCTGTCTGTCTGTCTGTCCGTCCGTCCGTCAGAGCTGGGAAATTATTTTAATACTATATTTTACAATCTTAAACCCAGCCTGAATGGAACAAAAAATCATAAAATAACACAACACATTGCTTTCTTTAAAAAGTAACACATTTAATGTTACACACATTTACTTTTTACAAAATCAAAAAAATATCTATCTATCCATCTGTCTGTCTGTCTTTCTGTCCGAGTTGGGAGAATTATTTTTAGTACTATATATTACAATCTTAAAACCATCTATCTATCTATCTATCCATCCATCCATCCATCCATCCATCCATCCATCCATCCATCCATCCATCCATCAGAGTAGGGAGAATTATTTTTAATACTATATATTACAATCTTAAACCCAGCTTGAATGAAAAAAAAAAAACATAAAAATAACACAACACATTGCTTTCTTTAAAAAGTAACACATTTAATGTTACACACATTACTTTTAAAAACATATCTAAAAAAATATCTATCTATCTATCTATCTATCTGTCTGTCTGTCTGTCTGTCTATCAGAGTAGGGAGAATTATTTTTAATACTATATATTACAATCTTAAACCCAGCTTGAATGCAAAAAAAAAACATAAAAATAACACAACCCATTGTTTTCTTTAAAAAGTAAAACATTTAATGTTACACACATTTACTTTTTTAAAAATCTAAAAAATATCTACCTATCTATCTATCTATCTATCTATCTATCTATCTATCTATCTATCTATCTGTCTGTCTGTCTGTCTGTCTGTCTGTCTGTCTGTCTGTCTGTCTGTCTCTGTCTATCTATCTATCTATCTATCTATCTATCTATCTATCTGTCTGTCTGTCTGTCTGTCTGTCTGTCTGTCTGTCTGTCTGTCTGTCTGTCTGTCTGTCTGTCTGTCTGTCAGAGCTTGGCAAATTATTTTTAATACTATATATTACAATCTTAAACTTAGCCTGAAAAAAAAAACCATAAAAATAACCCAACCCATTGCTTTCTTTAAAAAGTAAAACATTTAATGTTACACACATTTACTTTTTTTTAAAAATCTAAAAAAAAAAAATCTATATGTCTGTCTGTCCGCCCGTCCGTCCGTCCATCCATCCATCTATCCATCTATCCATCTATCTATCTTACCTAAAATTGCACCTAAAACTGTTCAAAAACACAGATCCTCCATAAAAATAAATAAATAATTTTTACTTTTAATTATTATTAAATTTATAACTGTGAAATTATGGATGGTGCCATTTGTTAAAATAATACTGGCCTGTAAGGCAAAGGTTTGCACACTTAAAATATTACTTTATGCTGCTTGTTCAAACTACTTAAAATGAGCTGAAACAACACAATTCTTAAACATTTTTGGCACAATTTAAATGTTTTACATTTAATCCAGTTAAATTTGTTAACTTTATCAATTTGTGTCGGGACCACTTTAAAGAATGCAGGGTTCCACACAATACATTACAGTCCAATATAGGCAATTTCCCTAAGCAGACTCCTAAATCTGACAAAACCTTCCTTGTTTTTCTTAGTTTTTTGCTTTTTTACAGTGGGTTAGACTAAAAACAACCGAAGTCTATTGATGTCCTCATTTAAACAGCTAGGTAAACGCATGTATATGTGTGTGAGTGGATGTTGCTCCATTCACACAGACCTCAGTGGGGTCACAAATGTTTACTCATGTGTTTGTGTGAGGGAGGTTGTTTGCGACCCTATAAAACTTTGTTTGTTCAGCAGGATGCAGGAGCTAAAAGAAGCTGACCCGCCACTCAAAACCCAGCAGGATTCTGGAAAAGAGCGTGAACACAGACGCTCTCTGCGTTACCCGGCACCGTCAATCTCTCTTACCTGTCGCATCCGTCACATCAGACCCAGAGACAGAGAGAGGGTCAAGAAGAGAAGACATCGAAGAGGCAACACGAGGTAAACGGATCAGGATCATCTTCCCTTGAGACGCTATTAAGACCCCTTTGAGAAAACAGCAGTTCTCCAGAGGGACCACGACACTTAACACACACTTCCTGCGCATCTCCTCCTCCAACAAACATGTCCTTGTTGTTTCAGATGGGAAGGTGACCTCACTTCTGTGGTGCTCTGGTTCCCACTGCTGTCATAGAGGAGAAGATAAATGAAACATCACTATTGCACAAACACACACACTTCATGAATGTAATGCAGGCCGATTTCCATAAATAGAGCTGGCAAACCCAAATTAAAACCTCTTTGCACTGAGCTCATGCACTGCAAATTGCAGAAAAAGGAGGCCGTTGAGCAACAAATAACGACTTTATGAGATAAAGTCGAGTAAGCTGAATTTGATTGTTGAATATTGTCCAGTCTGGGCATGTGTAAAGTGATAGTTCACCCATAAAAAGGAAAATTCTTTCATTATTTGCTCACCCTTGACATTTTTTGGTTCTGTTGAACACAAAAGAGGATATTTTAAAGAATGCTGACCATTGACTTCTTTGTATTAAAAACAAATACTATAGAAGTCAGTAGTAACCAGAACTGTGAAAGAACTATCCCTTTCAATAGGGGAACGGGAGCAATTGGCAAACAGCTTACTGTGTAAACCATACAGAATGACATTTTTGAAAATCTTAGATAATAGTAATTCCTTACATTTATATAGCGCTTTTCTAGACACTCAAAGCGCTTAACACAATTGGGCGGGGTGGGGGGTGGGGGGGGTTGGGGGGGATGGGTCTCCTCATCTACCACCAGTGTGCAGCATCCACCTGAATGACGTGACGGCAGCCATATTGCACCAGACCGCACACCACACACTAGCTGATTGGTGGAGAGGAGACAGTGTGATTAAGCCAATTATGATATGGGGATGGTTACGAGGCCATGATGGACAGGCCAATGGGCAGACCTGGCCGTGGTAACCTTTGATTTGGCCCGCCATCCCATCTGAGAATGCTTTAGAGATTGTCATTTCAAATTTAATGTACCCTTTTATTTGTTTATTTCATTGTTAAGCTACAAAAAAGCTATCTGAAATTAAATATTTCAATTTAAATTATGTAAATTTAATCCTATTTAGTTTAAAATGTGCATTCGACAGATAGGGGACAATGCAGAGACTTTGGTAAGTGAATCAAGTCAATGGCAGATTCTGCTTGACTAGTGTATTTAGCATTGAACTCCAATGTTTTATAAATATGATTGTTTGTTTTTATTGGAATAACTGAATTGTATTAACTTGCGCAGTTGAACTTTTTAAAGTAAAGTTTTTCTATTTTTTTATTATGATAAAATAATATAAAGTAGGATTTAATGTACTTTAATGTAAAATAGTTTGGAATAGTTACCTTCGGCCCACGGCTATCAATGATATTTGGTATTTGGCCCTTCATACGAAAAAGTTTGGGCACCCCTGATGTACAGAATCTGTATTGCAGCATTTTTACAAATCTGCTTTGTTAAATCTTTACATTCATTGCCACAAGAGTAAAAAATCAATCGAAAAATATTTTTATTTTATTTTTATTTTTTTTTTGTCATCAGTTATTTTAACACATCAACACATACAAATACAGTCTTGGTCATACAGTGGGGAAAAAAAGATACAAAAAAGGGGGAAATATACAAACAAGTAAACAGGATAATACAGCCAAGCTAGGAGCAAAAAAATATATACCGTAGAATAGATAATCAGGATAAATTATTAATGTAATGCCAAAGAGGTGTCCATAGCTGCCAGAAGTCATCAGACTTTTGATGTATTTCATACAGGTAGGTGAGTTTCTCAAGTGGAAATAAGGCACATACTTGGAACAACCACATTTTAATGGAGGGTACCTGAGGAGATGACCACAATAAAAGTATACATTTCTTTGCCCGATAGACCAAAATTAAAAACAAATGTTTAGTGTGATAGTCCAACACATTCTCTACTCCACCATATAACAAATACGATTCTAGAGAAAAACTGAATTTTATTCAACAGCAGGCTGATCTGCATGCATGGTCAAACAACACTTTCATTGTCTTATAATTAGCATTTATTTTTACCTTGTTATCCCAGCGACGCCTATATGAATCGTTCAGTGATTCATTTGTTCCTAAACCCCTCCTTAGCGCGATGCTAAAGTGCGCTGATTGGACCGATGTCCCAGCCTGTTGCTATTGGTCGACATCATTCAACGCGAGAAAATGCCCACCACGGCTTATCAATATTGAAGTAGTCACAGTGTGTGTGTGTGTGTATGTGTGAGCATATCTGCTAACACTCGTGTTTTCCGGGAGTCGCCCATATTTGAGACACCTCACCCCCGAATCTAACCCCCCGGTCTCCCAGCACATTGCTCTATTCTTAACTATAAGTAAAAACAACAACACACAAGCAGTATTAGTGCACACAGCGGCAAAAGCTGAACCATTATGAAACAGCACCGCCGCACGTGTGTGAGAGCTAATGTAGCCATAGCAACGACAAACAGCAGAGGAACACGAACTCACAAATGCATCAATCCATAAACAAAGCGACACGCGTTACGTTTACATCGAGCTTTAAGACGCGATATGAGAATACAAGATAACCAGATACACTACAAGCGGTTACAAGTTACAAAACACAGTTAATGCATCATTTACAAGCTAGAGAAAACAATAATGCAACTGATTTAATCGCACGCTCTTACTTGTTGGATAGCAGGCCAGGGAAATGTCCCGCTGTTCCCTATGGCTAGTCCGCCCCTGCATACATCAAGTCTTTTCTGATCCTTTAACAAACGATGGACGAATCCTCTGTTGTAAGCTTATAGATTTCAAAAGCACTCCTCAGAGGGAACATGCTCATCTTCGGTTCATTTGCACACTTCCTATTATATCCAGCTGAGCACATTGCTCTTATCTGTGTTGCCAGATGTAGCTAAATCATTCCAATCCAAACCATATCTAAAAGTTTTTTACCTGCACAATCAAATTTAAAACAGCCCAATCAGGCAACCTTTGATTTGTTTGTGGGCGGGGTTGGTGGTTTCGAATCTCCCGGGGCTGCGCGCACACAAATGGGCGGGGCTTATGTTTTATGTTCACGTCATGCCGAAACGCACGGCGACTCGTTTGAAGAACTATGAGTCGACTCTTTTATGGATGAATCAATAGTTTTAAACTATTCACTTTCAGATTTAAGCCTTAGCTGGACATTTCACTTCACTTAGAGCTGTGTTACACACTGCATGCAAGCTCATTTTCAAAAACCCATAATATGGGCTCTTTAAAATAAAGATAAAGTTAAGTAAGTTGAGTTTGATTGGAGCGTAAGTCATAATGTCGGCTCTGGGCATTAATGTTTAATGGCGGCATAAATATGAACAAAGTGTACAAGCACAAATGAGCAAAGCAGCAGGTCACAGGGTTTATTGGTGCCGTGGGGAGCAATCGGCAGGTATTCACCCAGTCTAAAGAGAACAGCAGATCTAACATGGCCACTGGGCGGCTTTCTGCCCTCTGTTTGAGTCTGTTTGTCATGACACTGAGGGGCAAACACACTCACACACTCGTGCCAACACACACACACACGACTCCTTAACGCTGGATGACATTAACATGCTGGCTGCATAGGTTACTTCCAGCAGGCTCTTTGTGTGTCGCTGCTGTGCTCTTAGTGGTTGTTTGTTGTGAGTGTGTGTACATGCGTATGCAGCAAAGAGTAAAGTTAAACACACACACACACTTCTGTAAACCCTGTCTGATTTATGATTCACGGAGAAAGCACAAAATCCAAAGAGCTAAAACGCACAAGGGTGATTTTTGAAGATAGAAAAAAAGAGAAAGAAAAAGAAAATACATCCTAGATGTGAAATGTGTGGAGACTGATCAAATAGGCTTTTTAGGCTGAATGCAGTGCCGGCCCACATGGACACTGAGTGTTTGTGTACGATTGGAATTTAAAGAACAGGAAAGAGTGGGACAGAAGAAGTGCTTCTATTCACAGGGTCTCAATGTTTAATGCCCTTTATACACTCAGTAGGAGTTTCATGCAAGTATATACTGTAGACAGACAGACAGACAGACAGACAGATATATAGATAGACAGACAGACACAGACAGATAGATAGACAGACAGACAGACAGACAGACAGACAGACAGACAGACAGACAGACAGACAGACAGACAGACAGATAGATAGATAGATAGATAGATAGATAGATAGACACAAACATAGTTACTTTAAAACAAACAGAAAAAAAGATAATTTGAAGAATGCTGGAAACCTGGAACTATTGACTTATGTAGTATTTGTTATCCTACTATAGAAGTCAGTGGTTACAGGATTTTAAAGATTTCATTGTTACGATCGAAAACCGAGGATCCAATAGTGGGTGAAGTCATATTTATTAGAAGCGCGGCAGTGAACAAGTCTCAAGAGTTCAATAAGACAACAAGCTGAAGACAAGAAAAAAGAGCAAAAGTCCAGAAACAAAGAGTTCAAACTAGACCAACGATCTCGTCACCCATCGAGCAGACTTCAGAGAAACCCTGAAATAAAGACAGGAACGAGAATAACAACGAACCGATAACCAGAAGAGAACCACAGACTAAGGCTCCGTTTACACTAATGCGTTTTCATTTTAAAACGCAGAAGTTTTGCTACGGTTATGCCATCCGTCCACACTACGCCAGAGTTTTCGAGCCCCGAAAACGGAGCGTTTTAGAAATGCTGGAGAGGCCGTTTTCATTCTAAAACACTGCTGCTCCGTCTCAGTGTGGATGGGGCAAAACGCACAGAAATGGGAGCGTTGGGAGAACCAATGTCCGTTTTAGGTGCTTTTGTGCAGTTAAACTCTGCATTTTTAACTACAAAAGCTCCATATATTCGCAAGAGGCAGGCTATTGTTCGAGTACTCACTAATCACTCGTGTTTCAAGTTGCTTAAGCCCCATTTAGGACAGCAGTTTTGGGTTACACCGGGAAGAACCAGCGAGACACGTGCTTCCTGTTTATACTTGAACGCGCATGCCCAGAGTGCGCGAATGGTCACGTGATATACATTTTGGTGGAGTACTGTGGACGGAGATCTGTTCAGAAACGCTGTATGAAACGCTAGTGTGGATGCGGATCGTTTTAATGCTAAAACGCTGTTTTAAAACTAAAACGCACTAGTGTAAACGGGGCCTAAATATATAGCCAACAAAACAGGCATCAGCTGGCGATCGCTGATTAAGTCAGCTGATCTGTGAGCACGCTGCCAGGGCAAAAGGTAAACAGACACACCCACTCTTGCACATCACACAGCATAACACATAACATACAGAAAGAACAATTTGGGTGAAGTATCCCTTTATAAGTGATAAGTTGACTCTACTTTAAAAAGCGAGTAAACCCACTTTAACTTGAAACTAATTATGCGCTCAAAAAAATACATGTTTACTTGTGAGGTCCTGATATAATAAACACAAGCACATGGACATGCATGCTCGCACAAACATTAATATCTTTTTATAGTAATTCTGGGCATTTTTGACCTTGTGAGGGTGTTTTTAGTAATAAAAATGTTACGAAAAGCTTATGAATCAAACAGAATGACGCTGAAAATTTAGCATTGACAACCTTTTGTATGGTGATTCTTTTTATGACCCGTTTTAACACAGTTTAATCTGTTTTCATCTGTTTTTACTCATTTTTATTATTTAAATGAATGAATATCTATGCTATGTTGGGTGCAGTGGTGTAAAGTAACTAATTACAAATACTCAAACTACTGTAATTGAGTAGTTTTTCTCAGGAATTGTAACTTTTTGAGTTGTTTTAAAAATGTTTACTTTTACTTTCCCTTGAGTACATTTTTAGTGCTGGATCGGTACTTTTATTTCACTACTTTCCTTCAACCTGCAGTCACTACTTTATTTCTTTCTTGCCTATGGTCATTGTCTAAAGTAGAAAAATCAGTCCTGTGATTCCTGTCTAATTAAATCACACATAGAAAGTAAATCACATCATACTGAACAACCTCAAGACACGGGCGCTTTATAAATGCAGCAAACCTTTTGGAAACAGTAAAATGTCCAAGAAGATGTTCAAACTCTTTACACACAATGATCCAGAGACTTTTTATAGACTGCATGTCACTGAAAATGATGGATGTCGACTGTATGATGACTGAAATCACCAAACAGCCTTAAACAATCCCTAAATGGAATGAATGAAGAATGGAAGGAAGAGCCAAATAAAAGGAAGGACCGAACAAGGAATGGAAGGAAGGATTGAAGAACTAAATAAATGAAACATTCAAGGAAGGACTGAACAAACTAAGGAAGGAATGAAGGAACGAACGAACAAATGAATGAATGAACAAAGGACCTAATGAAGGAAGGAACAAATATATGAAAGAAAGAATGAGCGAACAAATGAAGGCAGGAAAAAAGGAAGGACCAAATGAATGAAGGAAGAATTCAAGGAAGGACTGAACAAACCAAGGAAGGAAGGAAGGAAGGAAGGAATGAACGAACAAACGAATGAATGAATAAAAGGACCTAATGTAGAAAGGAACAAAAATATGAACGAACGAACGAGTGAACGAAGGAAGGAGGGAACAAACGAATGAATGAAGGAGGGAACAAACGAATTAATGAAGGAGAGAACAAACAAAAAATTGAAGGAAGGTGGGAAGGAACACACAAAAATAGGAAGATCCCTAAATACACTACATGTTGTTTGTGCTGGGATGTGTAAACATAACATTCTATACACCCATCAACTTTTCACAGCGTAATACTCACTACTCACTACTCTTGAGTACTTTTAAAAGGTCTAATACTTTGAGTAGTATTTACTACAGATACTTTTACTCTACTCGCACAACATTTTTGGGCAAGTAATGGTACTTTTACTTGAGTATGATTTTTCAGTACTCTTTCCACCACTGGTTGGGTGGCACAGTGGCTCAGTGGTTAGCAGTGTCACCTCAAAGCAAGAAGGTCGCTGGATCGAGTCCCGGCTCCAAAGACATAAACTAGGAGAATTGAAACTATGTATGAATAATGTATGAATGTGAATGGGTGTGTATGGGTGTTTCCCAGTACTGGGTTCTAGTTTAAAAGGGCATCCGCTGTGTAAAACATAAGCTGGAAAAGTTGGTAGTTCATTCCACTGTGGTGAGCTCTGAAATAAAGACTAAGCCGAAGGAAAATGAATGAATTTATTTTACTCCATTGTCCAGTGGTATTTGAACTGTCACATTTTGAGCACTTGCTGTCTCTCTCTTCAGCTAATGGTACGTGATGTATCAATATACACTTGTTCCCCCGTGCCTTGTGAATTGGCCTTCAGACTGAACATGGATTCGATGAATTCAGAAATCTCTCTCAGGACGCCCGAAAACACCATGAAGTCGACTTCACAAGGCACTATCAGAGGATACAGGTTATAACACACATCCAGAGAGAGCGGAAGGCACCTGCACTTGTACGTGTATGAGTTTCAATCATCTATTCCTTTCATTTAGTCCGTTTACACCATCACGACTTCCTAAAACGGGTCAAACAAGAGGGTGTCTTGAGGGCTTGTGTTTTAAAAAGAGTCACTAAGGGTCAGTCTCTACAGATCCTGACAGGATGGAGTGAGGCTATTTCCTGCCTCTTAATGTCTTGAAGGTCTGCTCTCTTCTCTTGAGTAATATTATTCTCTGCCTCTCCTGCCCTCCACCTCTTCTCAAATCACAGACTCTCTCGTGTCGTGCGTAATTCAGCCATATGGCCTCTGCCGTTCCTCCATCTCCAGATGATTGTGTAGATCACATCAGTTCACCAGACCAAGACTGAGGCAATTTGCAGAACACTGTAGCCTAATGCTATGATGCTCTTACAATGTTTTCAGTATGTATACTGATCACAAATTATGTATTAGTTTGTAATGTATGTGTGCAAAAATGAATTACAAAAAAACAGAAGATATGGTGCAGTTGTTACAATTAAGTATATATGTTTTAGTATAACACATTTTAGGACTTGTAGGGCCCCTACCTGGCCGCACCCCTATAGTTGAATTAAAAAATAAGATTATATGTTTTTAAAATGAAAATTAATCTATAATGTGTTGCCTGCATTTTTAAAATAAATGATATACAGTATATTTGTAGTCTACAAAGATTCAACTTATTTTTAAAGCATTAAAAGCATACTTTTGAAACTAATAAAACTAGTGAAAATTAAAGGTTTTTTATATACTTGTTCAAGTTCACTGAAGCAGTACTAAAAATTTATATTTAAGGCTATTTTTAATGTATAACTTCTAAAATCTGATAATGCATATGATTTGGATATAACACCTCTCCAATCCAGTTCTATGAATCTGAGTTTTCTATAATACATTGAAATACATTTTCACACTGATGAATTAATGATTCCTACATGTCTTCCTTGTGATGAAGAATAGGCAAAATCTGATATGTACAGAGGGAAAAAAGAAAAACGTGTTCATCAGATGCTGGACTCGAACCGGGTTCATGAACGATTGCGTCAAAACTTTCCATGCTACGCCACTCACATTGCTGTTAGCTGCGCTCTTTAGTTATGTTGTCTCTGTCAATCAAACCGTGATGGGCGGGAATCTCTATTCTAACGAGGTGCGCTATTTGCACTTAAACAGAAAAGACACTCCAAAAACGGCATTTTTTGCCCATAATGCCCATTGGTTAATCCGGCCCTGTATAGCTCAATCAAAAATGGAAAGTTACTCACTATTTACTCACTCTCAAACCACAAACCATCATTCACAAACCATTGAATGAATTATTTTTTGTTCTGTTGAAGAATGTTAAACTAATAAACACTGACTTCCATTGTAGGAAGAAAAATACTATGGAAGTCAATGATTAGTGGTTTCCAACATTTTTCAAAATAACTTCTTTCTGGAAAACAAGTTGATGTCAAGTGTAGAGTGAGCAAAGACAGAATTATCGTTTCATCTCTTTGATATAGTTTACACCACTAAAAAAAAAATTAAGTGGAATTACTACTTTTTTAGGGTAACTGGTTTGTAAACAATTTATATGGGCTGAATCTAAACAAACAAATTATATTTGTTA
>CAIGQQ010032765.1:7980092-7997463 GCA_903798035.1 Danio albolineatus
AGAGAAGATTTATTTATTTTTTTTAAATCAAAGAGGGGCTAATAATTGTGGTTCAACTGCATGTGTACATTTTGTTTTCACATATTTAATTGTTTTACCTGTAAAATGTACCTTTCAGATATCATTCCAGTATGTTAATTTGGCTGGGTTTGTAACTTGGAATTCTGTTATAAAACAATCTGAATCGTGTAAAATAAGATCAGAATTGTGAGCAATGAAGTCAGAATTGCAAGTCTAAACTTGCCGTTCTGACAGAAACTTTTACTCTTGAAATTAAAAAACTTGTTTAAATTTCATTCATTCATTCATTTTCTTTTGCTTAGTCCCTTTATAAATCTGGGGTCGCCACAGCGGAATGAAATGGCAACTTATTCAGCATGTGTTTTACACAGTGGATGCCCTTCCAGCTGCAAACCATCTCTGGGAAACATCAATACACACTCATTCACACTCATACACTACAGACAATTTAGCTTACCCAATTCACCTATACCAAATATCTTTGGACTTGTTGGGCAAACCGAAGCACCTGGAGGAAACCGACTCCAACACGGGGAGAACATGCACACTCCACACCTAAATGCCAACTGACCCATCTGGGACTCGAGCCAGCGACCTTCTTGCTGTGAGGCAACAGTGCTAACCACTGAGCCACTGTGTCGACAATATTATAATTATAAAATAAAAGTAAATGTCACATTTCTGAATTGTGAATTTCTGAATAGTTTTTTCCAATGACTCAAAAGTGATCAAAAATATTAACTACATTTTGCACAAAATTGAAAAATATTACTGGAAATAAACATTATTGTCATTGCTGTCAAGTAACTATAATGCATATTAATACTGCATACTGATATCCACTGTCAGTGTACAGTAAAATACGCGAGCATTTTATTCAGACAGTGTATCTATAGAGTGTTTCTCTTCAGCTCTTTTTCTCTGTTTCTGTATAATCTCTCTCCATAACTGTAGTTACGGCTTCTCTCTCAATCCCCCTTTCCTCTTTTGGCCCTCTTGATGGTTGGCTCACTTCATCTGCGTGTCGTTGAGCGTCTAGAGTAATTGGTTTAAAGAATGACACCGCTCAACTGAATAACACGGTTCTCCACATGCACGAAACACTCTTGGAGCCGTCAGGGAACGTCTGATATATTCAGCAGAGATGGCACAAGCGAGACGCCGCTCGACTCTCCAACGAGACAATAGAGACGTTATAATGAGATACTGATGAGATCTGGGATCGGTGGGGAAACACTGTATTATGGATTATGAAAATGTGATTATTGATTCCATTGAGATTCTGGAGCGGTTGATGTTCAGACATGAAGCGACTTCGGCTTTATCTGATGAGGCCTTTGTTGAGATGATCCTGACAGAATAGGCTTGCGTTTTTATATTGCCGTTTGTGCTCCCCAATGACTGATCATTGAGTCATTTTATATTTATTTGCTTAATAGTGACAGATAGCTTTTTCAACACTCTTTAATTAAATGTTCCTTTAGCTCAGCCTTTTTGTTTCCTACCACTTTAAAAACATCACTACATAGGTTCCTACAGTAAACACCTTTTTGGATGTATCATGATGCTTTACATTAATCATGTGAGTAACTTCTGTATTTTTGTAAAAAAACAAAAAAACAAATGGCATTGGGTGGGTACAATGAGATGGCATTAGCTTTTTAATAAATGCTTTCAGTCAGATTGCACTAAATTACACTGTTCAAATACTTATTTAAAATGAGCTGAAATAGCTTTTTTGTGACAACTTAATTGTTTTATGTTCAATCCACTTAAATTTGTAAAAATGATTACATTACTTAATTCAGTCATGTTTTCCTAAGACAAATTAATTGTGTGGAACCCAGTATTTTTACAGTGTATAAATACCCCCCAAAAAACTCGGAACAAGTGTTTCTGCAAAACTACAACAATATTATAGACTTGTTATTATGTACTATAAGGAATACAAAGAAGAAAAATAATCTGGAATAATAAAACAATAAACTCTGGGTGATTTTTGGATACAGACAAGCTGTGTCATATTAATTATTTTCATGATTTGTGGGTCACATTTTATTTTTAAAATACGATTCTTGCTAAGAAATCATAAACTACAACTTATGTTTCAATAAACTCTTAAATTGCTGCTTAAGTTTTTATTTAGTTTTATTAAGTGTTTAGGTTTAGGTATTAGGGATATAGAATAAGATCATACTTTTTAAGAACTAATAAACAGTCGATATTTTAATAATTACCCAGGTGTCACGATCAGCAGCGATCTAACAGCCAGAGATCACTGGTAAAAACACACACACATTCCATGAACTACAAATCTGCTTGTTTACGGACTACAAATCTTGTCATGCAGCGCACACACACACACACTCCTGCTCCAAATCACCATTGATTGCACACACACCACCGGAGGACTGTCAAGGACTGATTACACACACTACATAAGCAGTACATACACACACAGTCTTCGCCGAGTATTGTTTTCTGTAAGTGACATTACAACACTTTTCCTTTGTTCCTGTCTTACTGTATTTTAATCCTCGCCTTGCTTGTTTGTTTATCCTTGCCAGCTACCAGCCTTGTTGACCTTCTGCCTATTCTACGACTACGATTCTGAATATCTGTATACATGTGTTTTTTCCTGTTAACCACTGCATTACTCACTTCCAAAATAAATCTGCGATTGGATCCTCACCTCTGTTGTCAGTGTCACTACTCGGCGTTATACCAGGTAGCAAAGAATTCTGGCTCAGATTTGGCATAAAGCTGGCACAGGAGGAATTAATTCGCCACTGGCACACAGCATGTGGGCTAAACATGGCCCGAGTTTGGCAGAGGTGGCACCGTCTTTAAAGCGGCACACAAGATTTGGGCCAGATGTACAAAATTGATATGTGGTCTACGTAAGTTTGGCCTGTCTTGACCCACATTTAAAATACATTCAAATTTTAGTAAAGAAAGAAAATTCTACCAATCAGGTCACTTTGAGAAAAAACAAGCCCTTAGTGTGCCTAAAGCACAATGCTTCATGGGTTTATTAATTTCATTGCATTCGTGACACACCAACCTATCTGGCCCAGTTCAGGCCCAGTTATGAGTTATTAAGCTGGCTGAGACTTGACCTAGATATGGTCCATGTTTGGCCCTTGTCTGAAAAGCCAGACTTGGTCCAGTCATGTACCGTAATTCACTGCAGCATGTGGGCCAAGCAAAACCTGATTGTGTGGGCCAGAGAAATTTTGCTAATTGGGAAGCCACTTTTTAACAGTAAAAATTCAAACAAACTAAACTGTTACTGGATTTATTTATTGTTGTATCATTTGTAGCTCAACCTAAATATTCAACATGATTTGTTTCAGTTCTTTTGAATAGAAGTTCCTCAAAACTGAAAGAACAACTCCTACTTTGAAACACAGTAGTGACGTGACATGCAGAAAAAGGTGGATGCTGATCTGAGCTTTCAGCAGTAGGGTCTTTCCGAAGTTGAACCCAGCTAAAATTAGTTCTGTTTTTCTGGATGATTTTGTGAATACACTCAGGGAACAGTGCTGCAATCGATCACATGTCCTCTAACTCCATTTACTGTACTTCATTTACTAATTGACAAAACTTTGGGGTTTACTCATTTGAGAAATCAGTTTCCTAATCCTGAGGCATGTATGCTATTGATAAATGTGTTCTGCTGCGGTTTTCACATTTAGACCTGGAGGGGCTGGTTTGATGCAGTCGATGGATTATTTAGGAATACAATCTGATGTTGTAGGTTTGGTTGGTGAAATGTGTAGAGAAACCTGCAATGCTCACAGATTTATTTATTTTATTATTTAACTGTAAACTCTATCAGGGCTATGAAAATGAATCATTCCAGTGGTGTAAATTTCTTGAGTAAGTCTACTTTATTTACTGTACTTACTGTATTTGGGGGAGGATGTGTACTTTAAGTAGTTACAATTTTTTTTACAATTTTAGTTACAATTTTCTTTCTAATTTTGACATAGATAAAAGTATTTATTTCCCTTTACATTTAATCTGTACATTTAATCTTAAAAAGTGTTTCCTTATATATTTTTAAGGACCAATGATGTTTGTTTTTATGAATCAAGCACACATTTCAGCTTTCATCAGAGAAATGTCTGGCTTCATGCATGGTCAGTTCTTGTCATGTGACTTGTGGTGCGCTCCTCGTGGCATTCATTTAACTGGGTGCATCTGGAAGGCGGAGCGCATCACGTCGCTTGCTTGCTCAAGCCCTGCACCGCCATTGGAAAAACAAACTTGCACGAACTCTAGAAAAGACACAATTTGCGAACGGCTCTTTAAAGGCTGCCGTCATTTGCAATTAACAGTTGTTTATCTTCTTGCACCGCCAGGGTGGATTCACCTGATTTGTTTACAAATGGGTTGCGGATCTATTCCTTGGCTGTTTGTGGGTCCTTCACTGGGCCTTTTCCCCTTGGCAAAGAAATGTTCCAAAAACGTTTGTTTCTTAACGCTACTCATTTTGCTGCTTGTGAGTTAAATTTGGGCACTCAGATGATCGAGATGTGAGGTGAGAGAATACAGTCATTTTTCAAAATAATTTTGTTTTTCAAATCAAAAGATTGTTCAGACTCAGATAATCAGCAAAACAAAAATAATTCACCAATTGATCCATGGACCGGTACCGGTCCACAGCCTGGTGGTTGAGGACCACTGATCTAGCTAGTCACAAATGGACCCATTTCACAAGACTGTTTTGACATGTTTGACAGTCATCAGCATCTTAAATCTTTAAATAAAAGTTTGTAATATTTAGATTTTTTTAAAAAGATGAATAATAATAATAATTTATTCTTATATAGCGCCTTTAAAACTCTTTTCTCAAGCACTTTACACAGAAAAACAAGAAAACACACCGATATAAAACAGTTTAGAATAACAGTAAAAATGAATCATTCAGGCTAAAACATTCACAACTGCAAAAAAACGTTCAAAATTGATAAAACATTCAAATATCAAAAAACATAAACCAAAAACGCACACCTCATAAATAGGCCAGTGTAAAGTAGTGCACTCATGTTTGAACGAACATCTATATGTATTTATGTTACAGCTTGTGCGAGGTGTTTGAAATGCAGAGTGTATGGGCAGGACAATCAATTTGACATTGCTATTTTTTCTTACTGACATTATATGTCTCACTATCCCTACTTACCCCCCTCCCCTCCCCTTCCTCTTATTTTGTTTTTTTGGTTTTGTTTTTTTGTTCTGAAAGTCTTGATAACACCATTGTGGAGTTTTTTTTTATTTTTATTTTATTATTTCAGCAAACAGGATTGTAAAAAGATATTTGTTGTGCTCTCCCATTCATTGCCCTCCAAGTTTACCCAACTAAGACAACTTCTACTGTACTATTGAGAAACACAGACATGGGAAAAGGGTCAATTATATCATATCAGTTTTAATAGACTAACTTCTCTTCACTATAATCCACTTGAAATGGTATGAATAGACAAAGTTTTATCTACTTTCTGTCTTGTTTTGATATCCTGATGTACATGTATAAATATGGCTTCTTTACTTCAGAATTCCCAGCATCTCTCTTGCAAAACACATGCATAAGTGCTCGTGCACACACAACTACCCAGCAATGAACCCTGTTTGTGTGTGTAAAATTGCTGGCATGCTCAGCAGCTCATAGTCTGAAGAAGAAAGGTTCTTTTCATCATCATTAAATCTGACGCAGCTTTCGCGTCAACAACATCCAACAACAAAACCGTCCAGAATCAAAAGAGAGTGAACTCTCATCCTTTTTTCTTCCTTCATTACTTCTTCCAGAATCCCTTAAAGATAAGTAAAGCCCAAAGTATATTTCAGTATTGAAGTGAAAGCTAGCTGAACACGCAGCCTTTTAAAGTCTCCTTCATTGGATATCTTTTGCAAACACAGGTGCTTGACACATGTTCGCTACAAAGCCACTGCATTAGTCCAGATAGATATGAGAATAGCGTTTACATTTTGAAACAGTCTCCATTTGCATTAGTGTTTCAAGCAGAGTTCAAAAAGTTCTGAAATGAATAAAGTTGTAAAAAACCTCTAAAGAAAATGAAACTTGCTTTTAACCTTGTTTTTTTGGCAAACTGATTACTATTTCTGTAGCCACAGTTTTACTGCGAATGCAATTGATAAACAGTGGTTAGTATAGCGAGCACATAGTTCAGTTGCGGTTATCATGCTTTATCTGCAATTTATTTATTTTTTATTTGTGGTAAGACCATGGTTAAGTTTCATAAGGGTCATCTTACTGCAAATGCATAAAAGGCTCACTAAGATGACAGGTTGTAAAAAATGTATTTTAAATTGTAATATAGGGCCTTTATTTCTGATCTGTCCACTTTTGATGTTGACATTCAACTTGTATTGTTATCGTAGCTCGAATCAATATATTTTGTAAGAAATGGTATATGTAGAATTAAGTCTGTAAACTAACAGATACTGGCTGTTTATTACTAGTTTTTGTACTGTAGTTTACAACACCAACCCTGGAAATATATCACTTCAAACTATTAAAGATGTCAATAAAAGTCACTTTTTCATACTTTTTAACAATAAAAGTTGTTTCAAAAACATAAATAAATGAAGAAAAAAATCATGAATCATACTGAAAATAGCTTATTGACTGATTTTCTTTATTTTTATTTTTTTTATACAGAGGACAGTGAAAAGGATTCTTCCAAAATACTTGTAAATACTGGCATGTTAATATTTTCTGTAAAATATTTGCCAAATGACTGGTCTGTCCAGTTTGAACTCTAAACACACCTGCCCTTATGTTTTGTTGCAGGACAGAAATTTGAGTAAAACCCACAACGTACTGAGAGCAACGTTTATTTTTCTCTCTTTGTTTTGGAAATGTTGGAGCAGTGGAATCCCAGCAACAATTCCTGGCTCCTCCTTCCCTAATATATAAACTTTGTTACTATGTGTCTTCATTTTAAAATATATGTTGGCCATTTGCAATTTTATTTCCTTTTTTTTCTTATTAACTGTACTGGATTACAGTACTTTGTTTGTAATTAAAACATGCAATGCTTTAAGATGTAACTAGTAGTTAACTACTACAGAATATCAGAGGATCCAATTGACAAGATCTGAGTTCAAGAAATTCCTGTAAATCTAGTCTAGCTTAATTTTACAAATAATGCAAACCCTTGACAAAGCAAGAATCTTTCTGCAAGAGTCTTTTTGCTAATAGTTTCAGATTAAGAATACTTTAAAAGGCTATGCATTTAGCGCACAAAACTCAAGTACAAGAAAATTTATTTGGGCTAGAATTTGGTAAGAATTTGTCTGCATTCACATATTGCATGCTATATAAAAAAGTATACTTTGTGTGATCTTGAAGATGAAGTCATGACAATATGTTCGCCAATTTCTAATTTTTGATTGAGTGACTAATTCATATGAATATTTTTAAGTATTGTTTGCTCATCCCCAAAGAGATTGAGTTTATGTGTGGGATCTGGGGAACGCCTTCTTTTAAAAATTGTGCATATACATACAAACAAAATTGTATAAATATGTACAAATAAGCCAATTGCTTGAAAACACGTAAAATATGTTTACTGTTGAGATCAGACTGGTCATGCAAGTGCAGTTGCTTTCTGCTTGAATCTACTTGATTCAATAAATAGTGTCATTAATACCCATTGTTTAACAAATCTGACTAAAAAAAGTATTTTTTTATTTTATTTGGTACACTCTCGGAAATAAAGGTACACGAGTTGTCACTGGGGTGGTACCTTTTCAAAAGGTACACATTTGTACCTAAAGGGTCCATATTAATACCTCAGGGGTACATATTAGTACCTAAAAAGTACAAATGTGTTCCTCTTAAAAATTTTAGGTACTAATATATACTTTTGCGGTACCAATATGGACCCTTTAAGTACAAATGTGTACCTTTTGAAAAGGTACCACCTCAGTGACAACTCGTGTACCTTTATTTCTGAGAGTGTACAAACTAATATTAATGGCTCTAGTCTTTGACAATGGGTCCAACTGAGCTTTCAGAAATCAGATTCCCAGAATTCCTGCTCGCTTTCAGGATGATCTGACTCCCTGCACAGCCTTAAAACTGCATCTGTTTGCATTCCTCTGCATCAAACGCTCCGCCTGAGCTTTTATTCTGCTGTGTGAAGCGTGTTAGCATCGCAGTGTGTCAGAGCTGTGCTAACAGAGAAAACCATCAGCATCTGTTTATCATCTCTGCTTGACTTCATCAGTCAAAAGAAAAAGATCAATACCCAGAGACAGGACGAGGGGAAGATTGAGCATTTTCTGTTCAATTTACTGCTTCATGTTCACTTATTTTCCAGCGGTTGTCCATTGTTTTTTTTTTCTTTTCTTTTTTGCACTGCTCAGCTTCTTTCAGTCCCAATGTGTTTTTATCATTAACCTTTCTGTTCCGTCTCTCTCTCCGCTCACCTCAATAGCTTTATCGTTCTTTTTTGTCCTGTGATGAGGTCAGATACTGAAAGCTGAGCATATTGTTGTTTGAGCCTCGGCGAGAGAACAGTTCGCTCAATATCAATTTAAACACAAACACAATTACAAACACTGACTCAGCTTGGGATGAGTTTTTACCAAAGGCAAAAATGCACAACACATAAACACACACACACACACACACACACACACACACACACACACACACACAAGGGGGTGTGAGGACAGAGTATTTCATTTGCATTCTGTCAGAGGCATGTCAAACTGATTGACATATATTTTACCGTTTTCCCATCATAACATGTTTCTGTCATTTCCTGTCTGAATAGGGCCAATGTGACCCAACAGTGTGTGTACTGTATGTGTGTGTGTGAATATGCAGGAGTGAATTGAGACACAAGGACCATGTTTTATTCAGTCAAGGCAACGAAATAGAGACTGCTGGGTATATGTGTGTGTTTGTGTTTTGGGTGTTAAATAGAGCGAAGGAACTATGACGTCAGCTTGTAGGCTAATCGGCTGCTAGCATAAGGTTCCCTTGATAAAAACCCTATAGGATTTTCCCATAGGCTTTTTGAAGATTGCTAAACTGTTCATTACACTTACACGTTTTCTCCAGCCGGATAATCCTCACACGAAAATACAACTTTTAGCACTTTTGGATCAAATGCAAACACAAGAGCTGAAAAGCTAGCATTAGGCTATAAACAGACTACAGTGCCTTCAGGGCGCTCACCTGTGATGCCAGCACCACCCTGCTACAGACAACTTTTCAAGCTTATTTTTTCAGAAATATGGTTCATGACAAAGATTTACTCTCTCGGTTAATTATAATATAATCCACGCTATATATTGTAAACAAATATTCAAAAACACATAGGCCAACGTGCCTTTTGGATAGTTTTTTTTTTATGTGGGAAATACATTTTGTATGCTTTAAGGTTGTTGTAAAAGTTTTAAAACTGTATTTATAAGTGCGCCTACATATTATCATAAGACATATTTAAACAAGTTTATCGTATAGTATAGTAATAGACGACAGCAATGAGGCGTGAGGGACAGATCTATATGCCTGCAAGTTACGTCATGGACACAGAACAACATTCAATATTCTTTTTTTGTCACGAAGTACAGCGAAAAGCAGCCCATACAGTCACATATGCTATACATTTTAAGGAGGAGTGTATTATGACAGAGTTAAATGTGTTCAGATTAAATGACGAAAAATCAATTGATCACATTAAAATAACAGTGAATATGTATGTTTTTTTTTTACACATTTACTCACACATTTGCATTACTGAGAGCAGGAAAGAGACAGGCTGCACTGGTAAGCAGTATCTTCATGAAATCGTTTAATTAAAAATAAATGGTCAACAAATGAATCTCTCTTGACAGTCTCTACAAGTGAAGGCATTATCTACACACAATATGAATTCCCAATTAGAAAAATACTGCAAACAATAAAATACTATTTATGAAAATACTCAAATAACATACAAATTTAAAGCGGGCTGCGTTCCAGACCAGTTCAGCTCGATGACGGATGTCTCTGACACCGCCTGTAGTCTCGTTTAGCAACTTGATAGCTACTGTCTATTTAAAGAAGTATAACCGATTTAAAAATTCAAGAGTGTGATGTAACCGATGTGTTTTATGTCGTAGAATAAAACGTGAAAGTATATAGAATTTGTATTAGCCACAAACCTTATTTAGGCGATTTAACAGAAATCCCATTGAAAAAAATCATTGACTTTGGGACGAGGAAACCGGAACTGCTAAAATGCTAACTCGATTCCAGGTTTTTGCATACAAATTGACGTCATAGTTCCTCCACTCTATATCGGCAAATGGAATACTACTGACTGAAATTTCTTGACAATAACTTTAAAGTTTCAGTTTTAGGTTTAGAGAATATATAGTTTCTATAAAACGCTCCCCTAAAACATGAAAGAATTTAAAATCATTAGTGCTAAAACCCAATGGAAATGCATTCTGTAATATGAATTTTCCAAACAATAATCCAAAATACAATTAAAGAAAAAAAAAACTCAAAAAAAAAGATAAGAAGCAATAACAAACAAATGAACTCTTCATACTATGTTTAAAAATATATTTTAAGTTAAAATAGCAGCTTTCTTAATAAAATGCATTTGGACAAGTAATAATATTTCACTACACTGTATAAGTTTTATCAGTAACACTATTCCATTTCTCATTCAAAATGTTGAGTTTGTGTGTTAATTGATGTACATACATTTTTACTGAAATGTTTTACAACACACAGGGTTGTTTCTAGACTTTTTGTTAGAATTTATAGGTATAGGTATAATATATAGTATCATCGGCAATATTCCAGGCCACCCTCATGAAAAAAAATACTGTACTTGTTTGATAAATAATACTTATTTTGAGCCATACATAGTAAAGTACTTAAATTACTGACCTGAAGGTACCCAGTAGGCACACAACATCACAAGACATTAACATTAGGTTAGATTTAGGTTGTGATGTAAGCTGACCAAAATTCAATGTCTAGCCAGCGAATAGGGAACTTTATTTTGACGTCTAATAATGACGACATTTGGTTGATTTTAGGTTGTGTTGGAAAATCATCAAAATCCATTTTGAACCAACGTCATATGTTAGATTATATATAGGTATAGGCATAATATATAGTATCATCAGTGATATTGCAGGCCACCCTCATGAAAAAAAAGCTCACACTTAATTTTGATGGTCTGTTTGTTGAATTTAAGTTACATTGCAACTAATTCTCATTAGATTATTAGTACACTGTTAGGTTGGGGTCAGGGTAAGTTGACATGCAATTGCAAAGTTTCTTATAGTCAGTTAAATGTCTGTTGAATGTCAGTATTAACAGATATTAAGTAGAAAGTCAATTAATACTCAAATGGACCATCCAATTAAAGTGTTACCGAAAAAAATACTGTACTTATTTAAGAAATAATACTTATTTTGAACCATACATAGTACATTACTGAACTAAAGGTACCCAGTAGGCACACGACATCACAAGACATTAATATTAGGTTAGATTTAGGTTGTGATGTCAGGTGACCAAAATTCAATGTCTAGCCAGTGTATAAGGACAACTTTATTTTGACGTCCAATAATGACGACATTTGGTTGATTTTAGGTTGTGTTGGGAAATTACCAAAATCCATCTTGAACCAACGTCATATTGACGTCAGATACTGACATTTATTCATCAGTTATGGCATCCAACGTCTGAAAGATGTCATAGTGGTAACGTCCACACAACGTCAAGCTGTAACATCATTAGACGTTGATATTTGTTTAATTTAAGGTTGGACGTTGGACATTGACATCTGCCTGACGTTGGGTTCTGACTTCAACCCAAATTTAATTTCCAATCAAAATGCAACATCCCCATGATGTTTTGGTACAACATTAATCTGACGTCATGCTGACATCCTGTGCCTGCTGGGAACTGACAACACACAAGATAATGGCAAAAGAACCATTGAAACATTTTCTAAACAGGTGCCATGAGAACTGCTTTAAAAAACAGCTTGCGTAAACGAGCTGGACGTCCCGTCACCAACTGTCATCAGGCTTGTCTCTGTTATACAGTCAACTCATCTGACGACTGACTCTGTCTTTCTCTTCCTGTACCTGTGACCCCGGAGGGACCACCGTGTCCGATCAGAGTCTTACTCACATCTCAAGGTGTTAATGTGAGGGGTGACAGCTCTCTGTGACCCCTAACCTTTCCCAGGATCCTCAGTTCTGATCTCTATTACTGTGTCGATTTCCTCGCTCCATAAACATGTCAGTTTTGTGTTTGTGTGCAGTGAGTACAACCATATGTACATCCGCATCCGACCTTTGATGATGGCTGAAGCTCATGCTAACAGGTAGAACAAACGCTGTTTACATGTGTGAAGATTTTTACAATCAAATCCCAGTTCAAAGAACTACATTGGAAAGACAAACGTGACAAAGAATGCTGAAAATCGGTGAGTAAGACTTCATAGCACACAGAAAACAGTTTTAAACAGATTTGTTTGTAATGTTTTTCAGCTAAAATTATGTATAGGCTCCTGTGTTACAAAAGAGGAATTTTATTATTAACTAAAGATTTTTGGTACTTATTGCATTATTAATGATTTAAGATTAAAAATAATACATAAATAAATAAATAAATAAATAAATAAATAAATAAATAAATAATATCAACAACAGATATATTTTATGTAAATAAAATTGATTAAAAAAGATAGCTAATAAGTAAATAATTGCTGATAAAAACAATTTATTTTCTGTGTGTTTTTGTAGTTTGTCATCTTGGAATTAAATGAATATATGTGACATTTTGGTTGAAAAATATATAGTATTTATTTAGTTATGCTCTGTTTGGAAAATTCTGTTTAGAAAACTTGATCCCCGTTTCATTTTTGGCATATGGAATGTAAAAAAGTTAAAGCTTGGTCTCTCAAAACCACTCAGAAGTGCCTTTTTTCCCTCTTGATAAATGTTTCATCTCCTCTTAAGTGTTCCCCGCTTTTCTCTCATGTCATTCCTTTCATCTGGGTTTGACAGACAGGTACTACAGATGTTATTTAATCTGTTTAAACTTGGGTTTGGGATTGTTTGCAGGTAGATTAATGGTTAATCCTGCTGTTAAGTGACAGGCTGTCTTGTAAGAGGATCCTTCTGTCCTCCAAATTTGTGTAGAATAATTGAGAACATAAAAAAAAAAGTCTGAAGGGTCATGGTTCAAACCTGAATCCTTAAAGAGACAGGGAAAATAAATACAGAATCTGGCATCATTTACTTACACTTTTCAGAAACCTGTTTGAGTTTCCTTTGTCTGTTGAACACAAAAGAAGCTATTTTGAAAAATGTTGACTTCCATAATATGTATTGTTTCTACAACGGGAGCCAATGATTTCCATTTTCCAACATTCTTGAAAATATCTTCTTTTGTGTTCAGCAGAATAAAGAAACTCATAAAGGTTTGGAATCTTAAGGCTCTGTAAATAGTGATTGAATTTTGATTTTTTGGGGGGTAAACTATCCATTTAAATGAAGTGTCACGTGATTCATTCCTGTTATCACCATCATCACTATCATCATCACTATCTTCAAAAGCTTTCTTACATTGAACTTCACTTTTTCCTGATGAATAAATAAATTATGGGCTATAAGTAGATGTCTGGAGCCGCTGTATATATTATGTATGTTGTGTGTGTCTTGTGGGATTAGACTAATTAGAACAAACAGAAGATTTGCTCAATTTCCTTGTCCATTCCATCATCTCTTTCCTCCTCCTACTTATTAGCCTCCTTTTCTGTGTCTATATTTGTCTTTTTCTTTTTTGCGTCTGCATTATTATCACAATAACACTTATTCATGGATGTTTTCTCATTATTTGTGCTTCGATCTGCATTATGCGACCTCTCTGCTTCAACAACTTGCAATATTGACAACAATAGCAAAGTAACTTATTGCCATTAAAGTGACTTTTATTGGTTTGTTTTAATTAATATTGACATTGAAATCACTGACAGTAGTTTGTAACTATATATGGTCTGGGTTGGTCATAACAGAATATGATCAACCCAATAAATAACCCAGTAAATAACTGCAGGAACATTTAATTTATTTGTCATATTTATTTCTATATATTATTTTTAAGTAATTACAAAGTAAATATTCACTATAATTAAATTACTTGTCTGATGAAAAAGTAAAGTAAAAGATAATTTATTTTAGGTAATTTAATTAAAGTTATTCATTCGTTCGTTAATTTTCCTTCGGCGCAGTCACTTATTTTTCAGGGGTTGCCATAGTGGAATAAACCCACTTTAACTTAAAAATAAAAATAAATACTTAAATTAACATAAATTAAATTCAAAGTAATTATTTTAGTTAGAAAACTGTATTTTGCTGAATAATTACTTTTTTTCAACAAAATTTTAAAATTAAGACATTTGAATATGCTTAAAAAAAGAAATGCTAAAATTATTTATGGCAATATTGTTTAAATGATGCGAAGAAAAGTAAATGTATTTTCGCGAAGGTAGGTTACATTTGTCTGCCATTTGCGCGTAACGTAATGAGCAGGGAATTAATGGCAATATGGTATGTATGAAAAATGAAACATTTAGTTTTTTTGATATATACACGTGACACTTTTCCTAAGGATTACTTTTAATAAAGCAAAAAAAAAAGACTTTAACTCAAAAAAATAAAAAAATTTTTTTAGTTGAATTAAATTTTAATTGAGTTTAATTTTGGTGGAAAAGTGCCTCAGTTGTTAGCACTGTCACCTCACAGCAAGAAGTCCCGGCTGGGCCAGTTGGCATTTCTGTGTTGAGTTTGCATGTTCACCCCGCATGCTCTGGTTTCCCCCCAGTTTAAAGACATGCAGTATAGATGAACTGTGTAAACTATAATGGCCGTAGTGTTCGAGTGAGTGTGAATACAAGAGTGTATGGGTGTTTTCCAGTGGTGGGCAGCAACTGGAAGGGCATTTGCTTTGTAAAACCTATGGAATAGTTGGTGGTTCATTCCGTTGTAGCAACCGATGACAAATAAAGGAGCAGGACTAAGGAAAATGAATAAATTAATGAATAAGTTTCATTTATATTCTTAATGCATTGATATTTATAGACATTTTATTAAGTCAATAATTAAATTGCTTACTAGAAAAGTTTATTTAAATACAATTTTAACAATGTTATAAGTATTTAAGAACTTTCTGAAGTCATATTAGAGCACTTGTAATAATTAAAGGGGAATTGCAGAATTAATAGAAGTGCCTACTCAGAGAGAAATCTGATTGTTTTGTTTATGGTGGCTCTGAAATTACATACAGCATTTTTTTTTTCCACTCAAAATCACTTGTTCACTCTCAAGCCATTACGTAACCACAGACTGTCTTGTCCAAAACAGACGATAGTTGTTGTTGTTGTTGTTGTTGTTGTTTTTTTACCAAACTATTAAACAGTTAATAAAATTTTTCAAATGAATTTCTTTATGTTCCGGAATGACATGCGGATGAGTAAAAATGAACATTATCTCTTTAAGAAAGCTGTATTAGTCTGACAAAAACAGACACTCTACTTGCCTTTATAAGGCACCATGGTGTGTGTGAGAGTCTATATAGTGCGCATGCATATTTTATGAAAATTCGAGCACACGAGACATTATGTAAACGGTCCCTGATCCATATAAACTCTCCTCCACCATCGTAAACAATTAAAGCTCTGAGGACCACTGCCATAAAAGTCTGATAGATCCCATACTGCGCGAAGATCTCCATATTTTTTGAAGACAATGAATACTGAACATTCGCAAACAAAGAGGCTAAAGTGAAGCGAAAGCCGGAGAGACGGAGGAAGATTATGTGCAGTGGAGAGATGAGACTTATGGAAATGTGTTTAGTCACACTTCAGTCAGCTTCAGACAGAGAGATGATGAGAACTACACAATGGCAAATGCAAATGTGTGTGTGTGGGTGGGTGGGTGTGTGTGTGTGTGTGTGTTGTAGACAGAGGTAAAGGTAACAAACACTGCATACAAAATGTGAAGTTTTGGGAGTGTCAAACGCATTTAAACATGGCAGTGAATCACATAAAATGATCATTTTCTATAGTGATATAGAAATATTTTGATCTCTGTACAATCTGACCAGTGACTGAAGGGTTTGGTTCAAATAAAAAACAAAAAAGGTGCCAAAATAAAACAAAATATAAGGCAGAAGTGGCAACAGCACCTTAAAATGTTGGAATTCATCTCATTTGAACTGCATTTAGGCAAGTCACGCAAACATTAAACCTACAAGCAGGCCATGATGGCATTTAAAAATGTTAGTATTTTATTCTTAAACACTGAAGCCGATTCAAGTAATGGTGTAGTCCTGCATGTTTCCTATTATCCATATGTAAATGAGACTTCAGTCGGCACTCTTTGACTTGATTTGATTGCTTAATGAGGCTGTCGTTCTTTTAACTCATTAAACCGTGTGTGTGTGCAACAAATAAACACTAGGAATAATGACAACTAACAGTGCGTCTGACTTTGAACAGCAGTGCTGTGGATTTAACAGTCTGGCGGTTTCATAAATTTACACCCACACACACTCCATTTTAAACATTACAGCAGCACAGAAGCTATAAGTCATATCTGGTCTCTTTCAGAGTTCGGAGGTCATATAAACACAACAAATGAGGAGCTGGTTACCATGACAGCCACAGGTGTTTTTGCATTGTGATGTATGTGCATTATGTATTAGGATAGCATTACAGTGTGTATTTTCTATAAGGACTACGATCTATCTGCCCTAAACCCTCATGTTTATAGTCAGTCATATATAAACACATTTAATAGAGCTGTCAGTCACAATGAGCTTAAAGTTTTAAGCTCTGTTTACAGTATGAGAAAGGACAAGAGGGTTTTGTTTAAAAATGAAGTTTATGATAGACATATTATTTAGCCCTAGAGATGAAGATTGATAATCGTTGACACATCACTGTTGGACTACTTTTTACCCCAAACATAAAAAAAAGTAATCATACAGAAGCTAGAACTAATGGTATAATTACATTACATAGTTTTTAAAGGGATAGTTCACCCAAAAATGAATCATCATTTAATTCTTTTGTAATAATCTGTTGAACACAAAAGAATGTTGGAAATCGGTAACCATTGACATCCATAGTCTTTGTTTTTCCTACTGCTGATGTCAATGGTTACCTATTTACAACAGAACAACAGAAAAAACAACAACTCAGGACTAGTTTGGAACAAGTCAAGGGTGACTAAATGAAGACAGAATGTTTATTTTTGGGTGAACTATCCCTTTAATTAAAAA
>CAIGQQ010032765.1:8001913-8038824 GCA_903798035.1 Danio albolineatus
GAATGTATATTAGGATGAGATCAGCTCATCCACCTGTAGACAGTGTGCTGTAGGGCTGCTGCCGAGAGACAAGAGACAAAGAGAGAAAGGGAGGAGGGGAGGCTGTTGGGCTGTTTTACTTAATACTTAGCTAAAAGTATCTACCCAGCTCTGAAGCAGCAAGTTTGAGCAATATTTTGCCGTTTTCTATGTTTCTTCTGTCTGTAATTATACATAAAATGTAACAACCCAGCCCCATTAACAGTATTTTAGTATTGCACTGAATGAATTATTATTTTTTAACTATGAGCTGATAATTAAAGAGCCATAAACAAATAATTATTGCAAATTATTTTAAAGTACAAGTCTTGCTATTAACAAACCACTATCTATAATTTTACTCAAGAAACTCATAATTTGCTGCTTATTAATAACTGTTAAGGTACTAGTTAGAATAAGTGACGTAGAATAATATCATGCAGACTCTGTACTTTATAAGTACAACTAAACAGCCAATCTCCTAATGATAGGCAGGTAATACGGCATTAGTTATTAGTGAGAATAGACTCTTTTCACATTTCTGGGTTTCTCAGTAGCAGAAGTCGTCATAGTTTGGTAAACTTAGAGCGCAGTGAATGTACAACAAATCAGTTTTTGCTGAAATAATAAAAGAAAATGTATCACAGTGGCGCAGTGGGTAGCATCATTGCCTCACAGCAAGAAGGTTGCTAGTTTCCCCGTTCAGTTGACATTTGTGTGTGGAGTTTGCATGTTCTCTCTGTGTTTACATGGGTTTCCTCCGGGTGCTCTGGTTTCAAAGAAATGCGCTATAGGTGAATTGGGTAAGTGTGTGTGCCTTATGTATGTATGGGCCTTAGTGTATGAGTGTAAATGCAAGAGTGTATGGGTGTTTCCCAGAGTTGGGTTGCAGTTGGAAGGGCATTCGCTGTGTAAAACATATGTTGGATAAGTTGGCGGCTCATTCCGCTGTGGCGACCCCTGATTAATAAAGGAACTAAGCCGAAAAGAAAATGAATGAATGAATAAATGAATAAAAGAAAAAACAAAAAGCGGTCATTTGTTTTTGTAATTTGATTACATTATGAACACTTGGATTATCAAATCTGAGATAGTGCTGCTACCTCAGCAGCCCTTTGTGCTGTGGTACCAAAACTTAATACAAGGACTGATCGTTCCACCAGATCTGTAACAAATGGATTTGCTGTTAGCGGCTTTTAATAGCTGTTAAGGACAGAGATGTTTCTTTCATGTAGTGAGATCCCACAGCATCTAAAAACAACAGCAACACTGAGACTTTTAGAAAAATCCCATGCTCGTCATCTGATGTCAACTAATAGCTGTAGCCACTGAGATAGTAGCCCGTTTCTCTTCATTTTGTATGTAAAAAATCCAACTAACAGATTTTTAATTCAGTTTAAAATTGTAAGTTAGGTGGACATATTTTTGAGCTCAGAGTTGTTTGGAACTGTTTGTTCAATGAAAGTAAAGGAGACCTTAAATTTTGATTTCTTTATATCTTCAAAAATAAAAAGTTGAGTTAACTTAAAATTTTAAAGCAACCGGCAGCAAATAAATTTTGAGTTTATTAAGCTTCAGTGTTTGAAGTTGTGCCAAATTATTCCGTAAAGTCTTTTCGGTCAACTTAAAAAAAAAGACACAACTTCAACCACTGAAGCTTAACAAACTCACAATTTCTTTGCAGCCGGTTGCTTTAAAATTTTAAGTTAACTCAACTTTTTTATTTTTTTCCGTGTACAGTACTCATGTGTTGATGGATGAGATGTTAAGGGTGTCTATATGTTTTTATGTTCTGCAGAGCAGGAACCTGCTGACAAACAGCATTTATGCTGAGTCAGGCCTGATTATCTTTTAATCTTTTCATGTTTAAAAATTATAAATAAATAATAAATAAATGAATAAATAAATATTAAAAACGTTCAAAGACTTAAGATGTTGATGACCAATAAACATGTCATACCAGTCTTGTGAAAAATATAATATTTTATAATGCCAGATGAAAAATACAGCAGTATGATAAAAGACATGATGTGGTTGGTGCACTGACATACTGTATACTGTCCTGAATTTGAATCCCAACTAGTATACCTTTCCCAATCCTGTCCCCGCTTTCTCACCCATAAATACAATAAATCACCCAAAAATAAATCTAAAAAAAGACATGATGTGGTATGATAAGAGTAAACAGGACTCACTGTGGAGTAAAAGAGAGAGTGAGACAGAGAAACTCTCATTATCAGCTGTCCATTCCTTTGCTTTTCATTCACACAAGTGCAAAACAATGCTGAAACATTTAGGGCACACTTTACACAATTGCTCTTTTCTAAAACCTAGTGAGCTGCCTAGTGTCAACTTAGCAACATGATAATGCAGACTCAAATTCAGCTGTGGAATAAACCGTAAGTCAGTAACACTGACAGACAGCTGCCTATTCAGACATCTGACATCAGAACAGCTCAACATAGGTTAAAACGTCAACCAAAACCCTCAATGACCATTTGGTTACACCTTATTTTTGACGGCCCCTATTAGATATTCTCTTGACTACAACTAACTTACTTCATGTGCATGACACTTGCTAGCCATTTAGTCTTTATTAGTTTGCAAACACGTCAACTTATTCTACTAACCTCACAGTCTAATATTCTAATGACATCACATATGACAAGTTCAGTACTTGCAAAAGAATATTTTAAGATTTGAGAATTTCTAACAGTTTTTAAGCTTTAAGTAAATTGCTCATTGTAAGTAACATCAAAAAGAAATCAGTTTGCATTGTATTGTTGTTAATGTACAAATGTGAGGCAAAAGTTGAGTACATTTTCACTAATGAACGGATGTGCACTTTAATGGGCTCAATCGATGAGATGAAAGTTGAAAGGATGAAGACCTCCCAGTAGACCAGATTAGTTTGAAAGCGCCTGTCAGCAGTAGGTCTCAAACTAATGCAACATAACTAGACCTCGGTGATCGATCATTAGCAGTCAGAGATATTACACGCTGCTCTATTGATTTAAAAACACCACGGCACACACCTATTGAAGCATGTGCTCGTGGGTATGGGGAGACACAATTTTGTTCATTATTGCTGGTGCTGCATGCTTCATTGTTATCTATGGTTCCATGAAGAATAGCGATAGATGGGGAAAGGTTCTCTAGATTTCTAAACTGTTCTACTAAGGAAAAACAGCTCTTTCAGGAACTAATCACTGTGAGGTTCTTTAGGGAACCAAAAATGATTTGAAAGTCCTTTAAAAAATGAAAATTCATTCAATGTTGATTCTATGTTGGATCCAGAAGTTTTTGTTCCATACAACCACCACAACAAATAACATTAGTCAATCACCTTTTTTCAGTGCTGCCATGCCATCTGCACAATCGAGGACTCCACGTGTTAAAGATAGAAGGAGGAGAAGGGGTGGATGGGGGGTTTCTTTGGAAAACGAAGATAAGGGAGTGATGTATGCTGGGATACTTATAGTGGGATTGGTTTAATCTGATTGGCAGGCTGGTGATTGTAAATGATAGACCAGCTGCGGTCAATAGTATCACGTGTTCCTCTCGAAATTAGTTTGTAAAACTTCACTTATAGAATAAACACCAAAAATCTTCTGCTCTGACTGACATTTTTTGGTGTGAAGATGATTTGCTGAAAACGTGTCAGAGCATATCAAACTTTGTAATCAAGCCAGATTAGCTGGGTAGTCAGTTAAGTTTGCACAAATTCTGGTTTTTAGGTACCATGAAGGTAGCTCAGCTCAGCTCAGCTGCTCCATAAAACCAAGGCAACAAAGCGTGATTTGATTAAAGTCGACCTGCTTTCATGTTACCTAAATCCCAAGATTGGTGCAAAGTAAACTGAAAGATAACTGGCTAGCCAGCTAATCCAGCTTCAGCTAATCAGTACAAGCCCCAGCTCCCTGTTTTCATGTCATTTAATTTTGTAGCAGAAATCAAGACCTAAAAGACCAGGCATCAATTTCCAATATTCTAATGTCCAACTTTCATGAGCACACATGAGTTGCAGCATCAGCAGTTTTTAGCTGACACATGAGAGGCATTAGTGTCACCGCTGCGCTCTTTATCTGCTGCTGTAGCTCATCTGCTTCAATGTTTAATGTGTTGTGTGTCTACAGATGCACTACTACAGACTTTGCTGTAACATGTGGAACATGGCACTTTCACAGACAGGTAACTGGTGCTAACTGGACATATTCTCCTATTTCTGGCCACTCTCTGCAAACCCTAGAGCTGATCGTACGTGTAAATCCCAGTAGATTATCAGTTTCTGGAAATCCTCAGACCAGCCCATCTGGCACTAACAATCACACCATGTTCAAAGTCACTTAAACCACCTTTCACTGAAGAAAAAAAAAGAAGATTTGTTGGATTTACTAAATTTTTTTATGCAAGTAGTTGCAAACAATTTATATGGGCTGAATTTATGCAAACTAATTAAGAAGAACGTTAGTACATTTAATTTGTTTGTTTAAATTCAGCCCATATAAATTGTTTTCAACCACTTACTTTAAAAAAATTGAGTAAATCCAATAAATCATTTTTTCAGTGTTCTTCCCCATTCTGATAATGCTCAGATTAAACTTCAGCAGCTCATCTGGAGCATTTCTATATGCCTAAATGCACTTGAGTTGCAGCCATATGAATAGATCAGATATTAGTGTCAATGATCAACAGAACAGAAGCAACTAATAAAGTGAAAAGTGAGTGTATATATATATATCATATTTAAGGATCATATATCAAAAAGGTCAACTTTTCAATAACGCATTTAAAAGACATAATTCATTTGTAAAGGTTCAATGAGCCGTTCTGTGGAAATGTGAAATTTCAAAGACTCTGTCGGTGAATACAGTTTCACACAGACTGCAGGTGTCATGACATCAGCTCATTCACTCTCATACTGTAAATGAACTTGAGCTTTTCTACACGGAAAGAGAGCGAAAGGCAGATGCTTCCATGAACACATGAATTACTGTGCAAAGCATTCAGACGTGGATGATCCTAATTCCTGACCACAAAGCTCTCTCTCTCTCTCTCTCTCACACACACACACACACACACACACACACACACACACACACACATGCACGGGTGAAATAAAAAGCTCATTATGTTCATGGACCTGAAGGTATGGCTGTATTCTCTCATCTCATCTCAAGGCTGTGAATATTAAAGGATTTTCCTCTTTATTTCTCTCTCTCTCTTTTACCCCATAGGCTCTGAAGTGGAAATAAATTGCAATTACACCCATCCAGTTTCTTTTTCTCCTTCCTTATTATTTAATTTTCATGACAACAATTTTTTTTGGTTTATGTGTGTGTGTGTGTGTGTGTGTGTGTTTGTGATGAGGTGTAGAAGTTCAGAGGGGCGGGGGGTAAGATATCGATCTTAACTTGAGAGTGATGCTCTTCTGATCTCTGCTGGGTTCTATGCGTGCACACACACACACACACACACACACAGACACACACAGACATACACAGACATACACACAAGCAAGTACGCACACGCACACAAACACACACTCACTCCTGGGGTTGATTCCACAGTCCAAAGTGTACCCATGGCAACAAGAGAGGTGTAAGACCCAAAGTTGAAACATAGCCAAGGGTCTCATTTGTGTGTGTCTGACTCTAAACATGAAAGAGAGCACCGTAAGCATGGTATGAAATATGAGTTTGTGTAGTAAATCATAAAAATTGATTTTCGCAGCCGTCCACTCACCACATAAGAAACTTTGAGCCATCTTCAGGTGTGTGTGTGTGTGTGTGTGTGTGTGTGTGTGTGTGTGGTTGCGTGTCAGGGCTCCATGCGTCAGTAACAGTGTCTCATTAAGACCAATTTAAAAGCAGCTGCTTCAGTTTTACCGCTCAAGTCTCCTGATGTAGCTAACACCCGTTTTAGCTATTAAGTGGCATTTCTCCAGCTGAATTTATAACGCTGGCGAGATGGAAATAAAGGGAAAATGTATACGACCCTTTAGATTAAACTCAGCGCTTTTGAGATGCTATCTAAGCACTGAAATATAAGCTAAAGCTGGGAGGCATTACGGCTCTTTACTGTAAAGTTATTCATCATTTTCGCCCCCTCCTTTCCTCCATCTGTCTCCATTCACCGCTGTTTGCATATGTATATTTCGGTTTGTGTGTGTGTATGTGTGTGAGTGCACACACATCAACAATGCTGCCCATTGTAAGAATGACATTTATAGCCCACATTACAAAAACTAGCATATTCTCTATAAACCAAGTGAGAAATACTAAAACAAAAATACAATGTATTAATAGTATTATTAAATAATTTAAGATATGAGCAAAAGTAAGGAAGTGATATGGCTTTTAGATAACATATAAACATGAAGTTCTACTGAGAAACTTACAAAGTGTCTCTGTGTATTTTTGGTTCAATAAACAGTTCCAAAAACATCTGCAGCAAAATCGATCATCTCATCGAATCAAAGTTGCAGTGGCATTTCATTCATGAATGAATCAAGTGTTCTTGAACAAACAGCTACAGTAAATGATTCAATAGTCATGTGTGTCCAGGCTTTCATGTTGATGGCAGAAGATATAGAAACCTTGGCTTTTGACTAACAGTTAAAGTAACCAATCATGTTTGGTTTTATATCCTTTCATATGTAGAGCCATTGAAATGTCCCCACAACAGAAAGCTGTTGTTCAACCAGTAAATCATACTCATCAACTCACAAACATCTCAATGTTTTTCAACAACAATGGCACATGAGTCTCCAAAAGCATCATATGTAACATTTAGCTTAAATACCAATTCCCACTATTAACTAATGGTTTATTACCTGCCTACTATTAAGATATTGGCTGTTTATTATCAACTAAAGTATGATCTTGTTGCACATCTCTAATCCTAAACCCAACTACTACTTAACTAACTATTAATACGCAGCTTATTAGTATGTTTATGGAGCTAAAATTCATAGTTGATGGTTTATTCATAGCAAGAATTGTACCTTAAAATAAAGTGTGACTGGATCCTTTAACTATTTATGGAATCGACCATTTTAAAAGCAAAAAAGTAATACATTTGTGTGCATGAAATGATTTTGGAGGGTGTATGCATTAATACAAACATTTACACTAAAAACAGCAAGTATCTAAAAATCTGAACCAAGATTTTTAACTCGAACAGATGGTTCTGGAGAACCAAACACAAGACTAAATCATCCAAATGCTATGTCAGCATCTGTTTCTTTTTTGCCCACATGTGCAGCGATATATGTGATATCCCCTTCTTGTTCAGGTATTTAACTCTATCTTTCATCTAATAGATGTTAGAGGTCAAACAACTAGCCAGACTGGATCTTTAGGGAAAGCTTCAAAATCCAGAAAAATGGTCAGGCATGGAAAATAAGATTCTCTTCAAACAAGTGAAAATATCTCTTTTAGATTCCACTAAGTCCCTCAAGCAAACTCTTAGATGTATTTTCAATAGTTTGTTATAGTGAAGGGTCTTTCTTTGAAAAAAAAATAAAAATAAATCATTTTAAACAAATCTTTAATGCGATTCGGGAAGAGTGATTTGTCTCAGGGAGTGAATTGTTCATTTTTTAGTTTATGAAGCTAAAAAAACTTAAGAATCCAGTATTTAGTCATTTGTTTTAATTAATGTTCATTGTCACTGATTAAAGCATGACATCTTTGTATAGTTTCAAGACGTAGTGCTAAAAACACAACACACAAAATCCTTCAACAACTTCAACAACCCCCCTTGTTTTTCTAGTCAAATGTGCCATCCGCATCAGCTGTTTAACCAATGGTCCATGCACATGAGTGATAAGGCTGAGACTAATGATTCAACGATTTATTCAAATTGGTTGAATTAATTATTTATTGACTCGATGTGATGACTGATGAACTTGTTGCCACCTACTGGTGTTGCAAAATAACCTGCAGAACACTACATCATCTAAAATCAGACAACTTTTTTATGAGGTTTTGCTTCTCATTTACATGTTATGTACCTGAAAAGACTAACTTACAAAAACAGATTAGAAACTGCAAATTTTAAAGGGCCACGAAACCCCCTGGCTCCGCTGGGTGTTTTCACACCTACAGTCTGGAAAAGCTCAGGAAAGTGGGTGTGTCCAGCTCTGTTTAGGTGGGAGTGTAAGGGGAGGGAATGAGGGAAGGTTTTTCATAAAGATGGGAGTTTCTATTTTTGCACGTGCTCATTTTCAAACAAGCGACGCACACACACAGACGCAGGGGAGAAAGACAGTGACTGTTTACATGGACATCAGTCATCTAATTATTAGCCAAATTAATAATTTGTCGACTTTAACAGCAGTTTGGCACTTATACTTTAAACCAGGAACATTTCCTGCATGTCCCTCATGACAAACGAGGTGTGAGAAACTATTAAGAGAGTTGTTTTAATGGAGTGTTTGATACCGTGCGGCGTAAGGGAGAAATAAAAACCCTCCGCAGACTATCCTGTCACAAAACGCAGCGAAAATTCTACACAAAAGCAATTGTTTGACTGCAGTGTTTACACTCGGAGAGCAGAATTTACAGCAGATCTTTCAGTCTTTAATATTGTACGGATATTAACGTACTGTAAACTCAGTAACAGTTAATCATTTTGACAAAGGTCTGTCTTTAAACACTGACAGAGTTACGAACTCTATGAACTACTTACTAACTACGAACTAACTTCGCCATCTGAATAAACAAACAAAGAGCACTGATGGCTTATCAAATCTGTAGACCAGGACAATCCACATAAACTGGAGCTGCATCTGTTTTAAAAGGAGACAAGCGGCAAATCCTGATTTCACCATTTCCAGATGCGGAAAGCTCTCGGGTGAAAAAAAAGATTCTTACAGACGCATTTCTGCTGCGCGCGCGTGAGTCCAGCTGCGCTCTCATAGCAGAAATGAAGACTAAACCTTCACTGCAGCACATAAACACAACACTGGCAACCTGCGTCTCCTTCCACTTGTTTTGGAAGCACAACGTGGCGTCCCTGCCGTCTGGACACTGCAACGCGTACACACAGTCTTCGAAGCTCTTGTGCATATTAATGAGTTGCACCGCATACACAATAGAGCGCGCTGATTCTGTGCTTGCTGGAGCAAATGCATAGATCTCATAGGCGTGACACAGCCTCAAAAATTCATTTTAAATCGGAAGAACGAATTTACTCGAAATAACGCAAAAACAACCAATTTTCACTTTTTAGTCAATTATATGTGTTCTAATAGTGTTTATAGCAGCATGGGACTCGTATGACTGTCAACAGCTCAAAAAATGAAATGTGTTTTGGTGTTTCGTGGCCCTTTAATAAATACATTTGACATCTCCACTGAAAGCTACAAATGTATTTGTATAATTTTAGTTCAGTCTTTGTAAGTATGCTAGAGCACCTGACAAACCAAACAACATTTTGTCTGATTTGTACATTGTGCGAAATTGAATGTAAAATGAAATTATAATCTTACATACAAGTTCAAACACATTTACATGCAAATGTGAATATGATGTATGGTGAAGGTCATTTAACAAAACAAGCTTAATTAACTTAGAAACATAAAAACCTTTCTACGATATCGATTTTGTTTATACCACTAGTAATCCGATTTAAATGTAATCCTGCATTATAATTGAATCCTACACTATTGCTTTCCCACATGCAGATTGGATCTTCCACAGGTGTCCTTTCATTCCATTAGCGTGTAATCTAGTACCATCATCTTCGGCATTCTCTCTCTCCCAGTCTCTCTTTCCCTGGCTAATGTCCTGTTCTGTGAATCTTTACCCAACAGCCCTGGCATTGTTCTCCTCTCCTCCTCTCACACTCATCTTTCAGTGCATTCCCTTGCTCCGTTCCTCTCTCTGTCTCTGATTGTCTTCAGATGAGCTGCCATGAGATGACAGACTGACAGAAGTGTGACAGGAGTATGATAGTGATGTCCATCACAACAAGAATGTGAGAAAAATTCAGTTAAAGGTTCAAAGTATCAAGCTTTAGAAAAAAAATCTAACTGGTTGGCAGACTCAAAGGTGAATTCAAATACAAAATGAATAGAAGTGCTAATCTGAAATATCAATTTGTTTCTAGGATTTCTTAACCAGAGAATGATGACATCATCCTGTTTGCTTTCAGAGGCAAATTCAAACTGATTTGGTGAAAGGTCCACAATTGTGCTTGTGTTTCTAAAAGTTTACTAAATTACAGCAAACGAATTTTAAAAATAAAATAAAACAAGCTTTCCCAGCTAGGTAATTTGGCCTTTTTTTTATTACTTTCACCTATTAAGTGTGCAATGCCCCATGATGCATTGAGTGAATCACTCTATTAACTTCTCTGTTAAACTGTAAAAAAAACTGTGAAAAAAAAACTGTGAAATATATATTTTTAATTGGGTACGGTAGCATTATTCATTTATTGAATATAAAAGAAGAAAACTAATAACCCCAAAAAGTCTAAATAAGCAATGATATGGATGTATATTTAATACTCACAGTACTGTAGAGAATACAAAAAGAAAATTATTTGGAGGAACAAAACACAGTGTACTCAAAAGAGCTTTTGCTCACTGATATAATTGTGATACTAAAGTCACATTAAAATATCCAGCATAATGCTGTTTAATGCTGTCGTAATGCTGTTTATAATACTGATAAAAATAAAGCACAATGTCAAATATACCTCTTACTCAATTTTAATCCATATATATGGATTAATCTCACTGCAGCATTATTATTTGAAGTGATTTGTTACAATTCTTTTGAATGAAAGCTCACTAAAACAAAAGTGCAACCCATAATTTGAGATGCATTAAGCTCTGACGAAGAAAATGTGGATAAGCTTGCTGTTAAAAAAAATCAAATAATGTTATTAATTTATTTATTATTTTATTAATTTCAAATTTAACAAAATAAAAGGAAAGAAAACAATTTCCAGTAAAGCTATTTGTCCTTTATTGACCTATTAAGTGTGTCATTTCTCAATAAAACTAACTCCCTGATTTTGCTCTCTCATGACAAACTCCACATTCTGAAGTACTGTAGTCTGACCATGACTCAACTGTTGCAGACGGGAGGAAACAACTGTAACATGTGTTTTAGGGAGAGACTAGAGGTTTAAACCAACTCAACTTAAAATGACCATGAACAAAACGGGCGTCATTCTTTCTGTAAGAAACACAAATGAATCAACACTTCTCACGCACAATACAGACACAAAAACTGCAAAGTCATGAACAGACCGCAATAACAGGACTAAAAAGCAGAATTTGAGAAGGAATGAAAAGGAATTTACAAGTTTTAACTGTTAAAGCAGTGATCATTAATATAAAAGCATGACATTCAGAAACTAACATTTATTAAACACAGTATTTTCCTTTTTTAATGTGTCAATGATGAACTGCTTTGCTGACATTTCTTATTTTTATCATACAGGTGTATTTTCTGAAATGAGTAATTAAGCCCTAAGGAGGTCAAGTACATTTGAGTTTGACAGATTTTTTCCCACCCTGTTTGAATTGAACATTTCACTCTGAATGTCAGAAATCTTAGGTCTGAGTAGGTATTTGAATTGCATTCCTTTTTTCTCCACAACATATCTGCTCATTTGTTTTGACCTTCGTTGAATACCGTGACTAAATCTAAATATCTTGTAGAGCTGCCCGGTTCACCTTCATTATGGATTTAGACCTTTCTGCCAAGTTTGAGTGTAAAGTAGCAGATGGTGGTTCAAGCACTGCTGGCATCCCATCCCTCATAAAAAAAGAAAATGAAATCAATAAGGAGATTCTGATAACAGAAACTGCTCCCATGAACTTAATTCATTCCTTCCACTGTTATACATAATGCAATAGTTTCTACACCGATGCCATAGTCGCACTGTTCAACAAACAATTAATAAAAACAATACAGAACAATTCATGCCATTAATGATGTTACTTTTGCAACTTCTCACTTTTTCAGCATTTAATATTATTATTTATGTATTCATTCACTCATTATCCTATGGCTTAGTCCCTTATTTATGAGGGGTTACCACAGTAGAATTACCCACAACTATTCCGGCATATGTTTTTTGCAGCGCCCTTCTAGCAGCAATCCAGTACTGGGCAACATCCATACCCACACCACTCTACACTACGAACAATTTAGTTTATTCAATCCACTTACATAGCACTGATGTCTATTGTATTGTTGTATTTAGACTTTTTTATAGTACTTGTGCATATGACAATGAATTATGCCTCATTCACACTAGCAGCGACTTTGTAGCTGCCTGTCGCTCTGGGTGGTGTACAGCACAGAAAATACAACCCGTCTCTGAGCGAGCTGAGAGAGGAACACGTGAGTTCTACTGGTGCTCCAATTGGATGTCGCTCAAGAAAGCCACTTTTCATTTGCATAAAGTTGAATGATTCTCAACTTTGTTGCATCACTAGACACTGGTCGCCAGCGGTTGCTGTCGTGCTCATAGATGGAGGTCACCAAAAGTCGCTCACTCTCCATTGAAATAAAAGGTCGATTGTCGCTTTGCCATTGAGAGTGGCTCGAAGTGTGAAAGAGGCTTTACTTTTGACTTGACTTAGTATTATATCACATATATCACTGATCATGAGCTTATAGATTGCATTTTATCAGTATTTATCTTGAGTAACATTTCTTACTTTTAATCAAGTCTATGTATAATGTTGTTTGTGAACATTCTATCATTTTTTTAATATAGATAAAAACTTTTTTCCTTTGAAATATTCTGTTTATATATTTTAAACAAATTTCAATATGTAAAATTAATGAAAAAAAAAATATATATATACTGAAAACCGTTTCTAAAATAAAAAATCAATAAACAAATCGTTTCAAACTGCATCTGTTGCAATGACATCACTGTCTGTTTCCAAATCCACTTTCGAGTCCAAATGTTGCATGTCAGATAAACTAGGTAGGTTTTCGTGTAGATCTTCCATAACATTCACATCCAGACGGTCACTCCCATCTCATGATCCCAATCTCATCTGAATCAGCACACGAAATCACACATTTTCTCTGCTCATTTGATTACTCAAAAAACTTTGCAAAACTAATCTCACCTAATAGTGCTGATGTTTAACTTTATTGTATCATTTATCAATAAATCATCATTATGGTCTTAAGTTCAGACCTGCTGATTTGACATAAAAAAACCACACAAATCAAGTCTCAGAGAAAATGAATTCGTTCAACTTAAAATACAGTTTTCTAAGTGAATCATGCCATTTAAATGACTGCACACAGTTAGCTACATTTCCCATTTATATAAACTAACTGCACTTTCATATGATAAATAGTGAGTATATGTGTGAAGGGTTCATATATACGCAGATGGAGAGCAAGAATCCAACAGGTCACTTTTAACAGAATAAGTCCACACACGATCAAAGTCCTTAATACTATCTAATCACAGAGGCGAGGAGCTAATTCGTCAATTTATATTTATGTATGCAAAGATCCACCGCCGTTATTCCAACAATGCAAATGAGCGGAGAATCAGTGTGTTAATGCTGATCTTTTACACTCAAACCCCAGCGTGGCCTTGAATCCCAACCTCAGCTTTAGTCACACATGAGGGAATTCTAGAAATAAAAATGATTTTAATAAATGCATAATTCTGGCTGAATGTGTCTGCGCTGGGGGACGGACAGGCAGAGCGTGTCCTGTGCGATATTTGAGCAGTAGGGTGCTCTCACGAGGGTTTTTCAATGTAATGTTATGATTATTGTTGTGTGTGTGTGTGTGTGTGTGTGTGTATGTGTGTGTGTTTGCGCATCAGCTGAAGTTCCGTCACATCTAGCTGAAATTATGTAATTGCTATGGTAACGTTTTGATGGACGACTCAAAGCTTCTTCAGTGACAGAGGGTGGGTCTCTCTTGTGACACGCCCCTTGAGAGCTGTCAATCATTTTGATTGATTGGCCTCAGTAAGCTGAAGCTCTCTTGACGTTTGGTGGTTTGACAGTCAGTGACAGAGGAAGAGAAGAGAAGCCACTGGGGGAATAAGGATGATAAACACTGGTGTTTAGTTTATTAATAAGCCCAGACTTCGGGTCTGTGGAGCTGTGTTTTTGGGTTTTATTTTCTAAACACTATTTTTAGATTAATAATATTACATATTGATATTAAATTGTAAAAAGAATGACATTTTGGTATTCACATCAAATTAATTTTATAATGTGACTTTTTTAATATACATAGAAGCTATGTTACAAGTAAAGTATACAAGTAAAGTTTCATATAACTTTTGTGGAAATAAAATATCCAACATATGGGTGAAATAACGTTTCATTGTCATTTTGATATATTTCTGTAAAATGAAAAGCACTCATTTATTCTGACTTGTACATATTACAAAATATAAAAGAATAAGTGATCATATCAATTTTATTACATTTTAAAATATTAAAAACTTATTGCTGACAAAAATGACAGATGGGTTGGTTTGAAAGATAGTGGCAAATTATAAAAATATAAAATGACACTTAATCAGTATCTTATAGCTGGATTGTCTTCTTTAAATACAGTTTAAAGATAAAAATTGTATTTGTTTGTATTTGTTTTTTAAAAAAGGATTCATTGTGATTTGCTGGAAAAAAAGCAGCAAAATCTAAAGCTGTATTGCACTTCTATAATTAGTGAATACATCTTTAAACAAACTATATTCAAATGTTTTTAAAGGTTCAGGAAACCCTGGAGTACTTTAAAAAAAATTGTGTGTGTTGAGCATCAGTTAAGACAGCGTTAGCACCTGTCAGCTTTAATTGTGGGGAAAACTGGATAATTTTTAGCTTTTGTCAGCTAATTTCTTTTCCTGGTTTAAAATCATTTTTGGGGCGGGATCAAAATCGGTGACATACCGCAAAACTGCAAGTGGAGTGATGATGCGTCGGGTTCTCATTATTATGCATAGTGGAGTTTTCTCATCCTATGAGAAGACCCTGCTACTTAATTATTCATGAGAGCACATACTTTCCGAAGGCAAGGCAGACCTGCCAAGCTGTGGGTGAGACCCAATGACTGGGTGAGATCGCATTTGCATGGCACGGGTCTTACGTGTTTGTTTCTATCATTCACGGGGTTTGTTGCATGCTTTTCCCTGCGATTCTGTAAGGGTCGAAACGGCAAAGCTGTTGGCTTGCAGCGAAGATTTTTCTCAGGAGAGCTGTACAAGAATTGGAGAATAGCAGCCATTGAGACACATTGCCTATATCCATGCAGCTGTGTTCGCACATGTTTAAAGTCCTCTAGATTACCAGCAGGGTAATCTGCTGCACTGCTATCCACTGTGTCTGCATTCAGACTCGGGAATTGAGGAGGAGAAAAATCCTCATTTATAGTGTTTATATGAACACGATTATCATTATAATAATAGAACAAATTGTGGTTATGTGTATATGAAATTACAAATAGCAAATGTAACAGGGCATTAAATTACTGTTTATTTCTTTGCATTTTAACTTTGTAAACTATAAAATCATGTGTCTCTTCAAGGTTTGTGTATCATTTTGTGAGCCCACTGACAGTTGTTTGCTCCCCTCTTTTTCCCCTGCTCTGCCGGTCACGCCCACTCCTCCCTCTGATCACGCAACAAACCCATTACAAAGCATTTTTTGAAAAAATTCTGAAGTAGACTTGAACAAAGAGGGGGGTTTTATGGCCCTTTAATTTTTTTTACCTTTCCTATAATAATGATTTACAATTTGAAGGTTAATCCAAGGCTGTTTTTCTTTACATTAAATTAAAATAATTGTTATTTAAGCTAATTAAAATAAAAGTGGTTACACACTGTAAAATATTGTTTACAATTATTTTTACAAGTAATATTGTTTTCTTCTATTTAAGATGCCATTTAATTTAATGCCAAAGCTGAAATTTTAACAGCATTACTCCAGGCTTTGGGTCTCATGATCAACCAGAAATCATTGAAATAATTTAATGCTGTGAAATAACAATGAAGAATTAATTAACAATGTTAAAAACACTGCTTGTATGAAAGCACTTCATTTTCCCTCTGGATTTTCATGCACAAAAAACAGCATTTATTTGCAATATAATGCCTTTATTGTTGTGTTAATCAGTTTATTAGGTTTAGATTTTTTTTAAAGTTTATATTTTTATGCATTTTTTCTGTGATACATAAATAAATAAGAATTAACCATATTCACCGACCTCCAGTTTAATTCTTGCGTACAGTTTTTTTTTATATTACCATTTACCAGCGCTAATCTTTTCAGGTCACAAAGTAATGCACAAAGTTACAAATTTGACAAATAGTGGGCTGTTCCTCAGATCCTATGGGATTGATTTTGGTGCATTTACTTAGTCATATTTACAGACATTGATGTGTCAGCATATTTTAGTGACAGATAATCATTTTTTATATTGACCAACCTGAAACTTCACTGAAAGCAAATACTGATTCACACACCCAAAACACACCCTGCGCACCTCTCACACAGGCCGCGCACCTAAACACACTCGACATTTGTCTTCCATAGAGGAGGGCGTATGTTTATGCGTGTTGTCCTGTCCAGGTGCACAATAGCGGTTAAACAGGCTCAGGATTCAGAGTGAGGTGAAACACAACCAATGGCTATAAATAAAGACAGCCACGTTCCCTGCAAAGCCGAAAGGTGTGGAAGAGCCGAACACCCACATTCCAGACCTGAAACTTAGCTCATCCCAAACCACTCCATTGATTCCTCTCTCACTATTTTTCGTTGAGTTTTGGTTGTCAAAAACAGTGGATTACTCATGCAGTGATGACTCTTGTCAAATGGGAATTTTGACATTGTCTATGTGTGTTTAGTGTAAACACTGACAAACAGTTTTGTCATGAACCACATATGTACGGACAAGCTTCAAGTTGAATCACAGAGCAAATTCGTATGATATTACAAATAATGTGCTTCAGTGTCACAAATGTTGACCGCGCTGCACCTCTGGTTCTCTTGGAAACAATACGGTCATTGTTTCCCAATTCGCATCCATGCCAGACCTACATTTAAGTCCTGAACGATCAACACATCGAGCGATAAGAGAACTAGACACTCCTTGAATGGCAAATCCCTCTCTTGTGATAATCCTATACAAAGATGGAATCAGCGTTTTAAAACAATAACATTATTATCTTTCTCTCAGTTTGATGTTTGCTCTGTGTTCTTCCCCATCGAGACTTTGCCGGAACAAAGAGTTCAACGGCGACATGTGGCTCCTCTAAAAGCTTGCTAGTCGCAGTAATCGCCCGAGATTATTTTCGAGTGGATCTCTAGAGACTTCAAGCTCTCTCAAAGCCTTACACCATGTTTACACCATGACGTGACTAAAGACAATAAAATTCCATCTCCGGAAGTAAAAAAAAACTCCATTCATTTTCTCCATAGGGAAATTGATTTTTAACAAAAACTGGTTTAAAGCTTTAAAGAAAGCCCCGGTATGAGCTCTGAGGTTGTTAATCGATTATATAAGCTTTTGTAGAACACATCTGTTCTGATTAATTCAACATATTTTAAAACAATCACGTTTAATGGCTGAATTAACTACATTTCCCTTGATGCTGTACAGAAACCCAGCCAATCAGAGTCTCACTGAGCAATGTGTGCAATAAGTGAACTTTTGCTACCATGAAGCACCACAAATAATGAAATCTAATCAATCCATATGCTCTAAAATACTATAAAACAAACATAGTAAAGTTTTGTCCTATTTATATTATTGTAATACAATACACCAGTTTACTGTAGTAAGATCTAAAGTATGCTACAGTATTTACTACAGTTAATCAGTTAACTATAGGGAATACTATGTTGTAGGATTTATGAACAATGTGATGAATACTATAATATTTATTAATATAATACACTTTACTATAGTATGGAAAAAACAAACAAAAATGTATTTACTAAATTAATTCATTCATTAATTCTCTTTTCGGCTTAGTTCCTTTATTAATCCGGGGTCGCCACAGCGGAATAAACCGCCAACTTATCCAGCATTTGTTTTACGCAGCGGATGCTCTTCCAGCCGCAACCCATGTCTGGGAAACATTCATGCATTCCCATTCACACACATAAACTACGGACAATTTTAGCTTACCCAACTCACCTGTACCGCATATCTTTGGACTGTGGGGGAAACCGGAGCACCAGGAGGAAACCCACGCGAACATGGGGAGCACATGCAAACCCCACACAGAAATGCCAACTGACCTAGCCGAGACTCTAACCAGCGACCTTCTTGCTGTGAGGTGACATCACTACCTACTGCGCCACCGTGTCGCCTCATTTACTAAATTACTATAGTATTTTTCCATATGGGTTTTGCAACTTAACATCCATTTCTCTATATTAAAGAGCCCATATTATGGATTTTTGAAAATGACCTTCCATGCAGTGTGTTACACAGCTCTAAGTAAAGTGAAATGTCCAGCTGAGGCTTAAATCTGAAAGTGCAAAGTGTTTAAAACGATTGATTCATCTATAAAAGAGTCGACTCATCGTTGTTTAAATGCATCGTTATTAGAACGAGTCTTTAGCCGTTTCTGCTTGACGTCAATGCGAAACATACTAGTTGCGCGCGCAGACCTGGGAAAATTGAACTCCCCGGCCCCGCCCACAGACAGGAAGAAAAAGTGGAAGACAACAAGCACTGTATTGCAGTAAGTGTTGTAGTATAACCAGCGGGACAGCAGTGACGTGTGATCTGAGTAATATCTAAGTAAATCTTTATACAGTTTGATGGCAGTATAAAGATTTAGAGAGAAGTTATTGACAGCTTTTGTAGTATTGGTTTTCGCGTTTTGCTCTTTGTAGACGGTCCCTAAGGATCGGTCTCTTTGCCGCCTGCGCATAGAGTTCAATATAATCCGTCCAGCGCATAGGAAAGCTAATGTTTAGGAAAACAAGGTTGTAGGTGATTGTATACATTGCGACGGTTGAAAAGAGGTGCTATTTGTGTAGGAACAATGTTTCGGTCATGAGTTATTGATCCGGAAAACACAAATCTGCAAATCTGTTTCTAACTTTACTGAACTCATCGGCATTCCGGTTAAATCATGTCCCGCAGACGCTATGCTCTGAAGTGGGAGGGAAAAGCTGTGTTCTTTTCCCTACCTGGAAACCTCTTTTCCCTACCTGGAGTGGTTGAGGTTTTTTTTTTTGGTAAAATACCTGAGAATTATAGCCCCAATATGGTGCTGTGTTTGCGTCATTTGTCTGAAGAGAGCTACATCAATCTATACGCTTACAACGCGGGATTTGTTGCACTGTTGTTGTTAAAGGATGGATCAATACCCAGGTTATTTGGACCAGCATGTTTTTCCAGTCTTGTTCTCTGTAACAAAGTAAATATGGATGTAGTTGTCTGTATTGTGTTTGCTCCGTGCAGCATGTAGCGGTAGCCATTTCGCTTACTGCCTAATGTAACTATTTGTTGGCTTACAATCGTCCATGATGTGTTCACTATTACTGAATGTTTGTTGTTATGATGAGGAATATAGCAATACGCTGTTGTACAACTGTAGTAATGTTTTTCAATATGTTCTGGCATTGGGCTGCTGACACGGACAAAGGAGGTGCTTGGGGAAAAAGACTCGCTCAGACGATTCATATGGGAGTCGGTGGGAAAATGAGGTAAAAATAAATAGATATTATAAGACATCAAAAGTGTTTTTTAACCTTGCATACATATCATCCTGTTGTTTGGGACTTCAAAAAGTGAAATTTAACCGTTCTCAACCCAACATATGGGCTCTTTAAACAACACATTCTTGTACCTTTGTCTTTTGCACAATTCAAATTAAAATCAAAAGATAATGTATGCTGCAAATATGCTGTAATGTTGCAATTCTCCTTCCAGCTGGTTAGTTTTGGTTAGTGTGTGGGTTATAAATTAAAAACTGTTTACCAAGATTTTATTGTGCTCTTCTATGTAGGGCCAAACTGGAATACAATTTCAGGCTAATTTCCCACTGGCATTCCATACACCCCAAAACAATTTCAAAGTCATGGAAACCCACTTTTTTCGTCAGAATTTAAACATGTTAGAGGCTGTATACATGACATAAAATAACTGAAATGTGAAAGATTTAAGAATAGTATATATTTCATACAAATACAATATAACAAATAAACCTTTCGTCACAGCTAAAACTGTGACTTCTGCTCCAGATAGTACCAGCTGACCACCTTAAAGTGCATAATAATAAGAAAAACGTTCTCAGTCACACAGGTGGGCTGCTTTTATTTTTTAAATGGCTTTGTTTTCAAAATAAGTACAGATATACAGTGATAACTACATAAAACGTTTTTTTAATGATTTCATACTTAACATTAATGTTACTAATGTAACTACAATATATATTTTACTCTGTGATATCCTTTTATCAGCACACTGTATTATGAGGGATGATGTTATTGCTGACAATTGTAAACAGCTAGCGTATAAACTGACGAACACACAACAAAAGATAATGAAACTTACCCTCACTTGAAGCGTTGAACAGGTCAATGCTTTTGCTACAAGTTGCTTTTTCCTCTCGGAGAAACTTGTTTTTTGCGCCTTTTCCGTTCTGCTTCATTTGTGCTTCTTTGCTTTGCTTTGCTATGCTTTGCTTTGGTCGGCCTTTTGTTTGGAATCCGTTTTGCATTGGGCGCGCGCACGCGGATTTGACGTGACTGAGACAGTAAATAATGAAAATTCACAATCCCGTTTCTTGCTAAATATATTACTCAAGTGTTTTATGTTTAACTCAAAGTTTGTTTATACAAAAACGTTTTAAATTAAAAATGATTAAACTTATTAAATTATATAAACTATGAATGTAGGCTACAACCTTAAAACACATAATGTAGCCTATCTAAAATCTATGGAGTTTAAATAAATAAATAAACAGTAAAAATGATATGATCAATAAATCATCTACAAAATGTTTTATATTGTTTAAACTTCTTTCTTGTTGATAAGATTTAACTTGATTTTGTAAGTCAGTTTAATTTGATACAAACTGAAATTATTTAATTTGATTTATCTTAACAACTCAAGGCATTGTTTTCACAGTACATGGGAATATTAGTGTAGTAATCTTAACACAGAGAGCACAATGATAAACACACAAAACTCTTCTTATCCCAGAAGAACATCAAACACTATTAAACGCCAATGATCTCAGCATTACCAGCTTCGCTTACAAACCTAAAAATAGCTTCTAAAACTAATTTACCCATACTCAAGTTCTCTAATCTCACCTCTAAATACCTCTACTAGCTATGTGATAGTCAGCGCTAACATGCTAGCAAGTGATAATGAGCTACTTGCTCAATTTTAGGCAACAGGTTTACTCAAGTTTCTAAAGTAATTTTAACTACTTTAATATATATTAACAGGGGCTAGATCTATATTTGTAGGTATGCTAAATGAATAAAAATGTGGTTTGACAGGAACAGTTCAAACAATGCAACAGCTAATCTCCGTTTCACCGTGGAACAAGGTGTTTAAATCATGTTTCATCTTGTTTGTGTGACACATAGATTGGATTTCCAGAAGCTTCTGCTAGTCATTGTTTTGAGAGACTAACTATAAATGAACCTTCAACTCATAACCTCTTGAAAATCGTGCTTCACGCTTCACAAAAGTAAAAACACCCATCCTCATAAAGACCTCTTTGATTCATTTTCTACCATTTTTTACTTCAAACGCGGTAAAAGATATGGAAGAATGTGTAGAAGAGCAGCGAAGAAGCTCTCCTGAGTGCTGGAAGGAAGTGCTCTGGGGAGACCACCATGCAGATCCTACACTGATTCACAACATGGAAAAACAAGAAAGAGAGCTGGACGACAAAACCCAGCATGCAGTCAAAGAAGTGAATGTTTGTTCAGCCTGAACGATGATCTTCAGATAAACTTGAGGAGGGAGAAGGAACACACTTCCATAATCCCTCGCTTCCTCTTTTGTTTCCACTTAAATGCTATGATACACATATGGTGCACATAGAGTGAACGTTACCTTAAATAATGACAACAAAGGGCATGAAAAAGGTGACAATAACATTCAGCCTCAGGTGGTGACATTTGATAGCTGACACTAAAAACTACAATAACAATAAAAATGATTGATTAATTGTGGTCTAAAATTTCAAGATATTACGTCTCCAAATGTTTTTCATACTGTTTTGAATAGTGGTTTTAAATCTTCAACTGCAAAGAAGTTATAATTTACTCCAATTAGTCCAAATTGAATGTGATCTGATAAATAGCATGTATATCAGGCAAATTAACTAGCAGCATCACTAATGTGGTCTGAAACAAACTGACGTTCTGGATAGGGTTGCACCAGCGGATTGTAAGTTCTTTCTTAAACTGGAATGTAAAGTCCACACTATAGGGGCTTAGCAACTACTAGCTATTTTGTAACTAAATTTGTTTTTACTTTGGTTGCACCACATGATCTTAAGGCACACCATGCGTAGTCACATTAAATGACGTAATATAGAAAAAAATTAATTTAAATCGTTAAATTTATACTCTCGGTGTCATCTCTTTTATACCGTTATAGGGAAGGCTGCCACATTTAGTTGGGACATAGTGTTATGTTTAATCTAAGTTCAATGGTGCAACACAAAATTTTTAGTAATCTAAATAAAAGTACATTTTATGTATTTTGTTTTTGTATAAAATAAAAATATATATAAATACACTAACTAAAAGTATACCTTACTAAAGCAGTACAATTGTGAAAGTACTAAATGATATTTTAATTGATTTTTAGTATAACAATAAAATGTACTGCTTCAAAAATATGATTAATATTATTATGAACCTATTTAATTAATTAATAATATACAGCACAATAATGTTCTGATTCCTGAACAAATGAGTCTTTTGAACAGGTGATTTTTAGTGAATCAAAAATATACAGCGCAGTCTGTTCCACGATTCATGAGCTGATTTTTTTTAGTGAATTCGAAACATAAAGCTAAAATATTATGTCCCATTTCCTGAACTCCCTAAAATGGTGCTTTAAGTGAACCAAAAACATGCACGGTTAGATTCATGAACATGACTCACAAACCAGTCATTTTAAATGGATTAAAAATGCCTAAATCTATTTTGATTCCTGACCACATTAGGTGTATTTCTGATTTATTTGAATGAATTCGAGATATACCAGTCATCTAGTGTAGTCCTTGTTTTTGGGACTTGCTATTTTTTTGTAAATTAATAATATAGTAGCCATAGTACAATTCATAACCACGTTTCATGACCCTGTCCTTTATTACCCTATCCAATTCTTTCTTGTTAGTGAATCAAAATGTGTCTCATTTATAAACTAATAGAAATCCATAGATTTTCAGTTTTTTTTTAGGCCATCATTGAGTTTATTTATTTACTTATGCAAATGTGTGTACATAATTATTCAGTTTTTATATTAATTTCAGTAATATCACTGAATAATATCCACGTTAATATATTTCCAATACAGTTTGTAAAGTAATATTTTCTTTCTTTCAGTACACTCTAAAAAAAAAAGGTTCTTCAGTGGTTCTTCAGTAGTTCTTTACGGTATTTGAGGTGCTATTTAGCACTTTTACCGTGTAAAGAACTTTTAAAACACCATGAGGGTTCTTCAGTGGTTCTTTAAGGTGGTCAGGGTGCTATATAGCACTTTTACTGTGTAAAGAACCTTTAAAGAACCATAAAGGTTTTTCAGTGGTTCTTTGGGGGGTTTAAAGTGCTATACAGCACCACTACTACTGGTAAGCACTTGTTCTTATATCTAATTCTCATAACTCTTATGCCGGTTTTATTTGTGGAAAGGGTAAAGTAACATTATGAGCAACTTAAAATGTAGGTGCTGTATAGCACCATTTGACAAAAGTACTATATAGCACCTATTTTTTTTAAGGTGCTGTATAGCACCAAAAAAGGTTCCCCCCTCGTTACGACCAAAGAACCAGTTTTGGTGCTATTTAGCACGTTTTTTTTTTAGAGTGTAGATATATTATTTGAGAGACTTGTTTTGCTTATAAAACAAGTAGATCTAATTGGATTTGCATTGTAAATCTTAAATAAAAGTGTTTAAATAAAATTAAATGTTTTAGGTTTTATAGTTGATACGCTCTCAAAATCATTCCGCATAAATCTGCAGGTATTCTACAACTTTCTGCAAAGAAAAGGGAAAAAAGTCAGCAGATTTTGTTTGGCCCAGCTCATAGGTCATATAACACAATGAATAGTTCAAAATACTCAATTACAAAAGCAGAATAAATATCACCTTTTTTTGAAAAAGTATATTAAATTGTATAACTGTAATATAATGAACTAATAACACAAACCTTTTGCTAAGCTGCTTTGGAACTATAATTATTGTGAAAAGTGCTATACAAATAAAGGTGAACTGAAAAGAATGCACAACATGAATATAGTCTCTTTAACTGGAGTCTGTAAGTGAAATATTTCTGGATTTATAATTATATTGTCACGTGATACATTAATACTATTGAAAACATGCCCAACTGAATCAGAGTCAAGTTGATACTCATGCCTAGCCTGATGGCATTACTTGAGCACATGAAGCCCTCTAGACTTTAGTATGTTTGTGGTTAAGCAGAATGATCAAAAGCTGAACAAGAATATTGTTAACAACTTGTGAACCAGACTCAAATGTGTCTGGGCAGGCTTTCAATCATGAACCACAGTCATAGTTTACGTTAGGAGATTTGGCGTAGCTGTAAATGGACAAAGCCCAATGGAATAAACATAAAGGAGAAGTGAAAGTTCCATAGGAAAAACATTTTATTGAAAAACATTTTCAGTTTGTAACAGACTGGTGGAATGTGTGCCATTTCATTTCTATGACTTGTATAAGGTTTGCACGTCCTGACCAGATCTTACTGCGAGAGAAAACGGGCGCATCGGGAAACGATATCAACAGAAAGATTACAGGAGATGGAGAAGTCGGGGGGGAAAAAACTCAAATGGTAATACTGAGGTTGCGTACAAACTGGGTAGAAAAAAATCCAACAGAAACAAACAAAGAAAAACAAAGAAAACTAATTAAATAAATATCTATGGTACACACGTATGGCACAAATATGCAGCAAGCAGTCAGTTTGGCAATTCTCTATCTCATTTTCATTTTTATACCAGATCGCCATTGGGAACAGTGCAAAAGGGTTGAGTGGGAAGGGTCTGACGAGTGCTAGCTAAAATACATAGCAAAAAATTCCAATTCTATACAAAACATCTTACTTAAGAGTTTATAAAAAACGATTTATTGGGTTCGTCGTCAATATTTACACAAGTTATTTACCAAAAAAATTAGTATGCTCTCTTAACTGAAGTGATCCATGTTTTTTTTTTCCTTAACTTTTTTTTTTATTTGCTAGAAATGTGAGAATAAGGCTATCGTAACAACCGGGGATCCATATACAATACAAACAATAACATATTTACAGCCTCTTACCTACAGATGTACGGTGCAAAAACTAGAGTCTTGTGAACTCAGGGTGACCATACAAGCAAGGCATTTTACAGTGGCCCGAAGACACTTGTCCCTGCATTGCGCAAACCTTCCGCCCACTTCGGTGCAACATCTTACGCTACTAGTTAAGTCCTACCTCTCCTAAAATGTTACGGGGAACGTTTGCAACCTGCTTGCCGGGAAAGTGTCTTCGGATTCGAAGAAACTAAGGAGATTGTCATATTTAGCCCATATGGGACAGCAACCAAACAGCAACATGTTTGTAATTTTGTAGTATGTGTGTGTGGGTGTGTGTTTGCGTGTGTGTTTTAGAGTTTAAAACAACTGCTCAGTCTTCAATATGTATGTGTGTGTGTGTAAAAGTGTTCATGTTTCACAGTTTACCTCGAACCTACAGCACAAAGTAAAAAATAAAGTAATAATAATAATAACACACTGGGGTTGGAGTGTTTTCTTTTGCTGTATTGTATCATTTAATTTTCAGTGGTTAAGAACACTTTTCCATAGGTGAACGTATATCATCTTTTTTCTCAATTGTTATAAAAATAAATAAAAATTGCATATTTGCAGATTTTGTGGCCTCTTACAGAGGCACAAAGCTCCGATCACACAAGGCTTGGCTTCTCAGTGAGATTCAAGAACCTCCATGAACAAGTGAAAACAATATGGATGAACAGTTAATGCGCGGCTGTGGCGATCCACAGTCAGTCGGTGGACATCTCTCAAAGTCCACCTTGGGTGAGCGATTTCGATTTCAATGTAAGAAAAAACAAAAAACAAAGGGTTTAACCGTCTACAGGCTGGCATTGCTCACGAATAACGACACACGTAAATCTTCTGGGAGTTGTCGGTTATGGGACACACTGGCCTCTGCTTGGTGACTTCCTCTCTAAAACGCAAGCTAGGTCCACTTGTGACCTCCATCGATCATAATGTGTTTTTTTTCCTCCTTTTTTTTGGATTTCCCCTCCAGAAACCTCCCACAATTTGAGCCCGAAAGATCCCGTTTCATGAAATTTACTACATTTAGCCTCTGCTCGTTCTCTTCTGGTATGCTTGCTAACCCACGTCTACTGCTTTCCTTCCAGATTAAGGGGCCTAATTTCAACTCAGAGCACATCTGAGCTTCATCAACTGAGACAGGCAGGCTGGAGAAGTTGGTTTAGTCAGGACTCTGTTAGACGTGCCCTTCCTTTGGTCCGTTTCTGGCCCTTCCCTCTCATTCCTTTCGGCTATTTTAAAACCCAACATGCTGTTTTCCCTGAGGGCTCCTTCCAAAGCCGCCCCTTCCCTGGCCATGAGCGCATGTGCTTTTTGTGCGGGTGTGTATGTGTGTGTTTGTTTGTGGTCGAAAGGCAGCTATTCGTGTCGGGATCGATGGAAAAAGGCAAATGGCGAGGTGGAGAAATATCTGTAAACGAAAAAGAAAGTTGCATAATGTGCAGATTCGCCATAAATTATTCATATTCTTGCTGTTTCACACTGGCCTGTCTGCATGCTATCATAAACATGTGCAATCATTTTTTTTTATGTAGAGCTCAACGAATCCATAAGGAAAGGCTAATGAAACCTTTTGTTTCGTTTAAAACTAAAAAATGGGGATGTGATTCGATGTCCCTGTGCTTCTGAGCAAAAAAATACAGCACTTTTCCACTGGCCACCGGTGAACGAGTGTGTTTGTGATAGCAGAAATACTAGAAAAACAGGAACCTCTGCAGCAACATGGCTGGGGAAGGCGGCCATTTTGTGTCAAAGGTGACAGATTTCGCTAATAAGCCTTGAGCGATTTGCTCCCTGCCATCTCTGTCTGTTTTGATGCATTTGTACTCCACCGGGCAAGGTGTCGAGGCTTTCAAAGTGCTGCTAAAGTGTTCATGTGAGTCCTCCACCTTCCCAGCTTTTAACAGGACAGCAACTGTACCAAATATTGACGTTCTCTCATTATGTCTCGTTTTTTCCATCCTCGGCAGCAGATGTATACGAAATGAAATGTGTGTGTGTGTGTGTGTCTTCCACGCTACTAAACAGCACATAAACCAGCACAAAAGGATATCTAAGACGATACCTATTAATCTTCTACCAAACAAATCTGCAAAGTGGACTGCACTGGGAATGACAGAAAGAAATGCAAGTAAGACGAATGACCGTACAAAAAGACTTCAAGTAACAAACGGTGAGTCATTTTGTAGAGGTGAGCAAATGAGGAGAGCTAACGTAAATGAAAACAGTACGAGTGAACGTGCAAAAACAGATGATGTCCATTCAAATGTCCAACATTACGCTCCGGAGAGCATCCTCAATAAATCCACTTCCTGTGGATGTGACCGATGGGCTGTGTTCACTTCCTGTTTTGCGACGGATCAGCCGATCGACTGAGCTAAATGAACAGCTCAAGTTCTTATTTGTGGTTGTGTGATACACGCCGCTTCTCTTCTCCATCTCCGCATGTTGTGTCCTTAAGAGAGATGATGTAGTGGAAAAAAAAGAGGAAGAATCATTTTCTTGACCTCTCCTTTAGCGCCCACCCCCTCAACCCCCCTCTCCCCCGTTTGTCCACACACGCTCCCTCGTACACACACTATAGTATCCAATATAGTGCACATCAGTCCCCCTGGAGGATTTCCGCTTTTGTCATTTGTCGATTAGTTTGTTTCATTTTTGCAGGTGCAAGAGCAGCGAATCAGGAGTGTCACTCCACCATCAGCAACATCTATACTGAGAGTAATAACTTTGTAAAATAAACAAGAACAACAAAATAAAATAAGAGGGGGCAGAACGAGGGTAAGCTCAGGCATCGATGCCGCCAACAAGGGGTTCATCGAGGGGCATGTGAGGGGTTAGAGTTAAAACGTCCGGGAAAAAAAAGGGTGTCCATTTTCACACCTTATAATAGATGTTTGCTGGGCTCTGTGGCGGCATTTCCTGTACGATGTAAACGGGGTGTCCGTAATCGCCGCTCACTTTCTCGTAATGCGGGCAGAAGACGCTGTCAGCAGTCCGCAGTGGGATGATGATGTCGCTCGGCTCCGAGCCATTGTTGTTGCCGCCGCTGCCGCCCCTCTTGGGCGTGGCTAATGTGCTGAGCGACAACGTGGTGGCGTGTTGAGGAGAGTGTTTGCGATGGCGCCGTCGATACTTCAGAAGAAGAAAAACTAGCATGATGATTATGATGATGACGATGACGCTTGCTGAGGCGATGCAGGCAAACAGAGCGACCTCTGAGCCTATGACTGATGAGGATTTATTTCCATCTCCCTTGTCTTCTCCATGATGAGATGCATCTAAGAAGGAAAAAACAATGAGGATTTAACAAAAGAACTGGAGCGTTTATAGCGGTAGTCTACAAAATTGCAGCACACACACACACACGAAATAATCGCTCATTGGTGTGAGCGTGCCTTTAGACTAGAGACAGGAACTGGCACGCTCTTGAGTAATTAAAAATATGCCTTGACACTAAATGAAACGTCTTTTATGTATGGTGAAATAAATTTACATGTATTTATTTGGTAGATGCTTTTATCCGAAGGAGAGAAAACACAAGCGATTGATCATAAAAGAGCCGACGTATTAGCAGTGCTGTGAAAAACAAATTTCAAGACGAAACCGGAGTACAAAGCTTGAGCAGAAGTGCAGTAGAGGAAAGAAAGACATTCTTTAATAAGAACTGCCTTCATCTAAATAGCTTAAATGAATTAGTTATGGGCTTGTTGAAATCGTCAGCTTTCTGAGTGGCATTTTGAACTCTCTAAATTGGCTAGATATCATCTCTGAAACAGTCATGGAAAGCTGCGGACAGGGTGACGTTTGGATTTTGGACTTCACTGACTTCGTCTCTGGGTTGGCAGAACAGATGAGCTGCTCACACTCACACTAAGGCTGTTGTACAAGTGCATTATTACACCTAAGACTCTGATGTCCATATGCTTCTACACAGAAGGAGAGAAGTTGACTTCTACAAACGAATGCGTTCCAGCACGTCCGTCTTGCTCTATCACATTAACGGTTCGCTTGTCAGAAGGATTTTATGAGAACGAATCAGTGTGCATGCCGTTGTGACAGACGACTGGCACTTGCTCAGCAAAAAAGCAATGCAATGGCAGAGAGACTGATGAATCAGAAAGCGTCCCCTTAAAGGTGTGTGAGGTGATAAAGTAAGTGACGTACCGTGCTTGTCAAGTACTTCATTCGATTTGCTGTCCTTGCCCCCTAAGTCAGGGTGTTTGGGAGGGTAACTGGTAGGGTAGTCTTTGGGGGAAATGGGATCAGAGGGGTCTGCAAAACACAGATAAGAAACACATTCATCACTCTGATATATGTACGCATTTTCATGTGGAGAGCTATTACTTTCACGCTGCTCAGCGAAATAAAAGTGTGCGTGTGTGACTGATAGCAGCCGTGAGTGTCTGTGTGTGTGCATGTGTATGTGTGTGTGTTCGTCATTAAAACACAAGCTTCCATGATTAATCTAGTGACCTTCAGCATGTGTCTGTATTTTCGTGAGAGAGCCAGAAACTCAGTGGCTCGTGTTGGTGGGTGTGGCCTATGTTAATTACTAGAGATGCCACTGGTGAGGTGATTTATGAATAATCATCATTAATTACAGTGCAAGCGCTGCATCAGGTTCGAAGAGCTTTGCTATTGTTCTACACCCTCATGGCCAGAGTAAAACCCTTGCATACGCACAACAGCAGGGTGAAAATAATACTCACTTTGTCCAACCTTCATGATGATTTTCATCGACTTGGTTTTACACACCCCTCCTTCCTGATTATCCAGCCCTTCCATTGTTCCATTAGATGTAGCTGGAAGAGAAACACAAGATTTTGTTATCAACATGTGCTGCTATTATATATGCAAATGCATAACTGGGTTTGATCAATGACGATACTAGGCATGGGATGATAACTGGTTTCAAGGTTTACCACAGTCTGGAAAAGTCAAGGTTTTAAAACCGCCAGTATTTTGCATTGTTATACCGTTCCTAAATATTTGTAATATTTTTTTTACATGTTTTTCAAAACTATTTTTTTTTTTTTTTTAGGGCAACAGTATCTTCAGCAGAAAATGAACCTCTACATCATAGGTAGGGCCAGATGGAATCTGTGGACATTTTTTGCTATTTCTGCGGAGTATTTTGTTAAAAATCTGCAGATTTATGCGGAATGATTTTGGAAGTGTCGTAACTAAAACCTTAATATATGAAATAAAAAGTAATACCTTTTTAACTTTTATTGAATGTTTACAATGCAAGTCCAATTAGATCCACTTCATTTGGTAAACAAAGTATGTCCCTCATATAAAATATCTACTAAAACACCGAAAATAGTACTGTATTGTAACAGTATTAAAACTATTGTAAATAAATCACATGAATATTTTCATATTAGCCAATATTATTACTGAAATTAATTTGAAAACTGATTAAATATACATTTACACACATTTACACAAGTAAATAAACAGAATCAATGATGAGCTAAAAATCTGCGGAAATCTGCGGAATTCTGCGCTTGCAGATTCCGTGTGGCCCTAATCATAGGTCTCAAACCTTATTCGTCAAGGGCCGCAGCTCTGCAGTTTTGCTCTAACCCTAATCAAACACAGCTGATGCCACTAATCAAGGTGTTCAACAACACTAGAGACTATTAAGCAGGTGTGAGTTATAGGTTGAGGTAAACTATGCAGAGCTGTGGCCCTCCAGGAATGGAGTTTGAAACCATTGCTCTACATCGAAATCTACTGGTCCAAAATATTTTAAGTGTTTCTTAAAATAAAATATATTGTGTTCAACGGGGGAAAAAGTTGTTTTTCAACCAGATATTAAAAAATAATTTATTGTGGTGCAGTAATCACAACACCGTGATACCGTGAAACCGTGCTGCTTTTATCCAAGGTTATCATACAGTCAGAATCTTATTCTGGCCCATGCCTAGACGATACACACTATCAGATGATGTAACTGCGATTTTTAAATAACCGATGAATATTCATACAGCCTTATAAAACAGTCGAGTCTCTTTGCTCAACCTTCATAAATCATGTAACTAAACTTTTAGTAGTCCCAAAACTGCCATTTTTGAAGTCAGCTTTGCAGCGCAGGCCAAAATTGTGTTTGTTTTGGTGTTGCAAGACGAAATGTTCAAGACCCCCACTGAAAGTGTGCTGTTGCTCTTTAACAATTCAATAGGAAATAAGAAGGATTAAAGGAATAATAAAAAGCTGATTTTGTTCACCAGCAAGGCAAAGGCCTCCAGCACAAGGCGCAGTTGTTAATAATTTAGTGAATAAGGCATGGAAAGAGAGCGAGAGAGAGTGCTATTAATGAATGTGAGGTTTGGAGCGTGTTTAAGAGCGCGTAACGCTTTAGCCACAGCAGATGCTTGTCAAGAAACAAGCGAGTGAGAACAAAATGGACTAAATAATTAAAAAAATAAACAATATAGTTCTTTATTTTTTGAACAGACGTCGGACTTGCTGCAAAAGCGAGTGAAAACTACTTTTATACGTGCAACTCACAATTACAATATGCGGAAATCAAAATGTACGAAGCCTTGTTTTATGTTATTATTTGTCACTAAAAAAACTATCGGCAGCATTCTGGCCACCGGTCCCATCCCAGCAAACAATTTTGCGTTTAATAGACGTCTAATAGACATTTAAATGTAGACAGCTTAGCTAAAACAAGGCTATGCTTGGGCTGTCAGTGAAAATCTAATAGACATTTAAGAATAGCTCAAAACTAGACTAGTCGTCAAATAGACAGACTTTATATGTGTAGTCATTCATTTCTGTCTATTTTACGACTAGTCTAGTTTTGGCCCATTTTTAGACGTCTATTAGACTTTCACTGACAGCCCAAATTTAGCCATGTTTTAGCGAAGACGACTATGTTTAGACGTCTATTAGACATCTTTTAAAAACACAAAATGCTTGCTGGGATGTGTCCCAAGCAGGCTTTTAACCCAAACAACACAGCTATGCCATGTATGTGTGTGTGCGTGTGCATGTGTGTGTGTCCGCGCCCGGCAGGCTTGCGGTCTATTGGGTCAGTAACACAGAGCTAACAAGCTGCCAAGGGCTTAACGTCTGGTCAGCGTCCAGAACAATGTGGCCTGCATTCAGAGAAAGAGAGAGAGGACAGGGGAGGGCCGTGGTGATTTTGGAGTCTATGAGGCGCCTGTCGCCCCATCATCACTTTTTTATTCCCCCCAGTGCTGCCACTTTGATGAAGCGGACGGAGTGTGTGTGAGTTTATGTGTGTGTGTGCCATGTGACGGGTCTTTCTGATTCAACTTTTTTCCTTTATCTGTTTGTAAGGCTTGCAGCATGACACCATCTGACTCTCTGTTGGTTCGCTGACCTGTGGCTTTTTAGTGTTGAGAAGAACACAAGCTCATTACATGTAAAGCTCCTTAAAAGATTGCGTTCCTTTCAGTGCGTTCCTTTCATAAATCAAACAAATGAGCCTACACGCACAGACACACACACACAGACTAAAGCAAAAACATCAATAAACAATTATCACATGATGAGCTCACATTCCAGGTCAACAGAATACACAATGCTACATAACGTTTAGTTTTAGTATAACTGACTGTTTGAAAGCTGATTAGGAAAGGGAGATACTTTTCAAGCACTTCTTTACAGGAGAGTTGTAACCAAAAGAGGCAACATACACAGACAGATCTAATCATATTTCAGTTGGAAAATAATTCATAAATACATTGAAAGTAATATAAAATTAGGGCTGCACAATATATCGCAATATATGCATACGTAATAGTCACATTGCAGGGTCTGCAAAGTCAAACCAGTATTATAATTGACAAGAATGGCCGGGTAAAGATTCTGACGGTATGATAACCTTGGATAAAAATGTCACGATTTGACGGTATTGTGATTACTGCTCTAAAATATATATTTTTTTAAATGTCTGGGTAAAAAACAAAAATCTTCTCCCCCTTTGAACACAATACATTTATTTTTGAGAAACATTTAACATTTTTTTTAGACAGTAAACATGTCAAAAATGCAAGTGAATCCTTGACTTCTGCTGTCTTCATTTGTTTCAAAAACACAGATGTCTTTACAATTTACAACGGCATCTTTGGATATCTTTTCTGCTGGAGATACTGTTTTCTGAAAAAAATGAAAAATAAATAAATAAAAAATTAGGAACGGTATTAAAAAACATTTTGGCGGTTTTAAAACCTTGGCGTTTCCAAACCGCGGTATACCTTCAAAACGATTTTCGTCCCATGTCTATAATTGACCAGTAGCCACATTTGAAAACACTCATGATATGTGGAGTTAACCCTAAAGTTAACAAAACGTATTATTTATGTGTGTTTTTTTTTTTCATTTGTACAATGTACAGAAAATTATGTTTCCAAATAGAGCTATTCATTTCATCTGATGAAATTATATGTTCAGTATCGCAATACATATCATATAAAAATAAAATATCCCAATGTCAGTTTTCTCCAATATCGTGCAGCCCTATATAAAATGTGTCTTTTTTTTTGGAAGACTGCAACAGGGTTAATATAGTTAACTAAAACTATAAAGCAAGAATGGTAAAAATAACTTTATAAACAAATACATAGTCAATTATAAATTAACATATACATCATTTATCATATACATATCCCAGCAAGCATTTTGTGCTTTTAAAAGATGTCTCATAGATGTCTAATAGACGTCAAAACATAGTCGTGGCTAAAACTTGGCTAAACATGGCTAAAACTTGTCTGTCAGTGAAAATCTAATAGATGTCTAAAAATAGGTCAAAACTAGACTAGTCATCAAATAAACAGAAATGAATGACTACACATCTAACGTCTGTCTAATCTGTCTATTTTACAACTAGTCTAGTTTTAGGCTATTCTTAGATTTTCACTGACAGCCCAAGTTTAGCCTTTTTTAGCCAAGCTGACTACGTAGATGTCTATTAGATGTCTATTAAACACAAAATTGTTTGCTGGTATATGATTTCTATCCAGTGCAGCTGTAAAAAGGCTTGTGTCCTGATTTTGAACTAGATAAATGTGTCAGTGTGTTGCAGGAGGTCATAAAACACCCAACACTGACACTCGTACCTGCTTAGTGAAACCCTATCAAGCTCAGACAGGCTGCGGGGTATGTAAAGTCCTGCCATGACAAAAGGCCAACCAGTGAGACAGGACCAGAAAATAACACCGGGCAGTTGGCACCAAATATTTACAAACATTTACATAGTACTACATTTAAAACATAACTTATATTCACATTCAAGTAGCTGTATGAATAAAATAAAACTTTAGTAATTCAGTAATGACAAATATAGAACAACAATAATCATAAACATAAGAATTATTCTAATTATTATTATTTATTATATTATAATTAATTATTTTAAAGTAGCAATGCATCTACTTGAACATGATTACATTTAAACCTTAACTTATATCCAAATTCATCAAGCTTTATTTAAAAAAAAACAACAACTTTAGTAATGTTAAATATATACAATATAACAATTATAAAACAACAATAATCATAATAATTACTATTATCATTAGTATCATCCTTTATTATATATTATTATTTATTATTATTAATATTATTAGTATTTTCAAGTAGCAATGCATCTATTTGAATATGATTACAAGCCGTAGCTGTTGTTGTGGAGTTTGACCTGATCAACATGGCGTCAGGGTCACTGGGGAACTGCACTCGGGCCAGTAATGAGAGCTGACACACAAACATTGCACATCTACTCTAATAAGATATGGCACGGCACCTCAAAAAGCCCTCAGTGTCTTTGAAAAGAGCCAAAAAAACAAGTCTCTCTCTTCACGTCTCTCTCAAAGTCGATGATGCTGCCACGATTGTCTAACATTGCCAAACCATACACACAGTACAGAAACGACAAAAGCGAAGACTAATGAAATGGAGAGGGAGTATTAAAAGGTTAAAACTTGGATACATTGCAAACTCGATGTATGATTTAATGTCATAAGTCATTTCACACTTATCATTAATAAATGCTTATTATTGGTCGTGTCTGCTGACACATTTTCCCTCAGGCAACGACACTAGGTTACATAACTAGAAGCTAAGGGGCATTGTTTTAATTTTTCATCATCTGTCAGCATGAGGAAGACTGAAAAAAAATATGATTTGTAAAATTCTTTCTCTCTGAAACGGCAACTTGTATAATGTTTCTGCCAGTCCCAGGACACACGAAACTTTCCTACTGTTACATTCAATTTAGACAATGGATTTTCTTCGAGAATAACCAGTCACAGACTCGGTCTAAAATTGCAACTTATGAAACAATAATTACAACAGCAGATGGAAATATCAGTCAAAATCAGCTTTTTTAGATGCGACTCACTTTTCTATTATGAACGAACTATTATTCCGTTCTTTAGGGACAAAATTACCAAGCGCACCTCTAAGATTTACATAGATGTTTGTTTCTGCTTTATTCAATTATCACATCTTTTTGCAGGCTGTGTTGTTTCTTTTCTTATGAAACATTCCTGTCCCCTCTCTCTCTCTCTTAGCCATATTTAGATCATGTATCTCTCTTCTGGCTCCCAGCTCGGGGGCAATCTGTCAGACCAGATCACATCAAGCTCATATTCACACACTCGCACACAAACACAATCATATCAGAGTCATCAGCATTAGGCTGCATATGAACAATAGAGGAGACTTTTGAGAGTCGGAGACGCACAAACACACACCAGGGCACAACAATAACGCAATAAAGATAGACGATGACCCGGGGTCAGCGTGAGCGAGTTGTAGGTCAGCTGACTGCGTGTTTGTATCATGTACATATTTTACAACAGCGTAAGTGCATTTATATTCATCTGTCAGTTAAGTATGATTTTATTGATTTATTTTTTACATTTTTTTATTATGTTTACCTGCATGTTATCTTTATGTTTGTGTTTAGACTGCATGTGATCATAAATAAAACAAATAAAACAGTGATGTGGTGAAATATAATTACAACTTAAAATAACTGTGTGTCTATTTTGGCGGTTCATTCCGCTGTGGCGACTCCTGATGAATAAAAGGACTAAGCCGAAGGAAAATGAATGAATGAATTTGTCTATTTTATTTTTTATTCAAAATACCATTTATTCTTGTGATGATCCTTCAGTAATTATTCTAAAATAAGAATTAGGTGATCAAGAAATGATTATCAATGTCGAAAACATTCAGGATGCTTTATAATTTTTGGAAACTATAATTATATTTTCAGGTTCTTAGATGAATAGTTCAAAAAAAGCTTTAATTAATTAATTTATTTTAACAATACAGAGAGTTTTCAGTCTTTTTTAATAACACAATGTGTCATAT
>CAIGQQ010032765.1:8045061-8059318 GCA_903798035.1 Danio albolineatus
CTAAATTACTTCCACATTGTTTGATTGACGTATTTTCATAACAGGTAAGATATTTTGTTGAGCGGATTTTAATAATAATATTTCCAAAAAACTGTCTTTACTCTACAATTTTTTTTTGCAATACGTGACTAACTGTACACATTTTAAAACTCTAAAATAAACAAACAAACAAACAAATAATAAATAAATAAATAAATAAATAAATAAATAAATAAATGTCTAAGACTTTTTTCATGACTTTTCATCAATCATCCACATTGATTAAAGTGGCATATTGAAAAATGATTAAAACATTAGTAACTTTAAATGTTTAAAGTTACCTAGACTATTTAAAAATCTGAAAGAATATTTGTAGGAGCAATGAAAAAGTAGGTTAAGTGGAGTGGGCCGGTAGTCACGAGCACATTCAGCAAAACTGAATCTCTCAATGTAACACGTCATCCATTTATTTTATTTATTTATTTTCTGGCCTTCACGACAGAATTTCCAACAAATACAGTGAGAACAACGCATATTTATTGCGTAAAAAGAAAGATAATATGCAAGGTAGGCTAATTTACACCACAAAATTATTGCAATTTGTATTTTTATTATTAGCTGTTTTCATTTTTTGATTAAGTTGCTGCACTTTTCGATTAAATTAACAAATAAATGAGCTAGCAAATCTTTACTAAAAGGACCTAAGTTCCTCTAACCAATACAACTGCAGCGCATTCTGTGAAGAGCAAAGCCTTTTAGATCAATTACACTCTTATTAATTAACGTACTTAAGGACGCTCGCGACGGCGCCAAAGGACCTCAGAAGCCGCTCCATTACCTGTGCGTAAAAAAGACTGCGATTATCAGCACAGGACACCTGTTATGCGGACTATCTGCACCCTTGCCCTGTACATGCAGAGGTAAAAGAAAGGTTTCTTTCTCTGTATGAAAAAACGGGCCGAGAGCGAAAGTTGAATTATTAAACGAGCATAGATAGAGTTTCTCCAAGAAGCGCTCCAGACTCCCGCGCGGGCACGAGACCCCTTCGGATTTCAGCGTTACTTGATGTTTCCATGTTTTAATGCATGATTCAGCGCCGAAGTGCTTCGCGTGTGCTCATCTTTACATTTTCACTACTGACTTCTCAGTCACGGGAGAAACAGACGTACCTTTTGAATGCTACTACTTTAATTCTTAAGGGGGAAACTGTTATTTAGGAGATTTGTCAAATTATAAAGGGAAATGTTGTCTACACACAATTACTCTAATAGCTTAGGCTTGTTCATCACGCCTAAAATCTACAATAAACAACAGGAAGCATATTAAACAACTAGTAAATATAGAAAAACTAAAAGATATTCGCTTAAATCTGTTCAAATGTCTGATATTCTGCCACAGGGTTGTAATGGTGAGAGTCACAAACATTTCTGAGGTAACGTAAAGGACTTTGGGCCTAACGTTACGCCGCCCAATAAATATGACTGTTGGACATTCAACCAACATTTGTACAATTAGTGTTTAATATTTCCCTATATAAACATGAAATTCAATTTTAATAATTTGCTATAATTGTTTTTGCCTACAATATTCCGTGTCATGATGGTGAAACAACTGCACCAGTTATTACAAACCCTCTCGAGTTGTCCGGAGGTCCTGTGCGGCCATTCAAAACTATTATTATTAACATCAGTATTAGGCTACATATTTCTGCCTCAAATATGAAATGTAGCACGTAGAACTATTGATAAGTGCAAAAGGAGACTTGATTATTAACATTAAACTCCTAAACATCTGTGACTGGAAACAACGCGTCACTCGCCTCAGCTCGAGGATCCACATCAACTGCTAACGTTGATAATTTTTATTTACAGTAATGCTAAATGAACGAGTTGCCGCCATACAAAACCATTCTGCTTGACTCTGTACAGGATTCACCGACATCGCCCTCTTTCAGGGTCTAAATGTCGCTCTAAAACAGTGGGAGAGGGTTAGATGTGACTGAGGGAGCTTTGCCGCCTCGCGCACTTACTTGGTGTTCGTGGTGTTCCAGTATATGGAGTCCAGGATGAGCGCGCGGGACAGGTTCACCTTGCACGCGATCACTAAAACTCCAAAGTAATATCTCCACAAAGAGTCGCCCATGGTCCGTCACGACCGTTACGGTCAAATTCCGTTTCGCGGGAATTTCTTATTTGAAAAAAAAATCGTCTTGTGGAGTGCTGGCTGTGACAATCCAAACTCAATATCCCCGTTCCAGGAGAGAAAGTATAAAAAATGCTGAATAGGAGCCCGGTTAGAAGTGAACCATCCCGGTGGGAAGAGCTACTCCTCTATTAGTCCTGCTCGAGATGAGAGAGAGCAGCACCGCGGACAGCATGCAGTTTCTCATTCGGTAAAATAGCCTGTACGACAGACTGAGTGAAGCCCTCTCCGTTCAGCCGGCCGTGGGCAGCACGTACATTCCTCACAGGAAGGCGACCCTTGTCGTCGCCGCCGTGATACTTGATGTCCGTGGAGACATGAAGTTAATCCCCCGGTGTGGATAACAAGCCAAGCAGGTACCAATTCCAAATGCGAGGTATTCCGTATAGGCAAACGAGGGGGGTACAAGAGACACCGGAGTTCCCAAAATGAATGGAAAAAGATGAACGTGAATGGAAACAACTGTAGCCTATTGGAATGGAGTAAAATAATAAGAATGACTAATGGTTGAAAATAAAATAAAAATGAAGCGATGAAGTCAAATGAAAGTTCTCATGGGTCGCCGTGGAACCCGCACAGTAGCAGAGAACAGCTGCGGCTCGAACCCTGCAGGTCCGGATTGAAATGCTGTGCGCGTGAATTGCGAGACTGCTCCGTTCTCTGCGCGAGTCTGCACTGCAAGTAGCTGCGAGCGTCTACCACGCGGAATATTTGTCAGAGCGAGTTTTTTCGCTGGCTCCTCCCACCTGCTCTCTCATTGGATAGGTTTAGTCGAGGAGAGAAACCTGTCAATCAAGCGGTCGCCCGGTGACTGGTCGAGCAATGAGAGAATATATCGGACTTCAGGTCGCCAACCCAGTTTTCAGTTCTCGGGGATTAATGACATTTATGCATTTCAAAGAGAACTCGTGGTAGAATGTGTTTCAGAAACACCAATGACTTCTAGGTACTAGAAAGTACACACTGTAGCCTATACTGCCTACATTCATTGTCCATCATTAGAACTTTAATCAAAATTTGTTATCTTTATTACATCATGTTTTATTAAAAGCAATAATTGGTTATATGTGTTCCTCTGCATATGCAAAGGTAGATTTCAAATACCGCCTGGCCAATAATCTTAAAATAAAGGCATTTATTTAGGTTGAGGTCGACTGAAAGCGCCTGCTGAAGGCGTGAGGGATTCATTCAGCAGTCAACAGCGCCCACTAGCGGTCATGAAGAACCAAACTAATGCGTTCAAGTAAGTACATTTAACTTCTTATCTTATTTAAACGTTTTTAAGACATGGAATAGATAAAATGTTAATTACAGCAATTTAAAAACACATTTGTATTAGTCAGTATTTAATATCTGACCAAATGTCACATTTTTTCACTTCATTTTGATCATTGTAAATTATGATAAAGGCCTAAGACTACAAAGTTGATGTGTGGTCCAAAATCAAATGCGGTATTTTTTGCTTTAAAATCACAAACACATTTTAATATTTGAATTTAATTAAATAAATAAGTATATAAAATTGTATGTATGAAAAAAGCAGGTAATATACATATGTAATATAAACAAAAACAAATATAGTTTGCTATAAAGTGTTTTACATGATAAACTAAACATTATATTCTGTTATAAACATATTTAAGTATAATTGTAAATTATAGGCTACCATAACCTATATTGGATAATTGTTATAGCCTTATGCAAATATATTTAAAACTGCTCTATAACCGTCGTTTATGCACTATATTAATTAATTATTTTATTATCTATGATAATGATCTAATCATAATAAGCATATTGTTAATTGATCCTTAACGGCATAAACAACTTAATGAAATGTATTTAGCCTACGCCATGTCCGGCTGTAAGGAAACAGCATGTCTAAAACTAAATTAGAAAGCAAGTGTGAAGAAAAGCCGGTGTGAAAAGCATTCACACTTTCTAAAGGCTGTAATTGAATCAGCGTATATTCACTGATATCGGTGTGTATTGCTGTGCTGCTTTAAGAGACCATCAAACGCGCAGATTCCACATCGAAGCCATAATTAACACACTACACATGCTGAATACACAGACTGAAGGATTGCTGTGCATTAATGGAGCGCTTTATTAACGCGTTTCCTCAAAGAAACGCCAATTGCCTGATTATGACGTCTATTTGTCTTGGCATAATGCAGGCTAAATGTTATTGTGCGACATGAAGACATATTTTGTCAATATAACCACAAATTTGCAAGTGTAAAATTAAATAGGCAGTCTTTAAACGCTCTTCAAGCACCACTTTCAAAGTGCTCCAAAGGTAATAAATTATTTACTTTGTGCAGTCTTGTCTGTTTCTGAAAATGCTCCCACACTACAAAACAGAAGCAAACAATAGGACGAGCGACGCAAGAAGTCATCCCAACGGGAAAACAAGGAAACGACGATTTCCTGAGCTATCATAAAAATAACCATCGCACTGTTAAGATGTCAATGTGTCTTGAAATAGAAGTAAACGTGCATAAGCAAGCATAAGTTCTGTCTTGAATTTCTGCTATAACAAATATCGTTAATAATTTAGAAAAAAGTTTTTTATCAAAAAATTAAAAAGAGAATAAACGCGGAAAAATGGGTAGAGAAACGTATTAACATAGCTAGTAAACATCCGTAAAAAATATATTTTTAATAGCTTGAAACATCTTTCAAACATTTTGAAACATCTATCTATCTATCTATCTATCTATCTATCTATCTATCTATCTATCTATCTATCTATCTATCTATCTATCTATCTATCTATCTATCTATCTATCTATAAAATAGATAGATAGACAGACAGACAGACAGACAGACAGACAGACAGACAGACAGACAGACAAATAGGCTAGATAGATAGATAACAGACATTTGCTTATTTAGTCCAAAGTTGAGCATGTTGACATTGATATACTATAAACATAATATAAAGTACTGTAATAAACTTATTGTTTATGATAGTAACAGGGGCGGACATTAATATACTATAAACATAATATAAAGTACTACTGTAATAAACTTAGGCTATTGTTCATGATAGTAACAGGGGCGGACATTAATAAACTATAAACATAATATAAAGTACTACTGTAATAAACTTATTGTTCATGATAGTAACATGGGGTCCAACAGTGTTTTTTCTTATTTCACTCATATATCTCATTTTTTATGTGTTATCTTGATGAATTTTTAAAAAATTAATTAATAACTAAAAATATAAATAAATCGAAAATAATAACTTGTTTTTAAAAATAAATCTTTACCTGATTTGACTGCTTCATGATTAGGGGTGTAAGACAAATTTGCGTAAACAATAAAATTTTATTTGTTACACCCTCACCATAAGTAAGATGTTTAATTTGTACGTCTAGGTATTTTTGGGGGGCCCACAAATTTTCTGGGGCCCTACGCAGCATGCTTTCTTCGCTTATTGGTTAAATACACTCCTGGTTAGTAAATACCTTAGCTATCTAATGGGACTTTATTGCAAATCGTGGTGTAAGCTAAACTATAAGAAATGTTTACTATCAATTTAAACATCTAAAAAGACCTTAGCTTCATCATGACTGCGTAAATGAAAAACAAACAACGCTTCGCACCTTAAAGATAAACTCTGAGGAACTTCTCAGCTTTTTTGAAACAACAGGGAAGGATCGATGTTTATTCAGTTGCACGCGAATAATCTCACGGTCCGTGGGTTCCTCGGAGCCTGGCGTGATCAAACACATTAGACTCAGGAGAAAACACACCTGCTGGCCTCCCTACACACACAAACAAGTCAAACGCGCATTCTTCCTCAAACTTTACGCATCGCCTCTGAGCAGATCATAACAGCGGTCAGAGCTGCTGTTTCGCGCTTTGCACTGTATTCATGTCAATAAAAGAGTTGTTTAGTTCAGAGCGCGCGGGGCTCGATCCCACGAGCACAGTTTCAGCGTTACCTCAGTCGTTATCAGCGCTGTATTGTTATAGCTGACAGTGACTAATACACGCCAGGCTGCATCATGCGGGACCGTCAAAAACTCACACGTCTGTAACTCAAGAGTTTGCCAACATTTCCATTAGTGTCTTACAAAGGCCACCTGAGACAGGGAGTAATCTCGTGAACATGATCAGAAGAATCACAAATAAACTGAAACACACACACAGGCACTTCAGTCTTTAACTTGTAGGACGAGCTCAGTTTACATCACTGCTTTAAATGAATCACTTGCTTATTGTTTAGTGTTACTAAATAAGATCAAGGCATCAAACTTAACTTTTAAAATATTATATTGGCGCTTAACTCCAATAATAAAATATGTTTTTTTAAAGAATAACCATAATCATTTTGCTATCCTTGTTTTATAAGACATTACTGGATAGACTTAAAGAAAATTCCCTATCATAGCTACCTTTCAGCACGCAAAAGAGACCTTTAAGTAGATATTACTGTTGAGGAATATGAATATGCATGTCTTTTAGCTCAAACCCAAACCATTAATACCAGATGTTGAATACTGCAATACAAAAGAATGAGGACTTACATTACACCTGTAAAATTACATTGGATTACAGCTAATATATAGTGGAACTCTATGTTTCACTGTTCTGTATGTGAGTGTGGAGAGCTGCAGTTGTTTAAGGAGGTGCTTGGTGTGGTCTGTGAAACGGCTGGAGAAAATGTTCCTTCGGAACCAAAACTTTTTATTGTTATTACTGTTTATTACATATATTACATTATTACTGTTTATTACACATACACACAACTTATAGATTCCAACTATATACAATGTAAACGTGTTATAGTATGGAAAAATACCCAAAGACCTGTTCTTGTATGGATAAAGGAAATGTCTGATAATCTTTCTCTTGAAAAATTAACATATTGTCGCCTTAGAATTATAAGGTTCTATCTGCGTTCTGAATGATTTTGAGATATTGAGCTTCAAAGTTTTTGCTTTCCATAGCAAACTTTTTAAATAAAAAGTCTTAAAATGTAAACAATTAAAAAAAAAAAAAACTCCCATAATGTAAATAAGTTGTCAATTAATAAGAATATGTCAACAACTCAATTTTGATGAAAATGTCAGATAGAACCTTATAATTCTAGGGTGATATGTAATCAGAGGTAAAGCAGAGACTTTAAAAAAAGTGTGGTCTCCTTTCAGTCACTTTATAAATAGATAAAAATTGGATGTCTTTGGGAAGCTGACTGTAAACTAAAATTCAGTGTAATGAAGTTTTTTTTTATTTATACATTGATTTTTTATATAAATGTATTCCTTATTATTTGTATTTTTTAAATATAATGTATTTTAGATTATAATTTATTTTAAATGTCATTTCTGTTTAACAAATGTTGGGGTGGGAAAGTACATTCTGAAATATTATAAAAGTTAGTACTGTGTGCTGGGGTTTGTAATGTAATTAAAATCAATAAAAACAAAGTTGAAAACAAAACTGTAATATTTTGTTTCAATATTAATTTATTCCATTTAACATCAGTAAACTATTAGTTAACAAGAACCAGGAATGGTTCATGTTAGTGCAATATTTAAGTGTGTACAATTTGTAAAAGCAACATACTTAAGTGCAATATTTAGGTTTCTTCCAACATTTAGCGAGCCATATAAAATCCCGAGTTGTGCTTGTTAACATTATTTAATTGACTGTGAATTTGCTTTTTATTTTAACTAACGTTGACAGATTTAATTTAGTGCATGTAGAAAATTCTGTGCGATATAAGATAACTACGGGCTAAAGTTAGGATTGCACTTTAAGTTACAGTACACACACTGAACTAAGAAAGCACAATGTTATTTATGGTATTTGAGTTGAGGTTGGTTCTAGGAAAGTACCTTATTAACTAGTTTATGTGATGACTATGTAGTACGTGTATGTGAAACAGGACTGTAAAATAAAGTACTACACTTTTAGTTTCTGTTAGCACATCACCTATCATTAATACATTAACATTATTGTAAAAATTTTACCAAAAACACTTTGAACTAAACATCTGTCCAAAAAGACAGTAGTTCTTAAGTTTATCATCAGAAACATGAGTTTTTCAGGAAACGACCTTACTATTGCTTACTATTGCCTAGTTATTTTCTTCACTAGGAAAGTTTCTTGGGGCATTGTTGTCTTTTGCTTTTTGCTTTACAAATACTCCTTATGCACTTCACAAATTTAGCATGATAGTTATAGTAATAATCTAACATTTAATTATTGCAGACCGAATGCAACCATAACACTTCGGAAATAGCATTTTTTGTTTTGTTTTTGTAGTTATTAACTTGTAAAACAATGATTCACTGGTGTCTTGTGAAATTTATTTAGGATTATCTCAAATTAAGCAAGAGAGCATGCAGTTATTCCCATAAGAGAATATCAGAGCTTAAGCCAAACAACTTAGTGGTTCACTGAGAGCACAAAAGACATGATTCAGGCAGTGTGCTGTGTTCATGGGATTTATTGGTCAACACACTAAATGTCCCAGTTCACAAGGAGAGGGGTAACTTACCACAAGACTAGAACACCCTCTAGCATACACTCATACACCCACACAAACTCGCTCGCATACACACCCTAACTAGTCTTACCTGTGATTCCCGAATTCCTTAAGGTACCAACAGAGCACTAAACACATTACATGACTTTATAACATTGTAACCTTTTTTCTTTTTTTAAATCGCTGTAATTTTTGTATTGTAAATGCTAAAGTTATGGTTTCTATCTTTGTTTTTTTTCTCCATTCTATGTTTTTAAAAACGAGATATTTAAATAAGGTGTATCAAAAAAGGACAAATATGATCTAGGTTACAATGCTAGAAATGCGGCTCTGATCAGGTGATCATGGGAACAAAGTGTTAAGCAGCATTTTAGGAACTCAATGGTTTGAGGGGTTCAATCCGCAGTCTAAAAAATATGAAAAGCGCTCACACTCCTGCAAAAACATTCACAAACAAACAAAACCAAAAGCCTGCTAAGTTACATTACTTGAAGCATTCTGGCGTACTTTCCCTCAGAATGCAAGAACAGTAGTTAAATTGAGGTTGAACCAACAGAGCTCCCAAACCACTGATATATTTTGACCAAGCAACCACGCACACTGACACACAAATATATTTACACTTTTCATTCTTATTTGCTTGCCATTAAAAGGGATAAATGCCCTGTTTTTTTCTTTTGAATGTGCCTCCAGCATAATGGTGCCAAATATAAATACAACACAATGAAAAATTGCAAACGATGGCATCCTGTCTGAAAGTCTGTGGTGGTGGTGGTGCAAGTCCGATTTTGAAGCATGAGGGCCCAAATGTTTTTTTTTCTTTGTTGAATTCCTGGGATTATGAAGGGCAATTCATGAGGGCAGAGCGCACAGGGCAGAACTCTCTTTGAGACTCTAATTCACTTCAACATGAAGCTCGCATCCGAAGAGAAGAGAAGAGAAGAGAAGAGAAGAGAAGAGAAGAGAAGAGAAGAGAAGAGAAGAAAAGAAAAATCACTCTGTTGCTTTGAGAGAGAAGGAGAGACGAGGTCGGGACTTGCCCTTCCCCAATATCATCTTCTGTTCCTCTTTCTGTTGTTTCTGCCTCTCCTGTTCAAGCTTCATGCGTTCCTCGTGGATTTTCCTTTGTTCTTCTACTATACGTAGCTGATCCTCAGCCTGTTAAAAAAAAAATAAAAAAATAAAAACACATGAGCAAAAGTGACTTTTCATGCATAAAAAAATAAACTTGTATTTGAAGAAACTAATATATATAAAATTGCACCTTAATTAACTACGGTATGTACTAATGTACTACTACAAAGGTACTTCCAGGAATCCATTTGGAAAACTTAAGAAAAAAAATTTCAGAAAGGGCAGGTTCTTCTAGCACTACGTAAGCTGGAAAAAACACTTCAGCCTTCACAATGACTTAACAGTGATAAACATCTAAATAACTCAAACAGATGGAGAGAACAGCTAATTTATGGTAAAAGAAAATCTGTAATTCTAATGACCTTGGAGAGAATAAATACAAAAACAGAAGAATCACTAATAAAGTGAAAAAAAGAAAAAAAACTCAACTCAAAGAGGGTTTAACAACATTGAACTGAACTCCAACAATGATAACTGGACTTACACTTTCAATTTACTATAACCTACTATGTGAAGCTGATTTGACACAATCTACATTGTAAATCGCTATACAAATAAAGGTGAATTGAATTGAATTAACACTTAATCCACTGGCTTCTCCTCAGCACTGTAGCCTTTTTGATTAATTAACGTCCATGACTTTTGCAGCTTACTAATATTTACCAATATTTTATGTAAATTTAAAAGAGATTACACTCACAGAATGCAATTTCTTGCCAAATAATATTTTAGGAGAATTATTATCTATTATAGGAATTTTAAAGACATCTTATATTACCAGCTACTATGAGTTTTTCCAATATATCAACAACACTTTCTGATTTATTCAAGGCCTTATTTTTAAACATAACTCAATGATACCTTGCCAATACCAACAAGACCCACAAATACTCAAACTTGAAAAAGTTATGTTTAAAATTCATGCTTTTAAGTGAATGTATTGGAATGTATATAAGGGAATGTATGGAATTTGCATTGTACAAAAAAAGCATCCAAATATGATTAGGTTGCAGGGTTTTGCAAATTTTCTGAAGGTAACTATACAACCTTTAAAGCCCAAGTAAAAAAAAAAAAGCTTAATGAATCACTTGAAAAAACAATATGCCAATATGTTCTCTATGAAAATGTATAGGGAACAGACAATTAAACACAGTGTTTAACTAACCCTGCTCCATTATACTAAAATATGGAAATAGGTTTTATTGTAGTTCATAACTACACTGCAGTTATCAGTTATTTTATTGTTTTCTACTGGGAAAATCGAACGGCTCATGAATCAAAATGCATTAAATGGAATGCAATCATTCATAGTCTAAGGTTCAATTTATTAGCTTCTCAATTTTATGTATCTTGATTAAAGGATGTTCCTTTAGTGTATTGGAAGACAAAAAAATAAAAAATAAAAACTGAGGAATTCATTTCCTTCTGTTGATTAATTTAGCCTTGAATGCAAAACTTCAATGCCATGACTTTCTTCTATTATAAGACTCAGATTATGGTAACTTATTTTGGCCATAATTGTGTAGTTTATTGTCTTGGCTTTTGCTTCCTGTCCTTTAGAAGTGATATGTTTTGACACACACACAAAAAAGAAAAGGTAAAAAGTACCAGTTTAGCCTGAGCATCAGCAATCTTTCGGTTGTTTTCCTCCAAAATTCTCTCGAGCTCCACTCGTTTGGATTTTTCTTCCTCCTAAAGGGGAGACATGGTGACATGTTAGCAAGGGCAAACAAATCCACTGAAAGAAGTCCCCATAAACCCACGTTGCACACTCAAACATGTCTACACTTGCACAAACAGGTACACAGCGACACACACACACTCTTTCACCCGCTCTCCACATTTCGATCTGCAGATTCAAAAGTCTGAAGCTAACCTCTATGTATGCAACAATGAGCAAAAAAACCCACCCACGGATGTATTCAGTCACACCTTTAATCCCCGCCACATTTAGACATCCAAACAATCATTTACACACTCATTAACATCCATACACAACAGGTATGTAAGACAACACATCGACAACTATCGCAGAATCTCATTCGTTTGCAGATGAAAAAGGAAAAAAAGAGATAAAAAAATAATAAAATCAGCTCGTTATCTCTCTCGCTCTATTTTTTTTTATTTTTTAACTATCAGCATCCATAAGCAAGAAGTTTCAAAAAGAAAATGAGAGAGACAAAGAAAGATTAACTCAAATAAAGGAGAGAGTGAATAGTAGTGGCTCACCGATGCTCGTATACCTACGCCTTTCTCCTTTGACTGTGTACTGTACCTACACAACTGCTGATTAAAGGGGGTGAGTATTTACTGCCTGGTCCCGTGTGTCCCGTCCTGGACAGCGCAGCACCTCCCCTTTAAAAATCTCTGAGCTGCTAGCACGAGCTAGTGCTCTTACACAGCAACACCACATGCAGTATATATAGCAAAGTCCAGGAAAAGGAATTATGTTAATCATACAACATTACCGTGTGGGGACGTCAGGCTATTAATGTTAAACGCTGTTAAAGACTGCAAAAACACAAAGGTGGGATCATTCGTTAGATGTGTTGGTCTGAAAACAAAAACAGTGATGTGTAGGCGTCTAAGCTCAGTGGCTTGTGTGAGTGATGTTGTTTGTGTGTTTGCATGTATGTGTACCCGTATGCCAGCACTCCTGAGGAAAAGCAAATCGTGAGGACACAAAAGTACATTTAAAACACTGCACTTTTAATGACGTCAGAAGAACGGAAGAGTCAAAGGAAAGTGAAGTTACAAAAATAAATCAATATAAAACACAAATGTCAGCAATGGAGGAGCAGCAATAGTAAGGGTGGATCGTTTCGTGATTAATGTTGCAAATGAGGCTAAAATGTGCAAACGCTAAATCTACAACAACACAGATTCATTTAATGGTTCAGTACCAGGGCTACAGATGATGGGCACAAATCTGAAATGTACAGAAGGAGGGCACATTTCTAACCCTATTAGTGCTGAGCCGCTGGATTTTGTGTGTGCTTGTGGAAGGGAATTAGTTTCCCGTTCATAACTCATTGCGTCTTTACAATTACAGTAGAGTAACCCTCCTTTACGGTATGGGTGGAATTACAAGCTATGGATTAAGCAAATTAACAAGTTTATGTGCGGTCTAGTGGCCTCAAAAGGTCTTGTGTGGTTGCAACATCCAAAACAGCATTATGTTTTGACCTCTCAAAGGTGTATAATGGTGGATGTTCACACTGACAGCTCATGAACAAAAACAGGCCTGGTTTGAACGCAGAGTGACCTTTTTAACAATAGCGTTTTATTGAAGACAAACAGTTCCATACATAGGTGACAGTAAACTGATAAATAATAGAAGTAAAAAGGAGCAGGGTAGGGGTAGAAAATAAAAAGGTAAAGAAAAAAGATGGGAAACGTAATACTGGTCCATCACAGCCGTGGCAAAACGTTCACTTGAAACCCCCAAGAGGGCACTTGAGGTGTGTGATTCAGTCAAGTCACATTGAAGTATTAGAAATAAACTACAGAGCTTTTCTGTGCAGAGTAAACTAAGACTCAGTCATAAAATGCGTTTATATGAGCACCCAATAAAATAATTCCCCCCAAATTGCACTAAAATTTCTTCTCAGTTTCTCTGAATCGCATTTCAATATCTAAAATAAATTTGAGTAATCAAGAAACATGTCCAATTGTTGTCCAATTAAAAACTATTAAAGTTTAGTCATTTTTCTGTCATATTTTAACTTTACTTTGAAAGGTTGTCATTCGTTGCAGACGTAGCATGAGGAGTTTTTCACTAATAAACCTGAAACTGCAGATGTTTGAAGTAAACTACAAGTAAATTAGGTGAACACTCTTGGACTTCCAAAGTTCTGTCTGTGTTTGCTCCATTACAGAAATGATCTAAATATTGAAACTCCCTAAACAACAGCTTAACCAGACTGCTCAAAATATCATACGTGTGCTTGAAAAAATACGCACTACTATTTATTTTCACTGCCCATTCTCTATCAATCTACTCATCAGATGCATCTACCCTGCTGGTCCTGCAGTGTCTCGGGGGTAAACAAGTGTCAGGTTGTGGCACGGCTGTGGGCGTGTGGTTTGCGGCTGAGATCCGCTGTGTTCCGAACGACCGAGCGTTACCTCTCTGGCTTTCTGGGCGTTCAGTTCAGCCTGCCTCTGCCTCTCTAGCTCCTGCAAAAGCTGTGCTTCCATGATACGTTTGGCCTCCTCCACTCGCCGTAAGACCTCATGTTCAATCTCATCACGCCGCTTCTCCAGTTCCTCCTCCACCCGCCGCGCCACAAGCTCCTCCACACGCCTCGCCGTTTCCTCCTCGATCAGACGCTCTTCAATCTCCTGCTGACGGCTGTGGAGGATACCAAAGAAGATAGCATCTATTTATTAAACAATTACATTTGGTAATTTTTATACACACATATATATATA
>CAIGQQ010032765.1:8059718-8107861 GCA_903798035.1 Danio albolineatus
TATATATATATATACATACACATATATATGCATTTATTTTAAATGTTATATTTTTGAGTATCTTATTTACCATGAACAGTAATGTGAGGAGAAATTCTGCTACTTTGATATGTTTTTTCCAATAAATTTTATTACATTTTTACATTTAATCTACTTATGCTTAAAATAAATTTTGTTTGTGTTTTTTAAACAGGGAAAAATTTCAACAATTTCTTTACAATGGATTTCTTTTTAATAAGAGCTAGAAATTATACAAAAAACATATAAAATTTGCATAGAAACCTTCCTAAAAGTGAATGTACACCAAAATAAATGATAATTTACTTCTAAATGATTACGGCTTATATTATGATTTAAAGTTTATGATGAAGATTTAATGTTTTTTAAACATCCCAACTTTTGCCTTATGCCACGTTTATAAATGATACCCCATGATAGTCATAAAAACAAACACTATATACTGGAAAATGCAATACCAGTGTTATGAATATGACATGTGCAGTAAAAATCAAAACATAAAATTCACATAGAAAGTATATGTTAACATTAAATGTGTTTATATTTTCCAGAACAACTGACAAAAGAGGTAAGGGACCAGAAAAATATCAATCTGTAAACATGTTTTGTACTGTAAATGAGGGAAATAAACATGCGTTATGGATGTGACCAAAAAAAGTCTACGAGTTTACGATATACAAATTACTTTGTAAAAATTCTGTGAAATAAACTGCACAACCAAAAATAAATAATGCTAATCAAAAGGATAAGAGTGGCCTCACTATAGAACAAAAATTATTGATTTTATTTAATATTTTTGCATTTATGAGAAAAAAAATTGTCATTATGGATGTAACAGCTCTCTGTGATGGATGTGAAATTGGCACTAGTGTGATTTTGGTGAATCAAATATAATAGTTTGAAAACACTTACAGAGACATTTTTAAGTAATTCTAAAAGTACTGTTAAATACGTGCTTACACAAAAAAAGCAGAAACAGTATTTTGGTGAAAACTTATTTTTTTTTCATGGCAAGGTTAACATTTGCACGGAATTGCTCACATATATTTTGTAATAATATTGCACATCATATTACATATTATTTACATGTTGAACATATTTCAAAATCATTTTATGGATTTAGTTGGCTCTAATAACCCTGATTTGCATTAGGCTTAGCTGGATTTACCTTTACCTAGCCTAAAAGCCTATCAAAAATTTCACAAACAAATGTCACAAACATTACTTTCTGCATTGCACAAAAGAAACTGAGGCCTGACGACTGAGCTGAGACTAGTAGGTTTGAGATCTGCAAAATTCTGAAACAAAACATATTGCACATATTAAGAAATGATAAAACCCATAAAGCAAAGTCTGTCAGTCAAATGGATTTGTGATTACAAAAGCGTGTTTCAGCTGTATTTACACTTTAAGCATGAGTAAACCATTAAGCAGAGCAAGCTGTCACACCTGGCCTTAAGAAGCAACACAAAAACACAGACACAATACTGAATCAAGTGACCATAACATTGCCCAGAGCCAAAACAAAACAAAACCTACCAAAAGCAGCCATCTTTTGATTTGATTTCAGTGTCATGAAACTTGATCCAGGGTCTCTCTTTGAATTTTAAAACACCCTGAATTCGTTTACAATGTACTCCGGGTGAAGATCAAGCCTGGGGCTGCTTCACTTCTCATCCTGTTCTTTCACTACATCCCCCCCCATTTTCCCTTCTCTTCCACAAACCCCTTAACATTAAACCGGTGGTCTCCAATCAGAAAAGGGACATGTCAACGATCTGTAATGGTTACAAAGACGTATCAGCTAACATGGGCAGCAGATTTCAGTGATAAGATGACCTGATGTGTGACAGCTGACTTTGAGAGGCCACAGAGTGATGAAAGTTCCCTGAATACAGGTAAGTAATGTGAAACGTCACTTTTTGGTCAATGGCTAAGTTTATTAGGTTCTTATCAATATTAAACAGCCTGACTTCTTGAAATGTAACTTAGGTGATTATCAATTTATACACAAGGCCATTTTATAGAAGTGTTAAAAAAGGTTATTCCAGAAAAATCTGTGCCTTTTGCAAGACAAAGAAATTATAATAGGACAGAATCGTAAAAAAAAACAATTCTATTTATCCTTTTCAATACTGCATAATATCAAGCTCGCATGTTTATTTATATATACACACACACAGATATATATATATATATATATATATATATATATATATATATATATATATGTGCGCTGGTAAAGGTATGGTATTTGGCCTGTACCCCATTTTTTTTATTTATCAGCGAGACTTCTGCATAAAACAGCAATTTTGCATATTGTTGCGAGTATAACCTTGCTGTGCAAAATTATACACAAATTTATAACATATAAATAATGTTATCTGTGTCCTTGATTTCCTATCAGCCCTGTTATATTAGTCATTCATAAATATTTTTTTAAAAATAATTAATAAATAACGGTGCAATTCAGTTGTCACTTGAAGAAAGCTACATCATCTGTCAACCAGGATTTAAGCCATTCAAACTTAAAAAAAAAGAAGTTTTCCCTCTTCTAAAATGTTTTGTTTGATAGTTTATAAGGTTTGGCATAGAAGAGACATCAGGCAATGCCAATACGGCTACCATTTTAAAGTGTGGATATCAAAAAATATTTATATAACTTAATAAAATCTTTTTTAAATTGTCGAATATATAACTGTCAGCCCTGTTATTTTTCCATAGCATTTTGGCTTTGACATGCAAGTAACAGACATGTCATCCGAATCAGTCAGGGCTTAACAATAAGGACTGCCAGATGGCCCGGGGCCAGCGTGAGAGACGCTCGGGACAGTAGACAGGATTGTTACTGGCCCGATCAGGCCAGTGCTGCCCAGTCACTAAAGTTAAATTTTTAATTAAAGCGACTATTTGTCAATTGCGCGCAAATACAGTTTTTTAATTTAGAAACAGTTTGTACTTTTAAGCCTTTAAATGTTACTCTCTCTGTGATTTGGTGAATGCCATTTTGCTTTTTGGTTCCTCTTATCTGATTGGATGTTGTGAGCATGCAATTTTTTCTGTTACCTGGTAACAACCAGTACAGCAAAGAAACAGCAACATAGCAGCATGGCCGCAGTGGGTAGCACAATGGCGCAATGGGTAGAACAATTGCCTCACAGCAAAAAGGTCACTGGTTCGAACCTCTGCTGGGTCAGTAGGCATTTCTGTGTGGAGTTTGCATGTTCCTCCCATGTTGGTGTGGGTTTCCTCCAGGTGCTCCGGTTTCCCCCACAAGTCTAGACATGTGGTAAAGGTGAATTGGGTAGACTAAATTGGCCTTCGTGTATGTCTGTGAATGAGTGTGTATGGATGTTTCCCAGTAATGGGCTGCAGTTGGAAGGGCATTCGCTGCGTTTAACACTGGATAAGTTGGTGGTTAATTCCGCTGTGGCGACCAATGATTAATAAAGGGACTAAGCCAACAAGAAAATGAATGCACAGTTCATTGAACTGCAATAAAATACCTGCATTTTCCATACTGCTCTTTTTTTTTTTTTGCATAAAACTTTGAATTTTGCTCATTATTCATGCATTAATATTTTTTAGTATTTAAATTCTAGATTCACAGATGTTATTTTTGATATATTGTTTAAAATATGCGGCTATTGCATTTTCGACTAAACATGTTTTAATATGTGTGTATATATATATATATATATATATATATATATATATATATATATATATACACCTGTAGTTCTCTTATATGATGTGATTAACAACCAAACTGGGAAAGACATATGACAAATATAAAACTTTTTTGTAATCCCATAGAAAAGAGGACAAAGCTACTGCGTGACAACAATTACACTGGTCTTTGTAATGCTTTTGGCATTCTTTGCATTAAGCGTTCTTAGTTTCAAATACATACTGACAAACGTAAATAATCTTACATCTTCCTCTGTCTTTCTATCTCTACTCTTCTGTCGTCCTCTTCTCTCTTCTGTTTTTCGTCGGTGTTTCTCTTGCTCAGTGTCCGGCCGAACATGTCTGTTCGGTCGGGTGGTGAGCCTCCTCTGTCCCGCCTGCTGCCGGATCTTGAGCGGGACCGTCTGTTCCTCTTCAGCTCCTTCGACCTGCTCCTTTTCTTAGATTTGGATTTTGAGCGGCTCCGTTTGCGGCTGTGTTTTGAGTGTTTGGACCGGGACGTGCTGCGGCTCCTTGAGCGTCCCATATTTTGCACAAATAAATCTGATTGACGAGCTAAGAAGAGTTTTATGAATGCAGCACTGTCTGCGACAGCTTCATGCAACGCCGTGTGTTGATTAAACGTAGAATTACTTGATATAACCTCGTTTAATAGAAGAGTTTGTTGCTTTCTGCTCCAGTGAATCTGCGGAATCAAACAATATGGCGACCGCCTTCAGTCTTCCTTTTTCCCAGAATGCAACGGGCTCGGCTTTTTTCGGCTATTTTCGGGTTGACAACGAGTCAAGGACGTCAAGGAGAGAGAAGTACTGAGGCAGAAAACGAAGGTATCTTAACTGTTGCTGACTGCGAACCACCAACCATTTGTTTGAAACAGCAAATTAAACAATATATTAGTTTATATACATGCGTTCTACAAGGTAGCCTATACAATATTTGTTACAAATCCAGCACTTATGAAATAAATTATAGCTTTGCTAAATATAAAACCCTTAAAATATGGTTATTGTAGTTAAAACCACAAGTTACCTGGTTTTGCTACAGTAACCATAGTTTAACCATGACATTTGTTGTAAACTACAAAACCTTGGGTATATGGCACAATTCCCTGCGTTGTACCTTCCTACATAATAAGCCAACATTAAAGTGCATGATGTACAATTAACAACAATTCACAGTCTTAAAGATGACATTAATCATTATACATATCATCATTATATATAAAGTACATCTTAACATCTTAAAATGTAAGCCAACCACTGAAATCTGAATGCTAGAGTATATGGCTAGATGCCATATTCTGTCATAAGCAAATGATTCCATGTTGGATTCTGAAATTTGGTCGTGTCCCAAATGATGCACTAGACCATAAAATTATGTTCTTGTGCACCGACACTTCGAGTTTTGGTGACTTAATGGAGCATTCTGTTCAAATTGTAACTAAGGCTTTGTCTAAAACTGCATATTCCCATAGGATGTGAAAAACAGCATGGGTTCTGAGTAGTATGTCTGAATTCATACTATTTGAAAAACAGCTGGTGAGAAGTGCCTGAATGACCTGTATAGTTCTGGCAAGATTTTAAAATGTCTGGCAAGAATAAAAAATGTTCTTCTGGCAAAAGTATAAAATGTCGATGCAAGAGAATTGATAAAATCTGAGTTAAGCAACGCAACGGATGCATCATGATAATGACAACATGGCAGATTTAGTACATAAATATTCTATTCCTACTACTCGTATAGAACACACTTTTCCAGCAGTCTTAAAATAAATTCAAAATCAAATGTCATACTTACTCAGGTAGTGTGTAATTACAGGTCCAGCTATAATCTCTTATCCTTGAGAAGAACCAATTCACACCACTATGCACTATCATGCCACCATCTTAATTTACTGAGCGATGAGAAGCATATATGTTCTTTTATAAAAAAGTAATAAGTGAAAGAGACATTATTCCTCACTAAACTGTTATAAGCTACTTTTTATGTGATATGGTGCATCGCATTGTCTATTTAATTTTATGAGTGCTATTTCCTCAGTAGGCATTACTACTATTTTTAATCACACTGGAAGTCAGACTCATTGCATCATGGGAATCAAAATTTCAGTGATCTGTAGTATTTTAGATGTCTTAGCTAATGTAGTAAACATTTGATAGTATGGCATTTAAAAGAGTCCACTAGGCTTGTCCAAACATATTCTGCAGTATTTTTTTTTTTTTGATTGTTTCAGGTGATTTTTGGGGTGGCTGAATGGATACACATAGCAAAAAGTGTCAAATGGAATTTAAAGTAGTAGCTGAAGTCATAGCAAAAATAGCCAGCATAAAATGTAAGTGGGGTATAAATTACAGTAATGCAAATGCAAATTTGTAAATTACAGGAATGCAGAGTTGCTTTTGGGTGTGGATTCTGTTTTGGCTTGCTAATGAATAAATTATAGAAGCACATATCGGAGTTAAATAGTGCAGATGAAAACATGTATTAACAGCAAAGCACAACAACATTGTTAGGTAACATTCTACCATGCCATTCAGAAACAAAGTTTCTTGGCCAATTGTTTTTCTATTCTACTGGTCCTTTTTTAGCACATTTTGTTGGTTTCCTCGAGAGATAACCTTATCCTCTGTATGAAGACCAATTTATAACTTACTCTATTTTTGTCAGGCCCATTTGCTGACAGAACGGTCATGCTAAGATTAGGTTCAAAACCATTCGAACTCCAGGGGAGAACTGTGACAGGCAGTTGCTTATTCTGAAAAACTACAGGCTAAAAATATTCAGCCAGGGCTATTTTAAAGAGCACATGTGCAAAGCCATAGGGACTCTAAGAACTGGAAAACCTATAAGAATGAGAGATAGGATCAAACATTTGAAACTATTTTGGGTGCATATGACATTCATGTCAAAGGTATGCAATTTCTTTCTTCTGGGGAAAAACTAAAAGAGATATTTTAAATGTTTGGGAATGGCTGTGCTCATGAAAGTGCAATCATGCATCACAGACCAACTGTTTTCCTTGCCATTAATGGTCAACACTCCTACATTTACTTTGAATAAAAATAATGGCTAGGTCAGCACAGATAGCCTCGTAGTCAGTGTGCCAACATATAGTGCAACTGCACCGCAGATGTTTGCTAAAAAAGTTTGCTAAAAAATAAAATAACAATGCAATATATATGAATTAACCAAAATTATCATCATGATTTTTGCCATCATTATTGTGAGTGGAAGAAAATCTCATTTGATTTGCATAAATCTGATTGATGAGGGGAAGCTGTCATTTTGCAATAGTTTTGTTTATTGATATTGAGAAGTTTTATCCAAACCTCTAATGGAAACAGGTCAATTTAATCTATATGCATCACTTTTTCAATGAAAACATTTTGTACATTGTTCATTGTAAATGTACTCTTAGTAGTATCGTGCTCTCTGTCTATAGATGACTCTAAATTTATTATCAAACTTTTCATCTTTATCTTCTTTTGTGTTGACATTTAGGTACTTAAGGGTTTTTGGGTTGCAGCTCAGTTTCTAAGTCATTGGTCACACCTATCTTTGAGCTAGGTGCAAGATGCTAATTTGGGAAAACCCTGTTACCAATACAATCCCAATTTTCTCTTCTTGTGTTGATTGGTCTATTAATCATCTGAAGATTTTTTTTGAGAATTAGAGAAAGTTTTCTAGAGTTTGGTCAGTTTTGTCTTCATGGTCATTTGGGCCAAATTGGAGATGAAACTGTGGATTTTAGGGCGTACTCACACTATGCTATCCGAACCGTGCTCAGGCCTGTTTCCCCGGATAATTTTAGAAGTGTGAGTGCGCTGAACCGGGCTCAGGCACGGTACAGTTGGCCGGCCCTGGCCCAGTTGGAAGAGGTGTGCCTGAACGCGGTTCACTTGGGCTTTGGCGCAGTACGCTTGTAGTGTGAGTGCAGAGCGCGCCTGAGCCCCAAACTGAAGAGGAGACGTGATATTTGGGGACTGTTTCATATTGATTTATTAATCATTGTTAGTTTAATGAACGCAAACTGTCGTAAATTATTAAAGACACAAACCCCTCTCTGCATGACAGCTGCGCCTTTAGTAAACCTTCTATTTCCTGCAGCACGAGGACTTTATGATTGTTTATGAGCGTCAGCAGTGGCTGATCTGTTCGGCGGAATATTTGACTGTGTGTCACTGCATATCAAACGACTAAAACGATATAACGATATAAAGAAATCTCCACTGAAATCTCAGAGAGCGCTTCTCTTACACTGAACAGCACATCATCGATGATGTAAGCGTGCTCAGGCCTGAATGCAATGTGATTGCGGGCCGTCAGGGGAGACGGAAGGGGGGACAAGCGTGCTTTGGCCCGGTTAAACGGAACTGTACATAGTCTGAGTACGCCCTCAGTTTGAGTTGCTGTTGAAGTGAAAGTTTCAGGTGTAATTCAGCATAAGCTATACTAAAAAGGGAACATTTTCACTTCCCAAAAAGCATGACAACAACATGGTACATTACTTTACTGTATTATCCACACTGTGGAACATTGGTTTCGCACATCACCACTCAATACATAAACATACATATGATAATAGACGAGGATGTTCAGTTTACAATAGTTTTTAGCTCTTGATTCGTGCTCATTTCACAAAACCATTCTCCATTGTTTGCCAGAGGAAATAAACAGTATTAAATGTGTCTGGCCTGATCAATAAGCAACAAACTAAATGACTTACTTCCCATCTGCTACTCTAAGACCAACTTCATTTCCTTCCAGTGGAGCAACGTCATACAAAGGGCAGACGTCACCGCTACCTTAGGCCAGATCACTCGCTTTCAGTCAGGCCATTTTACAAGTCTCCAACATATTAACCTCGTCTTTAAATGATTAGTTGAGCAGTATAATGCCGCTGCTTTTTCCCGCTCTCCCAACATGAATGGCCTTCATGCTACTTGAGTTAATGAAAAGTCGCTGCACTCTTTCTTCCCCCTTTTTTACTCGTTTGATCAAAGATGGCCTCTCCTCTCCGGCTAACCTCTCCTCTCAGTTGGCCGTAGCCTCTGTCTCTTGAGGGTAAGGGCACTTAACAAACACAGGATCCCACCGCTGGGGCACATTGTCATGTTGATGTCCCAGGGGCCCCAACACAAAGGGCCATTGAGGAGAGGAAAGGAGAGAAAGACCTGAGACAGAGAGAGAGGGAGAACAAGGCTCTCAGGAGGAGTTTCTTTAACCCATCATGCAGCGTGTGTATGTGTGTGTGTTGAGAGGGGGAGGTTCATGTAGCAGCTATAGCCCCAGTGTTGTTGGTCACTCGACTGATCCTGGTCACCGACTTCTTAAAAGTCTCCTGGGGTCGAGTCTGCAAAGAGTCACCTTACTGTGTGTGTAGGTTCATGGAAATTCAAGAAGCTTTTTAGTCTGACATGCTTGAGCTGTGTGTTAATTCTTTATAGCTCTCCTTAGGTGCCATTAAAACAGTATATCTGATGAACATTGCATTACGTTCTTCATTGCCTTTACTGTTCTGAAATTTGAACAAACTTCTTGTACTAATAACATACATCCACTGTGCAGCTTGTAGAGGAAGTGTGCTGTTGTATTAGCTTGCTTTAGTTAATACAATGGGCAAGTAACGTTTGAACATCCGACAGATATATGGAAAGAAGGATGTAAAGTGTTTCTTTACTTTATTTACACCTGATATTAAGATGCATTTTGGTTGACTGGATCACAAGTCGTAGGACAGTCTATATGGCTGGGCATATGTAATGGAATTTTCTGATTTAGCATTATAAAACTGCTAAATAATCCCACATAATACACATATGAACTTCTCTGATAGCCACACAATTTTAAAAGTTGACCAAACTTTGCGGGGTTTTGTTACAATCTAGTACGAGCCATGTTCATATGTGCTATGTTTCACCTTTAAACAAAACTCACTACAGACATCAGTGTTTAAATCTCATCTAGCTACAGTATAGCACTTCATGTGATGTTCAAAAATTAGTTGAGAGTCTTGAAAGCAGTGAAGAACATGAGCATTCACGCTTCAAAGCAGTCTCATCGAATGCAATTTTGAAGTGGTTAAAATGTTTTAGAGCCTGTTTATAGCTGAATTTACTGTTGTTCACTTGTGAATGATGGAATTTATCTTAATACCAAGTGTAAACAAGGCCTAGGTTCCAGAATCATTATATTTAGGCTAAAGTAAAATAATAATAGTCAAAAAAATATGTAAGTAAAATATGGATGTATACACTATGTATTTGAATAAATATGTAAAATACTGTATTTGTTTTCTAAATACTGCTAAAGGTTACAGATTATTGATTCATTTTTGTGAATCGATGGAAACTTTTATTCCCTCAACAATGGAATTTAGAACCGGTGCAATATTTCTAGAGCTTTTAGGCCCCGTTTACACTAGTGCGTTTTCGTTTTAAAACGCATAAGTTTTGCTACGGTTACGCCATCCGTCCACACTACGCCGGAGTTTTCGAGGTGCGAAAACGGAGCGTTTTAGAAACGCTGGAGAGGCCGTTTCCATTCTAAAACGCCGCCGCAGCGTCTCAGTGTGGACGTGGGAAAACGCAGACTTTCGAAAACAGAGGCGTGGCTGCTGAGATCCGCTACGTGATTGGGGCTTTGGGTCATTGCGTATCCTTCCCTTATTCGTCAAGCGCACGTGGCTATAACGTCACCGGCAGACGGAAGACCAGCCTTCACTGTAAACACTGTATTTTCAACAGCCATGGATGTTTTATATTCATTTGTTACTGTAAGTAACAGCTCGACCTTGTCGTCTGTCCACTAAAGGACCTCTCTTGCTTTCTTTACCATCGCGTTCATCGTTTAACCAGCGTTTGTTGACTAACAATAACCAAACGCCGAGCGAGACACATGCTTCCTGTTTATACTTGAAAGCGCATGCCCAGAGTGCGCTGACGGTGCGCGAATGGTCACGTGATATACGTTTCTGGTGGAGTAGTGAAGACGGAGATCTTTTGAGACGCTGAGTGAAAACGCTAGTGTGGACACGGATCGTTTTCATGCTAAAACGCCGTTTTAAAACTAAAACGCACTAGTGTAAACGGGGCCTCAGTCTTGTAGTTTGATGCACATACATAGAATTCACCCTTTCTAAGGATACGGCTTTTGATTAACTGATTTGATCCCGGTATACAAATTCACTTTTTAAGAGTTGATTCTGAGTTTGATTTGATTTAGTCATTAGATTTGATGTTTCGATTCTTTGGAAGTGTTTCACATCCAATTGGCATTAAATTAAAATGTAAAATATATATCAACATATAAAACTGTTAGTTGTAATTGTGCTAAGCTCTAATATTTCAAATTATAACAATTTTTGCTTAACAATTTGATAAAATAAATTGTTGCATAATTTTTTTTTTAAAATGCCATTCTTGCCAATGATAAACGTTTAAATTCCATATATACTTCTGTATTATATTTAATGTCAGAAGTGTTTATTTTTTTACACTGGTCAAGAAGCAGTGGTCCATAATACACAACCACACAGAAATTATATTCAGAAAGAAAGTTTTGCATGTACATTCATTTCTATGCAAAAATATATTTCTAAACCATTAGCACCAGCAAACAAAAAAGCAATTCTGTTTCTTAAAACCACTACATCATCCATTGTTCAAGCAAACAGGGTGTCCCGCCCCTGTCATTGGGTTGTTCAGCGCTGTTATGTTTCAAACAAACAGATTGCAGGTCCGTTTGGTACAGCTCATGCCACGCTTCACTTTTCATAAGTGTTAAAAGTTTAAATGTGGATCTAATTCATTAAATCCATTAGATGTGGCCTCTGTCATTGTAGACAGAAGACAGAGTTGGTGAGCTCTCTCTGACACCCTCTTTCATAATAAACGGCTTTATGGATGGAGGGCTTTGACAGGACAAACAAAGAGGTCACAGGTCATTTCTGCAGTATTGGATTGACCTGAAAGGTGATAGGACACAGATGAAATGTACAGGTCTGTCTCAATCATTCTATTCCTTCTCTTGTTTCTCTCAGTTACTGGAGGAAAACATTTCTCTCTACGTATATACAGATAAATATTTAAAGGGACAGTTCAATCAAAAAGCTAAATTTACTTTTTATTTACTGCTCAGTTGGTTCCAGCGCATTATGAGTTTATGTTTTTATGTTCAACGCAATCTCATGGCATAACTTTTTAATTTAAAGGCTAATTCACATGAATATCTATGATATCATTGGTACATTTAAGTAAGATTTGCTTATCCCCCAGTTATATGTAGGGTTTGGGGTCATGTTATGTTTATACGAATAAATTCATAGCCACTTTTTTGACAACTTTTCTGTTTACACAAAAGAAGATATTTTGAATGTTGGAACTGGTAGCAACTGACATCCATAGTAGGGGGAAAACATGAAAATCAATGGCCACCAGTTTCTAACACTCTTCAAATGATCTTCTCTTGTGTTCAACCGATGAAAGAAACTCACCAAGGTTTGGATGAGGGTGAGTAAACGATGACAGAATTTCATTTTCAGGAAAAAACCCTACAGCCCTTTTTTCTTTCCTTTCCCCTTCTTCTTAACTGTTTAATCTCTAAGTAGGGATCCTTGAGAAAATCATACGGGAGGCAGTGAGACTTTGGTAACACAGGAAAAAAGAGCCTGAGAAAGTCCCAGCAGGAAAAGAGCCACATCCATCACGGCTCCAGACCTCCTCTCCTCATCTCACTCTCTGTCCCATTCTCTCTCTACCTGATCTAGAAACAATGGCCATTTCCTGCTCCTGAGTCTTGAGACTGGAAGCAGGAATGACAGAATGAATAATCATGAGAGAGGGTGAGCGTGAGAGAAAGAAACTAGCTCTAAAGAAACGGCTCTTAAGCTGACGTCACCTGTGTGCACACGTGTGTACATGCATTACAGCTGTTGGTCAGAATAATTTATTAACAGAACTGTACAAACATCCTCACGACAGACCACACAATGAAAAAGCAATGCTCTTTCTGAGAGTTTTCTGGATGTCGTAAGCCTTCCAAAGCCACACAGTTTTTAATGTAAAGTTTTTGTAAAGTTTAAATTTATTCTTCCACAAATTAGGGATTTAAAATGTTTTAAACCAGATCAGAGGGTCTTAAATTCATAAAGGAATGTTATTAAAGTATTAAATGTTACACACAGTCCAAATATAGATGTATCTATCAACATCAATTCAACTTTGCATCTTTTTTCTAACTAAATTGATATTTAAATTTGATCTATTTCTAAGAAAACAGACATTTAATTTGTATTTAACATCTCAAGTAAAATTATTTTGATTTAACAATTATAGCCCTTTTTTTAGAAGAAAGTGCAGTCCATAGAGTAGTTAAGCTATTGTCCTATTTTGTGTTAAAAGGGGTGGTGCACGATATCATATTTTAAACTTTAGTTCACGTGTAGTGTAGCTGTGTGAACATAAGAAATTTCTGTATGTAAGACGCTCAATGTTCAATGCAAAGGGAGACATTGGATTTTACAGAGTTAACTTAGCAAAGCCTACAGGTAATGAAGTTTGGGGACTACAAAAAAAATACATCCTGGTTAATGATGTCCTAAACCCAACAGGTTACTTCGTGCAGCGAAGGGGTGTGGCCAGATGTGCTGTAATGTTATAGCAGGACACTTCCTGGTGATGTGGAGCCGATCCGTGAATCACAGCACATTGTTAGCTGACCAATCAGAGCCTCTTGAAGGTGGGCTTTTGGAGGAACTATACAAACTTGCCCAATGCTGAAGACAGCTTATGGCAAATGTTGATTTTGTATTGAAATGTATTCAATACAAATGTATTGTGTTTTGAATACAGTTAAAAAAAAAGGGAATTGACTTTTCTTGTGTATTTAATTTGAATCCAAAAAATGAAAAGTGAATGCATAATGGATCAGTTTGTCCTATTTTTGTTCAGTAAACAAAAATATCTTGTTGGGTAAACATGATAATTTTTGTTGAGAGAACTAAGGAGTTCTACAAAATATTTTGAGTTGACAGGTCTTCAGACCCTGTTTGCTGAGTTAACTCAAAAAGCTGTGTGTGATAGGTTGCCTTATTATTTTAAGTTTACTCAACTTTTTTTTTACAGTGATAGGAAATATGACAATCAAATTAAGGCCCCGTTTACACTAGTGCGTTTTAGTTTAAAAACGGCGTTTTAGCATGAAAACGATCTGCGTCCACACTAGCGGATCTCAACAGATCTCCCGCCACCAGAAACGTATATCACGTGACCATTCGCGCACTCTGAGCATGCGCGGTTAAGTATAAACAGGAAGCACGTGTCTCGCTCGGCGTTTGGTTATTGTTAGTAAACAAACGCTGGAGGAACGATGAACGCGATGGTAAAGAAAGCAAGAGAGGTCTTTTTGAGGACAGACGACGAGGTCAAGTTGTTACTTAAAGTAACAAATGAATATAAAACATCCATGGCTATCGAAAATGCCGTGTTTACAGTGAAGACTGGTCTGCTGTCTGCCGGTGACGTCATAGCCATGTGCGCTTGACGAATAAGGAAAGGATACGCAATGACCCAACGCCCCAATCACGTAGCGGATCTCAGCAGCCGCGCCTCTGTTTTCGAAGATATTCGTTTCCCTCCATCCACACTGAAACGCAACAGCAGCCTTTTAGAATGGAAACGCTGTCTCCAGCGTTTTCAAAACGCTCCGTTTTCGCACCTCGAAAACTCCGGCGTAGTGTGGACGGATGGCGTAACCGTAGCAAAACTTATGCGTTTTAAAACGAAAACGCACTAGTGTAAACGGGGCCTAAGATATATGAAAAAATAACGTTATTTTTCACAAATGAAGCATGAGCACACATTGCTTTGCACCCCATAAACACAATCAAGCTTTAAAAATACACTCTGGACCACCCCTTTAATAAATGAATTGTTGCCAATTTCATTACTTGGTCTTAAAAAGTTCAGAAATGTACCTTTATAAAACCTGCAGAAACCCTGGATGCACAAATTGGAATGATTTTATTACATATTTATTAATAAAAATGTATGGAGACCCTAAAAAGACATTTATAAAAACAAAATCCAGAAACTTTCATGAAGCGAGTAATGTGGGAAATAACTATGCCACAGAAATTTTCGCATGGGAAAACATTTGCGTTCCCATGGGGGAAAATAGACATACATTAAACAGATAACAGCAACACAAAATTTGTCTTAGTTTTGCAAACATTTTCCATGTGCACATATGAAAGTGTCAGGATTTTTCTTAAGATATCATTTGTCAAGATCACATATGCTCATTAGTCAAATCTTAAAATAAGCCATAGCCTTTCAGATGAAAATAGCCTTCATTAGTCGTGTTTCAAGAACACCGACTTGCACGGTAACTATTCAAGCGTTTATCTGATAACATATTCATACAATAAAGTAGATATTTATTGCTGAAGGACATTGCAATAGTATCTGGGTGTGCACAATGAAAGCTGTTCCACAATATCAAACTCTTTTTAAAAGCTTGTTAGCCTCACTCCCTGCCTTCTTAAAGACCCCCTTAGGACCCCGCCACACTCTTTGTACAACAAACACACATGCACAATGAAAGTCCCACATGTTTGACTGATGTCTTGCATCACAGTTAGATTTGATTGATCCGTTATATCCATCACCTCGGCTGTCTGGAGCACAGTTTGCCGTTACCCTCTCAGTCTCCACTCCCATTTTCATGCGGCGTGTGCGTGTCACTGTCACTAACCGCCCTTTTGTTTCTCACCTCGTCCGTCTCACTGACGCTCTATGAATCAGGGCTTTAAAGTGGGCTGGGGTTTGCATTTGCACATGCATGTCTGCTTATGTCAAGCACTCATATGAATATCATTATGGTTTGAGAAGCATGTGTGTTTGTAGGTGTACTGTTAAAGACAACTTTATTACCTCTCCTGTGAAATTATTATTTTTTTTTTTCAATATTTGGTAAGTGTGATTTAACAGAAAAAAGTTTTTTCCAACACATTTTTTAAACATAATAGGTTTAATAACTACTTACTTTTGTCTTTGCCATGATGACAGTACACTGTAAACAATGCTTTTCTTGCTTAGATTTTTTTTTGTTGTGTTTCTAGTTCAAATATCTAAAAATTCTGAGATCAATAAGCATTTTCAAAAAAACAAAAATAATGTCTTGTTTTCAGAAATAACATGCAAAAATTAAGTGAGATTTTCCTTGCAAAATAATCTACCAACAGGGCAAGCAAATTTTTAACTTAAAAAAAAGGAAAACTCACTTTAGTTTTAACATTCTTAAATCATGACAATGCAAAAATCAAAAGAAACAATAAATAAATCAAATATTGTTGAAATTTTGTAGTTTGTAATTTTGTTTGAATTTAAATGTATTATCTTTCTATTTTTAAAGATATTAATTGACTAAACTATTATTTTAATAAGGTGCCACGGTAGCATAGTGAGTAGCACGTTCGCCTCACAGCAAGATGGTCGCTGGTTTGAGCCCCGGCTGGGTCAGTTGGCATTTCTGTGTGGAGTTTGCATGTTCTCCCCGTGGTTGCATGGGTTTCCTCCGGGTGCTCCAGTTTCCCCCACAAGTCCAAAGACATGTGGTATAGGTGAATTGGGTAGGCTAAATTGTCCGTAGTGTATGAGTGTGAATGTGTGTGTATGGATGTTTCCCAGAGATGGGTTGCGGCTGGAAGGGCATCCGCTGCGTAAAAAATATGCTGGATAAGTTGGCGGTTCATTCCACTGTGGCGACCCCGGATTAATAAAGGGACTAAGCCGACAAGAAAATGAATGAATGAATGATTATTTAAATAAATTAATTAATTTAATAAAACTGTTTAATTGCATCAAAATATATTACCAATATTCAGTGAGAAATGGATAAAAATATTCAATTTCAAAATGGGGTGTGTATATATAGAACTATACCATAAAGAAATAGATAATAACAGTGAAATTTTTAAAGCTCTTAATAGTGATAATAAATGTTGATATTTTACATGTCTTAAGTAAATTCATTTATTATTTATATTCGTTTTGTCCCTTTACTCATCAGGGGTTGCCACAGTGGAATGAACTGCCAACATATCCAGCATATGTTTTACACAGCAGATACACTTTCAGCTGCAATCCAGTACTGTGAAACACCCATACACACTCATACACTACAGCCAATTTAGTTTATTCAATTCACCTGTACCACATGTCTTTGGACTGGGAGAAACCGAAGCACCCTGGGGAAACCCACACAAACATGGGGAGAGCATGCAAACCCCTGCACAGAAATGACAACTGGCCCAGCCGGGGCTCGAACCAGCAGCCTTCTTGCTGTGAGGTGACAGTGCTTACCACTGAAGCCCCGTTTACACTAGTGCATTTTAGTTTTAAAACGGCGTTTTAGCAAGAAAACGATCCGCGTCCACACTCGCGTTTTCACCCAGCGTCTCAAGAGATCTCCGTCTTCACTAATCCACCAGAAACGTATATCACGTGACCATTGGCGCACTCTGAGCATGCGCGGTCAAGTATAAACAGGAAGCATGTGTCTCGCTCGGCATTCGGTTATTGTTAGTCAACAAACCCTGGTTGAACGATGAACGCGATGGTAAAGAAAGCAAGAGAGGTCTTTTTGAGGACAGACGACGAGGTTGAGTTGTTACTTAAAGTAACAAATTAATATAAAACATCCATGGCTATCGAAAATACAGCGTTTACAGTGAAGACTGGTCTGCCGTCTGCCGGTGACGTTATAGCCATGTGCGCTTGACGAATAAGGGAAGGTTACGCAATGACCCAAAGCCCCAATCACGTAGCGGATCTCAGCAGCCACGCCTCTGTTTTCAAAAGTATGCGTTTTCCCACGCCCACACTGAGACGCTGCGGCAGCGTTTTAGGCCCCGTTTACACTAGTGCGTTTTAGTTTTAAAACGGCGTTTTAGCAAGAAAACGATCCGCGTCCACACTCGCGTTTTCACCCAGCGTCTCAAGAGATCTCCGTCTTCACTAATCCACCAGAAACGTATATCACGTGACCATTGGCGCACTCTGGGCATGCGCGGTCAAGTATAAACAGGAAGCATGCGTCTCGCTCGGCATTCGGTTATTGTTAGTCAACAAACGCTGGTTGAATGATGAACGCGATGGTAAAGAAAGCAAGAGAGGTCTTTTTGAGGACAGACGACGAGGTCGAGTTGTTACTTAAAGTAACAAATGAATACAAAACATCCATGGCTATCGAAAATACAGCGTTTACAGTGAAGACTGGTCTGCTGTCTGCCGGTGACGTTATAGCCATGTGCGCTTGACGAATAAGGGAAGGATACGCAATGACCCAAAGCCCCAATCACGTAGCGAATCTCAGCAGCCATGCCTCTGTTTTCAAAAGTATGCGTTTTCCCACGTCCACACTGAGACGCTGCAGCAGCGTTTTAGAATGAAAACGCTCTCTCCAGCGTTTTTAAAACGCTCCGTTTTCGCACCTCGAAAACTCCGGCATAGTATGGACAGATGGCGTAACCGTAGCAAAACTTATGCGTTTTAAAACGAAAACGCACTAGTGTAAACGGGGCCTTAGAATGGAAACGGCCTCTCCAGCGTTTCTAAAACGCTCCGTTTTCGCACCTCGAAAACTCTGGCGTAGTGTGGACGGATGGCATAACCGTAGCAAAACGTATGCGTTTTAAAACGAAAACGTACTAGTGTAAACGGGGCCTGAGCCACCATGTTGCTCTAAAGTAAAAAATCTAAGAAAACTAGTCTTGATCAACCCAGCGTTTTACAGAAGCATGTCAAAATAATATAATAAAAACATGTATTTTGCCCTTTTTATCTTTTTTTATATTCTTTCTTTGGTCTGGGTCAAAACTGTTTCCTCAGTTCAGTCACTTTCACAGTAACTGAGGCACTGAATAAATTGGCACAAACCGGCATCTTAGGTTCACACCGTTATTTGGCTCATTGTGAGTCAGAGTGACTGTCAGGCACATTCAAACTGGGTTTTGATTGAGTAACTTATAGATTTTTGTTGGCTTGATCCATGATATTTTATATGAATCAGTTCAATTTGGTGAACTGGTTCATCCGTTCTTTTTGGATATTCTCTTTCCATTAGACTGAGAAAAAGGAAACTCAAAATTGACTAAATCTCAATTGTTTGTTAATTATCATGTTACTTAATGTATTTCATAACGTGAACAAACAATAAGTAATACATTTATTCGTTTATTTAGGTATTTATTTATCTTTGTTGAAATTGTTTAATGTTATTGAGTTAAATAACATTAGTTCATGTTAACTCACTGTGCATTAACTAATGTTAACAAGCACAATTTTTTATTTTAATAATGCATTTGTTAATGTTAAACTACAGGATTATTCATACTTCATGTTAAAAAATGCATTAACATTAACTAATGGTTCATATTCTAAAGTGTTATCATTTATTTAGGCATTATTTTTATTATGCCTGCAATGTCTTATCTTAAAAGTAATAATGATATAAAATGCTCTGTTTCTTGCACAGAATGTAATTTTCATTTTCAGGTGACGCTGAGGCACAGAAATGTTTGTTTCTCCTTCGTTACTTACAATCTCTGCCTTTTTTTAGTGTCTTAAGTTGAGTTGAGTAATACTATTTGCTAATTCATATATCACTCAAAGTGAGAGGAAAAAATGCTTTCTAAACAGATAGCAAAATCTAAATATAATAAAATTCTCCATCAAAAACGCTTTTTATGTTAGGTTATAGCTGATTTTAACTATAGAAGTTTGAAGTTTGAAACAGCTTGTGTGCAACAATGAGTCGTTATTAACATTGGAAATGTCTTTTTATCACTTATCAACAATTTAATCCATCATTGTTAAATAAAAGTATTAATTTCTCTAAACTTACTGACCCCTGGCCGTTTAACATTATAGCACATGGTGACATTTATAAGCAGTAATTAAAACAGCCTTTCCAATCAATGTAATTAACCTCAGGAGCGATTCTTTGAACATGAAGTATATAATAACAAACCATTTGAATGCTAAATTTTGTATATTTAAATTATAGCGTAATTACACTTTGAAACGGTAATTAATCTCTCTGATCTTTTCACTTGATTAAACTAAATGAAATATTAAAATTCTGCAGGTCTGCATGCAAGCTCGACTGGTCCCTGAGTGAGCGGCTCATGCTGTGGTCTGGTTATTGACCGCCGGGGTCAGGTGTGATTGACAGCTCTATTAAGCCTGAGAGTCCAAGTGACGCTTACATTCTAAATGGAGGAGTGAGAAGTTTCACCTTCTATCACCTCGCAGTGACACAGAGCTGCTTAGCGCTGACACTTACCATGACACTCTTTTGGTCACTTTAAAGGATGCCCTTTAACCCATTCCGATGACGCCAACTTCGTATACACTCTCCCTAACTAGATACAGCCTTCTGTGCTCGGCATATATGAGTACACCCCTTACAGATCTTTCTTTTAAATTGATATATTTATATATGATGCTTTACAGTTATATATGCGTGCATATACATTATAATAGTCAACACCAAAGCCAAAACTGGAACCAATCTAACAAAAAAAAAAAAAACTTAAGATCACAGTCCAAAAGTTATTTATGTTGGGGGAAAATTGTAATACAAAAAAAAGAAACAAAAAATATAAAAGTCTTTTTGCTTTAACACAGCCTAAATGCATTATATTTATATTCCTAAACATGTTAGATCACCACACCCTTATTTAAAGGCATATAACTGTTTATTAAAACTGTTTTGCTTAAATGAACCAAAGTTATTGTCTATATTCATTGAGAGATGGATACAAATATTAATTTTCAAAAGGGGGTGAACTCATTTATGCGGAGCACTGTATACAATGAGTCTCTAATGAATGATTGTTGATGTTATTTTAATAAAAGGCATTATAGTAAGTGCAATATTGGAGTCCAGTCTAGACAACATGTGAACTGTGGAGATCACATATTTCAAAAGTAGAAAAAAAAGTCAAAAGCCTGTGAGCTGAGGTGCTCTTTCAAATGTTCGTATTTAACAATGAGTTATTTTCACAGATTTTGTTCATGCATCATCTCTTAAAGAACATACAGGTCAAAGGACAGTGCCAACATGATGGATGTAGTGTGTCTGGGAATTTATTTATACTATGCTGGATTACGGAGCTCCACACATGGCATGCCGGGGAAAAATAAAACCATAAAAAAAGATATCATGGCTATACTTTTTAAAGACTCTGTTTCTACAATTTTGTTTTAATTTGCACAATTATACTTAAATGAGTAAACAAATAATTGTACCATTAATGTTTTTAATGTATGGTATTTGAACCGCATGCCTAAAGAAATTACTTCAGCAACAACAGAGAAACATTTTTATTGATTCGTAAAAGGACTGCAGTTTTGTACAAAAAAGTGTGTACTATCAGTGCTTTCAAAACATGTAACTCTGCCTCCAAAGGGCACTTCAGAGAACAATCATAGTCACAATCAGGGTCATTCCAAACCCAAGTGAAAACTAGCCACTTTACAGGTCCTTTAAAAAGAAGGATTTAAAGGGTACAAGTGAAAGACACTTTACTTTTTTACAGAAGAGGGTCTTTCTTACTGGAGGAACTTTTCACAGTTTCTGGAACCTTTGCTGGATGTACTTGCTTTTGGAATGTTCACAATGATTGTAGTTGTAGGTGCTCTATTTGGCAAGGTTAGAAATGCTGGGTTCCAAATAATTCCTTCATGCTGTCTCAACACAAATCGATTAAAGCCTTGTTTACACTAATGCGTTTTTGTTTTAAAACGCATAAGTTTTGCTATGGTTACGCCATCCGTCCACACTACGCCAGAGCCATGCTTCCTGTTTATACTTGAACGCGCATGCCCAGAGTGCGCGAATGGTCACGTGATATACGTTTTTGGTGTAGTAGTGTGGACAGATATATGTTCAGAAACGCTGGGTAAAACGCTAGTGTGGACGCGGATCGTTTTGATGCTAAAACGCCGTTTTAAAACTAAAACACACTAGTGTAAATGGGGCCTAAGTTAACTTAATTGTTTTTACAAATTTAAATGGATTAAGCAGAAAACAATGAACGTGTACCAAAAAACTCAAGAATTCCCAGCAGGCACAGGACGTCAACATGATGTCAGATTGATGTTGTACCTTAGTGTTGTGGGACGCTACATTTTGTTTGGAAATGAAAATAGGGTTGACACCAGAACCCAGTGCCAGGCCAACATTAAGGTCCAATGTCCAAATCTAAAATCAACCAAATATCAACATCTAATGATGTTACAGCTTGATGTTGGGTCAGTATTTGACATCAATATGATATTGGTTTAAGATGACGTTGGCTCGACATTGAATTTTGGTCACTTTCCAACATAACCTAAAATAAACCTAATATGAACATCATTTAATGTAATTATTGGGCGTCAAGATAACGCTGTCCCTATACACTGGTTAGACATTGAATTTTGGGTAACACTTTATTTCGATGGTCCATTTGAGTATTAGTAGACTGTCTACTTAATATCTGTTGATAATGACATTCAACAGTCATTTAACTGACAATAAGAAACTTTGCTAGTATCAACTTACACTAACCCTACCCCTAACCCCAACCTAACAGTCTACTTATAATCTAACGAGAATTAGTTACAATGTAACCTAAATCCAACAAATGGACCATCAAAATAAAGTGTGACTGAATTTTGGTCACCTGATGTCACGACCTAAATCTAACTTAATATTAACATCTTATGACATTGTATGCCTGCTGGGTTATGTTGATTCAACTCATCTTAAAAGTAACAAGAACAAGCAGCAAAAATCTTTTTTTGAGTGTGGGTACAATATTTTTTATCCTGTCAAATTATCAAATCAAATTATTATCAAATTACTTGCTTAAAAAGAATTTAAGCAACAAAATTCTTAAAAACGTTTTACAATGAATGTTTTATTATGTTCGATCCACTAAATAAATAAATAAACAAATAAATATCTTAACTTAAAAAGGTAAATGAATCATTTTGTGTTGGGTCTATGTGATATTTTTGTTGACGAGATTGCATTTAAAACATGTTGACAGTAAGTAATATTAGGTTCATTTAATGTACTTTATGTACAATAAAAAGTATTGTAACAATTAAATCTTCACTTATTTTTAATATTAAAAAAGTATCACTTATGATTTTAAGTTCATCACTGTAGAGCATTTTCTTAAAGAAAAATTCACTAAACACTTTTTTGAGCATGTTGTTGTGTGTTACATGGTGTATGCATAAACTTCTACTTTGTTCTTAAGACTTCAGCCAAAGTAACATGCTTATTATTGTAATTATTTGATTTATAATTATTGAAGACTTGCTAAAGCTTGTGTTGGGGGTTCAAGTCTGTGGTATGAGCAGACCTGAGATACTTTGGCTGATATTTTTGGCCAGTTTCACTGTTTGAGCACCTCTGACCTTCCAACCTCCCGTATGTAGGTGGCAAATTCATGGGGTGAGACAGCTGCTGCCGGAGTGTGTGTGTGTGTTTATTTTTTAATTGCAAACCTACATATACAACTTCAGCATTCCAGCCCTACCACAGATACACACAGATAGATAGACAAACACATCCGTCTAAACTAAAAGTGGGTGGTATTAGTGACTTGATGTTGACCTGAATGTGACCCTCAAAGTCACTCTCTCCTCCCTAAACTGGGCTCATTTGCGTGGAATGCTTGCACCCAGCATTCCCACGTATCTGCAGCTGATAATAGTTTTATCTCTGTGACACACACACTACATCTAAACATGTTCAATGCATCAAATTAGCCCCTGTTTACACCTGATTGACGTTAACCTGCATTTAGCATTAATAGACAGCTGTGATGTATTTTAGTTTTCACTTGGTATAAGTTCAAATGCATCTCCTAAATGTGGTCCGATTTCTTCAGGAATCTTATTTTGTCATGCTTTCTATAACCTTTGTAAAGCATTTGTGATTGTGAAACAAATACTATTGAAACATGAACCCATGTTATGCTTATGAAAAGGTTGTGAAGTTGCAGTTGCAAAGGAATTTGCAATCAGTGCTACTCTATACAACTTAACAAAGTAAGAATACTTAGACTTTTCACAAAATGTCCCAAAACACTCACATATTAGTTCAGTAAGGAGAGATGATACATTTAGTTATTTGAGCATCTTCTACCGAAGCAATCAAGGTTATTTTATCCGAGTGGTTAAAAAAAAGTTGGACAAGCTCAAAAGGTTTTAGACCCCTTTTAATCCTGTATTTTATGTGTCGATCGCATTGATGAATGCACATCTTAAAGGAATGGTTCACCCAAAAATGACTCACTACTTACTCACCCTCAAGTGGTTTCAAACCTGTTGACTTTCTTTCTTCTGTTGAATACAGATGAAGACATTTTGAAGAAAGCTGGAAAGCTGAAACAGCTGGAACACTTCTATGAAAGTCAGTAGTTATATTTTTTTTCTATGGAAGTTCTATGTCCAACAGATAAAAGAAACTCAGTAACACTTTATTTCGATGGTTCATTTGAGTTTTAGTAGACTGTCAACTAAATATCTATTGATACTGACATTCAACAGACCTTGAACTGACTATAAGAAACTTTGCAAGCACATGTCAACTTACACTACACTCTAAAAAAAAAAAAGGTTCTTCAGTGGTTCTTCAGAAGTTCTTTGCGATATTTGAGGTGCTATTTAGCACTTTTACTGTGTAAAGAACCTTTAAAGCACCATAAAGGTTCTTCAGTGGTTCTTCAGTGGTTCTTTAAGGTGGTCAGGGTGCTATATAGCACTTTTACTGTGTAAAGAACATTTAAAGCACCATAAAGGTTTTTCAGTGGTTCTTTGGGGTGTTTAAAGTGCTATATAACACCAATACTACTGGTAAGCACTTGTTCTTATAGCTAATTCTCATAACTTTTATGCCGGTTTTAATTTGCAGAAAGGGTAAAGTAACATTAGGAGCACCTTAAAATATAGGTGCTATATAGCACCATTTGACAAAAGTACTATATAGCACCTATTTTTTTAAGGTGCTGTATAGCACCAAAAAAGGTTCCCCCCTCGTTACGACCAAAGAACCAGTTTTGGTGCTATTTAGCACCTTTTTTTTAGAGTGTAACCCTACCCCTAACCCCAACCCTAACCCCAACCTAACAGTCTACTTATAACCTAATGAGAATTAGTTGCAATGTGACTTAAATTCAACAAACATACCATCAAAACTCATAAAGGTTTGGAACCACTTGAGGGTGAGTAAATAGTGAGATTGTTTCGGGGGCGAACTATCTCTTTAATATCAGATGTAATTGGTGCCCTAAACAGAGACGCATCTAGCAAGCATGTGATGGTGATTAAACTAATTCACACGTGGGTGAATATTTTAGGTGTATTGATGGTTGTATTTTATTGTCAGGGTCTCATGTAGGCTTAATACCTTATCAGATAAATAATTATGAATGATAATGATGATTATCATTAATGGATGACACGGTCGAGTTGTTTGTCGCTCAGTCAGTTGCTCACATTCCCCATCTGGTCGTCACACTGTCTCATCACAGGTGATCTCTGCCATCTGTTGCCACCAGTCAAAGTTGCTAAGATATGCAAAGTACAAAAATGGCAACACACTGACACTCATTCACACATAAATATTCTGGAAGAGTGCCTTGAGGATAGATTAAAAGAAGTGGTATAGCATTAAATTGAGCATTGTGGCATTTTTATTGGTTCAAATAAGAGATTAAAAAAATGCAAACAACTTGTTTTCTTTTGGCGGTGCATAAAAAAAAATCACAAAAACTATTCTGCAGTATAAAGATAGCGATGCTAAAAATAAGAAATAAGAAATAAAAATCTAGTAATAACTGAATATAAAGATTCAATATGAAAATATTACATTGTTTCATTCTGTACATCGGAGGAGCTCTTCACACAGAATGTGCTTTTACATTCCACTGTGCTGTTTTTAAAGGTCTGTCTATATAAATGTGCAGTAGGTATATGTTTGACCACTGCGTTCATGTTTTGGGCTTGATACATTGTTCTAAAATGTGGTGCTTAAGTTAAAACTTCAGTTAAAAAAATTAAAAAGCATCTCTATATCCTAAATTAATTTTCATTCAATGACCACACTCCTTTTTATTTGTATTTTCTTTCTTTCCTTTTTTTCCCTCAACATCTCTCTCAGTAGTGTGGTCTCAGGATGTTCACTATATGAAATTCATTTCTTCAAACTGTGACAAATCGAAGTTTATTTGTATCAGAAATGTGATTTGACACTATAAAAGCTGCAGACTTGCTGAACTTTACTGACCTGAGGATACTGTCCAGCTGAAAATAGATGCAACTGTAATATCTAATGCGTAACTGTAAGCACTTAGCCAGTTGTGCGTGTTTACATTGTAGCAGTATTTCCGCTCTTTCTGCACAGACATCACAAGGAAAGCCCCTGCACAAAGGTGACTAACACACAGACAAATAAACACATTAGTAAATGCATAATCGAACATTAGTGTGTGTATTATACGCTCAAGTTACATTTAGCACAGGTATAAGCCCTCTGTCAAGTGTTTGACATTATAAAAGCTGATGATTTGTCCACAAGATATTAATTATATTATATTATATTGTATTGTATTGTATTGTATTGTATTATATTATATTATATTATATTATATTATATTATATTATATTATATTATTATAAAAAATTTTTTATTATCAAACAGTTTTATGTTCTAAAAGGAGATTGTTTTAGCAGACAGATTTTATATATATTAACAAGGAAATTCATATCATCTTTTCAGATAAAAACATAGATACAAAAAATTAAAAACAAAAACATAATTTCATGCACTTTTTCCAGAACTTCATAGAAATAATCTGCCAAGCGAATTTAAAGGCACCAATCATGGTGAGTGTTAGTCAGAACCTTGCTTCACAGACACACACACGCTCCCATCAATTGTTTTCTTGTTGCTATTGTTTACAGCTGCTTTGTGTCACATGGTGGGAATCTCTTGTACGTAGAATAGAGAGTGGGGGAAAAAATAACAGGAAGGGAAAGAGACTTCTGTCATTCTGAGGGACCGTCATATGGTCCATATGCTTATTTAATTACTGGATGCAAGCCAGAGAGACTAATGGATTTTGAGGGAAAGACAGAGGTGTGATGTGATGTGATGATAATGAACATGCACACAGTGTTAGGCCCCGTTTAGACTAGTGCGTTTTCGTTTTAAAACGCATAAGTTTTGCTACGGTTACGCCATCCGTCCACACTACACCGGAGTTTTCGAGGTGCGAAAACGGAGCGTTTTGAAAACACTTGAGAGGGCGTTTTCATTCTAAAACGCTGCTGCAGCGTCTCAGTGTGGACGTGGGAAAACGCAGACTTTTGAAAACGGAGGCGTGGCTGCTGAGATCCGCTACGTGATTGGGGCTTTGGGTCATTGCGTAACCTTCCCTTATTTGTCAAGCGCACGTGGCTATAACGTCACCGGCAGACGGCAGACCAGCCTTCACTGTAAACACTGCATTTTCGATAGCCATAGATGTTTTATATTCATTTGTTACTTTAAGTAACAACTCGACCTCGTTGTCTGTCCACTAAAAGACCTCTCTTGTTTTCTTTGCCATCGCGTTCATCGTTCAACCAGCGTTTGTTGACTAACAATAACCAAATGCAGAGGGAGACACGTGCTTCCTGTTTATACTTGAACTCGCATGCCCAGAGTGCGCAAATGGTCACGTGATATACGTTTCTGGTGGAGTAGTGAAGACGGAGATCTGTTTAGACGCTGGGTGAAAACGCTAGTGTGGACGCGGATCATTTTCATTCTAAAACGCCGTTTTAAAACTAAAACGCACTAGTGTAAACGGGGCCTTAGACTGATTCATTTTCATTTATGCAGAAGATCCCAGTCAGCAATGAGTACACACACGTTTACATCACCTGAGATGGCGACGCTCTCACTCTCGCTCTCACTCTCATACACACACACTCGCACATGCAGAACAATAGTCACAGATTTAGAAGGCTGTGGGAAAAAGAATACAAACGCACTGTCCATCCAGCACACACACACACACGCACATATCCTCCCCACCCCAGTACACTACACCAGCATCTACTCAGATCTGCTGTCCTGTCTTTTACACACACAGTTGAGGGCAAACTCAAACAATGGTAAGGACAGCCAATGGGTATTACAGTCTGCTCTAAATGTTAATATTTGACATATTTTAGGGGCATTTGTTAATTATAAAGATTAATGAAATTGTTATCATGTCAATAGTCCCCTTTTAGGCATTCTGTTACTTTGCAACCACTTCAACTAGCAGCTATTGGTGAATTAGTTTGCTTAAAGACTGTGTGACATTAAAATTTAAAACATATGTTTTGTTAGTACACATTTTTATTCTTTTGTTGAGTTAAAAAAAATCGGACAAGTTAATTATTATTCCATTTCAGCTGGATGTACATCAATGTTCTCAGATAAAAGTCTCAGCAACTTCCGGTTCACTTAGACTTTAGGATCTACTAACATTGTATTTCGTGATCAACCAACAAACATTTGCAAATACATGTAACTTATTTAACTAACTCTCAACTAACACACCACTAATACTGCGGACATTTTTTGCTATTTCTGCGGAGTATTTTGTTAAAAATCTGCAGATTTATGCGGAATGATTTTGGGAGTTTCATAACTAAAACCTTAAAATGTAAAATAAAAAGTAATACCTTTTTAACTTTTTATTTAATGTTTACAATGTGAATCCAGTTAGATCCACTTTATTTGTTTAACAAAGCAAGTCTTTCATTTAAAATCTCTACTAAAAGACATAAAATAGTACTTTACAAACTGTATTGTAAATAAATCAAATGAATATTTTCATATTAATCAATAATATTACTGAAATTAATTTGAAAACTGAATAAATATAAATTTACACACATTTCCACCAGTAAATAAACAGAATCAATGATGGGCTAAAAATCTGCGGAATTCTGTGCGCGCAGATTCCGTGTGGCCCTACTTATGAGCAAAGTGAAAGCAAGTAAATTAAAATGACATGTATGTCCACTAATATCAACTAATATTAGTATAATTTGGTATAATGAAGAAAAATAAAATTTTGTTGTTTAGGTGTGCTTTATCACAATAAAATTCCACCATTTGCATTCCGACCACATGACAGTCTTCACTTCAATGCATTTTCCATAAAATAAAGACATTATCAAAAATGGGTCAGCTGAAAGTGTTTTAGACACCATTTACAATGGTATTTATTGTTGTCCACATGTGATTGGATTGACAAAAACCTTATGCCACATGTAAACATCACAATAGCGAACAGAATGTGTAACTTTATCAAAATATAGAACTTCTGTTTTTTTTCCATCTCAAAGAGGTCACTATAAAAATATCTGACTTATAAAGCCAGATTTACTAACAGCATGCATTAGCGCAGGGATTCTGTAATTACTAGAATGGCCATTGTAGTCTTTCTTACCATTCACATAAGACTGTACTAAACTGAGTTTTTGTCATGTCATATTCACATTTGAAGGTTCTGTTCTGTGATTTTAGATTGAGCTTTGAATGTCTGCCATCATATTTTATGAAGTCAATACACTATAAATAGTCCTTTTTTGTAATATAGCTTATAATCCTGTTTAACCTTTAGAACCTTTATCACCACAATAAAAATGCTGTTTTTGAAAGTTTGAAAATCAAGCAAAGTTATGTTTTTGCTATCAGAAAGTTATGCTTTTGTTTGCAGAATGTTAGGTAAAAAGAACCATGCATGTTCAAAGGCACAGGAAAAAGTAGCGGACATTCAAATGCATTTAGTCAAATGGATTGTCATGGCCATTCAAGGTAAAAACACTAAGAATTTTTTTGTGCTTTGTAATTTTAATAAAATAACAATGTTTGAATAAAATATACTCACATGTATGTAAAGTCAGGGTATGTGTTTTGACTGTGTTTTGTTTGAGTCTGTAGTTATTAACAATGTAATGTCAGATTTACTAAAAATACACACTAAAACACTGTGGTTTTTGCAGCTGACCTTATTGCATTTGCATTTGTAGGAGTTTCCCTTTCAGAATAAAACATTATCAATACCTTAAAATTAAATTAGTCTGTTAATATGAGCTGCTGCATGTTTTCTTTGATCACTAGTGATCTTTCCAGTCATATAAACCAAAAAGTTTGTGCTAATTTACACTCTTTAGTAAATCTAGTCAACAACTGTGTTTCCAACGCTTAACACAATGCAAAACAATATATCTGTGAAATCGCTTGCAGGTATGTTTGTTATAAATGACTCAATGTGCCTGTAAATGTGGTCTTGATTGTTTTGATAGTGAAAACTGGACAGAATCCCCAAAAGTGTTTATGTCAGCCTGTGTTGGGAGGGTCAGCAGTGTGTATGAGATTCAGGAAGGTCGGTGTGTGCTAAAATAGTCTGCCCTTTGTGGTTGAAAGGAAGTCATACAAAAGGAGGGACCTGAGAACTGACAGTGAAGCCTGAACAGACAATGACACACACATAATGCTGAACAGAACATGCAAATCTACATGGAGATGCTGCAAAAAAAAGAAAAAAGAAAAAAAAGTCCATCTGTACTTTTCATCTTTGTGTTCAAGAACAAAAAACAAAATAGATAATTCAATATTGAGTTGTGTTTTATTAAAAACACTTACATTAAATAAATAAATAAATAAATAAATAAATAAATAAATAAATAAATAAATAAAAAAGGGTTTTAGTTTGGCTGAAACTGCAAAAAATGAAATCAAATGTGAAATGAAAGAATGAATTGGTGTGACTATTTCAGACTTACTTCACCACATGTAGATTCTTTGGTACATAATAAGCCTAAATCATAGGACTAGAGCTCTAGTTCAAATCAACAGAAATTATTTGAAATAGAAATATTGTTTTAACAGTAAAAATATTACTTTTGTGCAATGTACTGCATCTTTGTATTCTTCAAATTCCTTTTCTCTTTCCATATAAGAAAAAAAAAAAGCTTCAGTAGACAATCTGTACTGACTTTTGATGGTGAGTTATTTCTTTTAGTAGGTTTTAGTAGTACAAAACCCCATAATAAGCTGCCAGTATACTTTTTCTGTTATTATACAGATTGATTTGTCTCTTCCTCCGTCTCTCAACATATTATTTATGTATTTATTTGTGAAATATATAAAAAAGTTGCAAATTCTAAGGTTCAAATTTGGCAGAGTGGAAATCCAAAATTGCTATTTGAAATAGTAAATAAACTAAAAACCACAAACCACAAGTCATTCATTCATTCATTTTCTTTTCGGCTTAGTCCCTTTATTAATCCGGGGTCGCCACAGCGGAATGAACCTCCAACTTATCCAGCATTTGTTTTACGCAGCGGATGCCCTTCCAGCCACAACCCATCTCTGGGAAACACATCCATACATTCTCATTCACACACATACACTACGGACAATTTAGCTTACCCAATTCACCTGTACCGCATGTCTTTGGACTGTGGGGGAAACCGGAGCACCCGGAGGAAACCCACGCAACCACGGGGAGAACATGCAAACTCTACACAGAAATGCCAACTGGCCTAGCCGGGAATCGAACCAGCGACCTTCTTGCTGTGAGGCGAACGTGCTAACCACTCGGCCACCGTGGCGCCCCATTGTAAAATCGATACATTTAAATCTTGACCAGTACAAGCTTGTACCGATATTCACAGAAATCCAAGAAATCCCACCCTCAAAGTGCACAGATATTTATTTTATCTATAAATTACAGCGCAGCTTCATAAAATCAACATCATTTATAACTGTCACCTCCATGTCAAACAAGTTGTATTAATCAGTATTACTCAGCATACAAATATAGAAACATTTAAATATGAAGAAAGCTCTCAAAGCGTTTCCCCTCTTCCTCTTCAATGCAAGACTTCTGTCATTCACACCCCCACTGTGATGTCACCATCTGTGGCCCTAGACCTGTCTGCCACCAGTGTGTGTGTGTGTGTGTGTGAGTGTGTGTGTGCACCATCTGTCCACTGCACTCCTCTCCTTGATGCTTTTATGTGCTCTTCTTGTGAGTGTATCACTAGCACACATGCATCTCGCACCATTAACACTCTCCATTTCATTCATGTACTGGAGGCATGAAACCCTTGGGGCTGTATTACATTTCTCTAATCATGTACATATGACCCATTAGTCCAGTGCTCATGTTCCTATTGATTCCTCTGAGCATATGTCCATTCAACATTTCATTCTGTCTTTGCATGGTGTCAGTTTGAGTTCGCTGTGTGTGTAACTATGATATATTGTGTTTCTTGCTGTATTGTGGCTGTATTATTGCATAGCCTATAGTGAGTGTGATGAAGGCTTTTCTAAAACACAGTCCATGTATGTATGTATGTATATATATATATATATATATAATAAAATAAAATATGAGAAAAAGTAAAAAACAGACACATTTAAAACCATAAAACTAAAATAATTTGTGTTATTTATATTTAAAATAATAATAAAAAGTAATAAAATAAACAATAAAAAACTTATTTCATATAGACATCAGGAAAATATTTAATGAAAAATCTAAATATATATTTTTGAAATATAATTAAACACAATTGAAATAGAAACTATGAATATGAAATTATAGCAGTAAAAATGAATCCAAACTATTAATAAAAACTACCGTGAAGTTACTTAATTTAATCTTTTTTTTTTTTTTGCTTTATTAGGTTCATCTCAGGTCAAACAGAGAACAATACATCTCTAAATAAAGTAATGATGTTCTCTATAAGTGTACCACAATCATGTTGCACTGCTTGCCTCAACCATAAATCCTTCTTTCACAATATTAAATCTTAAATACCTCTTTTGCACAATATTCACCTTTATACCTCTCTTGCACAATATCCTGCACAACATAGTTCATTCATTCATTCATTCATTTTCTATTCAGCTTAGTCCCTTTATTAATCCGGGGTCGCCACAGCGGAATGAACCGCCAACTTATCCAGCATTTGTTTTACGCAGCGTATGCCCTTCCAGCTGCAACCCATCTCTGGGAAACATCCACACACACTCACTCACAAACACACACTATGGACAATTTAGCCTACCCAATTCACCTGTACCACATGTCTTTGGACTGTGGGGGAAAACGGAGCACCCGGAGGAAACCCACGCAACCACGGGGAGAACATGCAAACTCCACACAGAAATGCCAACTGACCCAGCCGGGGCTCGAACCAGCGACCTTCTTGCTGTGAGGCGACCGTGCTACCCACTAGGCCACCGTGGTGCCCACAACATAGTTCAGTCTCATGTAAAATACTTGTATAGCCTGTCTTCTGTGTAAAGTTAAGTATCTTATAGTACATGTTGATTATGCATAGGTTTTTAAAATAGCTCTTATGTCTAGCGTTGTGTTTGTATTTATGACTAATATAGCACTGTTGTCCTGCGAGACAAGACATTTCATTCCTTTGTATGTCCACACATGTATCAGAATGACAATAAAGCTTGACTTGACTAAATACAATATAAATAATATAAATACAAGGCGTCACGGTGGCGTAGTGAGTAGCACGATCGCCTCACAGCAAAAAGGTTGCTGGTTCCAGCCTCAGCTGGGTCAGTTGGCATTTTTGTGTGGAGTTTGCATGTTCTGCCCGTGGTCGCGTAGGTTTCATCCAGGTGCTCCGGTTTCCCCCACAAGTTCAAAGACATGCGCTATAGGTGGAATGGGTGAGCTAAATTGTACATAGTGTATGTGTGTGAATGAGTGTGTATGAATGTTTCCCAATGATAGGTTGCAGCTGGAAGGGCATCGGCTGCGAAAAACATGCTGAATAAGTTGGCGGTTCATTCCGCTGTGTCGACCCCAGATTAGGAACTAAACCGAAAAGAAAATGAATGAATGAATGAATGAATAGTATAGATACAGAAACATACACAAACACCATAAAACCATAAATCATTAAACAATAAACATTGAAATAGTCATCTCCTTAAAATATTTGGTATCAATATTGATTGTTTAATACTTCTTTTCTAAATATGTTTGTAAGTAATTTAACTGTGCAAAGAAACTAAAATAATTCAAAATCGATTTCACCCCATTAGAAAAGTATGTTTGTTCATAGAGTACAGTTTATATGTATTTTTATCATGTCTCTAGATTGGTCATGTCATCAGACCCTGTTGTGAATCACATTTATGAGGTTTTGTTGCAGCTCAGCATGGTTTTGAACAGAACTCATCATTTTAACAAAGGTAGGAGAACCTTAAAGTTCACTACACACAAACACACAGCTGTGACCTCCTAATTAGTTTCCCACACCATAGTGTACATCAATCACCTCTACGAGCCTTAAGTGTGAAAACAGACACTGTAATAATTAAAAAAGTGACATCTGAAGACAACTCAACAACAAATGGCTGACTGAAAAGCTGCCAGCTGAGTTAAAAAATGTGTACTGGGGTGTTGGGGAGTTAGTGACCGTATATTCCTATACAGATCGTCCAGTATTATTTTTGTTTCTGGATGTGTAAAGGTAATGCTGTATGTCATAATAAAAACTAAAACACTTGTCTTTAAGTAATAGTTCTTAGTAATGTGTCTGAGGAACTACGGGAAACAGCAGTGAATGAAATGCTACTCCCACAGCAGGCAGTATTTGTCATTTGTAAATGATAAACATTCACTGATGTTTATAAAGAAAATAATTGTAATCTTTTGTCTTGTGAACCTAAGTGTGAGCTGGGGTTTGGGTTCAGAGACCTACATTAGCAGTGACACCTGTTGTTGGCATTATAAACTGCAGCAGGTCTAGACCAGTCTGGAAAGATAAGCTGAAAAAATGTGTTTTCAAAAAACAATTTTCACTCAGTAGTGCCTTAGAAGTGCTAACAGTTAAAACTACAGACTGATAAATGTGTATTCTGCAAGAAAACATATTAATATTATTATTATTATTATTATTATTCCCAAAACTTGCATTGACAACTACCTTTGATTGTTAATGAGAATTAACTGTACAATGAAGGTAAAATATTTCAAATGGGCTTAAACAGCAGATTTCCATCACAAATAACTTCCTGTTTTTACCCAAACAGTATTTTTGTTCAATATAATAAATCCTAAAATTCAACATTAATAACATTTTTTTAGGCTATTAATTACATGAACACTCAGGATCACTGAAATCAAACGTGCTCTGTTCAGATCATTTGAATCTGTGAGTCTGACTAGTAACTTGCTCCAACCGGATGATTTGAATCAGTGAGTTGTTAACTGGTAACACTCTAGGTGCGTCCCAAATCGCATACTTATGCACTATTCTTCGCCATTTTGTAGTATAAATAGTGTAAGTAGTGCGTTCACACTGAAAACTCTAAAAATAATAAGTGCAATTTAATTACCCGGATGATGCACTCAATCCACCGGTAAAATGAAGTGTGGAATGGAATGATGAGCTGCGTCCCAAATGACGCATTATACACTATGCACTTATGCACTATGTACTTATGCACTTACACACTCCACAGCATAGTATATGTATGTAGTGTTGTCCCAAATGGAACACTAATAGTTTTTAAACTAAGCGGAAGTTCAAACCGTTTCCCTGATGACGTTTGACGGTTGCCAAATTATTTAAATAAATGACCAAAATACCAAATAATACCTGGCATGAGTATAACTGCATTCACCATCAGGAGGCGCTATAATCCCTCTCGTAGGAGAATTTTGCTTTCACAGTCCAAAATAAATAAGGTTATCCAACATGTGCGCCTGATAGCTCCGCCCCTTCAGTTACGTGTGCAAAGCTGCGGTCGTTGAGTACGTGACGTATCCATCAGTCCACACTTCATTTTACCTGTGGAAGGAGTGCATTATCCGGGTAATTAAAGTGCACTTATAATTTTTAGAGTTTTCAGTGTGAACGCACTACTTATACTATTTATACTACAAAATAGCGTAGAATAGAGCATAAGTATACAATTTGGAACGCACCTATGGACACTTCATGCACTCAACGACCGAAGCTTTGCGCATGTAGTGGAAGGGGCAGAGCTATCGGGCGCACATGTTGGATAACTTTATTTATTTTGGACTGTGAAAGCAAAATTCTCCTACGAGAGTGATTATAGCGCCTCCCGATGGTGAATGCGGTTATACTCATGCCAGGTATTATTTGGTCCTTTGGTCATTTATTTTACCAATTTGGCCACCGTCAAACATCATCAGGGAAACGATTTGAACTTCCGCTTATTAAAAACCATTAGTGCTCCTTTTGGGACAGCACTACATACACATACTATGCTGTTGAGTGTGTAAGTGCATAAGAACATAGTGCATAAGTGCATAGCGTATAGTGTGCCATTTGGGACGCAGCCTCTGACTGGAACGTTTAAACCAGTGAGTCATTAACTGATAACTTTCCTTGACCAGATCATTTGAATCTGTGAGACTTTAAATGGTAACTCACTCTGACCGGATCTTTGAATCAGTGAGTCATTGGTAACTCAGTCTGTCTGGATCATTTAAATCAAAGAGACATTAACTGATAACTCACTCTGAACAGATCATTTGAATCAGTGAGTCATTAACTAGTAACTCAGTCCAACCTGATTATTTGAATAAGCGATTCAACTGTAAGAATTCAACTGTACTGCTCTGACTGTATCTTTTGAATATGTAAATCGTTACTAGTAATGCTGAGTTCAGACTGCATGATTTTAGCCCCGATTTCAACTCGCCGACAGGTTTTGAGAAATCACAGACAAATGCCTGAAATCGCAGGCAAATCGGTGCACTTCACACAATTGCACTTCACAAAATCACACAATTTGAACTATCAAAGACGCGATCTGAGAGAATCGCCGATGAGTCGCCGATGCCCGGGAGATATTTGGCGTGCTAAATATCTGGAGCTGTCGGCGATTCAAATCATGCCGTGTGAAATGTGCTTTGACTGAAAATAACATTGGCGATCGCCTACAGCCAATGAGAGAGCAGCATTCACTAGTGTGGGTACCTGCAGGCCAGCAGGAGGTTGAGGGAGAAGTTAAAAGTGCTCATTTTCAGTTTATTCGGACCCAAGAAACGGAGGGAAAATTTGTGTAAATTTGGCAGGAGCCCCTGTGTCTGTTTGACGTGTCATGTGAGCAATATCACAACCCAACCCGGTCAAAAAAATTAAAAGTTGAGGAGAAATTGCTAATTCCCTTCAAAGCCAGGAGAGCAAATATGTACAGTTTCTACCTCATTAAAGGCTTGTTTCTCGTTATGTGGTTAATAACAAAAGATATACTACTGTTTTAGGGTGTGACACATAGTTTGGACAAAGTTGTCGACGATTCTTCCTATTTTTAAGTCATGCAGTGTGAAACTCCCTGTCGCCGGTCCATCTTGCAGTGTAAACAAAGCAGCGGCAAAACACTAGCCCAGATAGTCATGCAGTGTGAAAACATCTGTGACACGACTACTTTGAAAATCGTGCAGTCTGAACTCGGCATAACTCACACTGACCTGATCAATTGAATCGGTGAATCGTTCACTGCATTATATTTGAATGGGCTCATCCCTATTTATCTACAAAGAGTTTACCCCTTTGGAGTGACATCTTCGACGGGATTAGGTCATAGGGATGAGTGTCCTCGAATGGAACATAGTGTAGGATAATGGGTGCCCAAAATGTTGATTAGTTGTATATTTGAATTCCTTTATTCCAAAGGGCACTTCGAAGTGGCCAGTTTTGAACACTATAGTTTGAAATGATACTTTAATGTGGTGGTCATGATTGTTTTCATACAGTGACATTTGGAGGGCAATATATGTCCCTGGTTAACTGGTTACTCACTCTGACTGCTGTCTTGAGATTTTATATACATCAGATTATGGCACCAGCATTGTATTTGAATGGTTCTGAGGTTGGGGCTAGGGACTAGGATTGGTTAGGGCAAGATTACAGCCTCATATCACACCACTCCACATCAAAATTTATGCTGGTAGCACAATTTATTAGGCAGCATATTTCGTCACTACCATTCAGTTAAATTAGCAAGGTGCCAACTAAAGTCTTGTTCACAAATGAAATGCTTCAGGTAATTTGGGAACTGATTAAACTGGTTAACTGAAAAGAACCATCTGTTCATGATTCAGACACTACAACTGATTATAATTGTTTATTCCAGTTCAAAGTAACAAAAAATTACATGTTATTTATAAAAAAGTACAAAATGCTTTGGAATGTCAATTAAATGTTTCCCAAAATAAAATAAAAAAGTTAGATAAAGTCCAGATAGTTAATATAATGTGAATCAATATGGTAACAAATAAAAAACACTTTGTCACTATCCACCACTGGTTTTACTTACTATTGTAACATGAAAATTATTTTGGAGCATATGCTAAAGCTGTGCCATATATCAAATCTTAAATAAAAGAGTTCATTTCAGGATTATTGCAGGGGTGGTTACTCTTTAGTCATAGAGTCTCTATTGAGTAGAATTGCCACATCCGTTTCTAAATCAAACAGTAATATCCCGTTCCTTTTCCAAAAGCTTGATGAACTCCAAGAACACTGTCTGCACTCTCAAAGCATTACCCATGAGAACAGCACGAGAGAGGATGTATATTAGTGTGGGTGTGTTTCTAACTTCGCCCTGTACGTTATTCATTTAGCAGATGCTTTATTTAGTGTTTTTTTTGCCTACTTTGAGGACAAAGTGACTGAAAAATGCCTCCAGAGGGTTTTCAAAAAGGAAAGTTAGTTAAAAAAACTTATATGTGAGCAAAGAAGACTTGTTAACCTTTTGATTGTTCGAGCAAAAAATAAGAAAGAAGCAAAAACACTGAAAATTCCCATTTCAACCATTCATTCATTCATTCATTCATTTTCTTTTCGGCTTAGTCCCTTTATTAATCCGGGGTCGCCACAGCGGAATGAACTGCCAACTTATCCAGCATTTGTTTTACGCAGCGGATGCCCTTCCAGCCACAACCCATCTCTGGGAAACACATCCATACATTCTCATTCACACACATACTGTACACTACGGACAATTTAGCTTACCCAATTCACCTGTACCGCATGTCTTTGGACTGTGGGGGAAACCGGAGCACCCGGAGGAAACCCACGCAACCACGGGGAGAACATGCAAACTCCACACAGAAATGCCAACTGGCCCAGTTGGGGATCGAACCAGCGACCTTCTTGCTGTGAGGCGAATGTGCTAACCACTCGGCCACCGTGGCGCCCCCATTTCAACCATAATTGGCAAAAATTAAGAAAGTTTACCCAACTGGAAGTGTTCAATCTTTTCCAATACATTGTTCGAAGGAAATACTGAGTTTAAGATTCACAGCACAGGGTTCAACACTAAGGATTTTTTCTACTTTCAGTCCAATCAGGGATTGGACCAGTGGTTCAGATTTTTACTTGCCCTGCCAACATTTTTCACTGGCCCCACCAAAAAAAAAAAAAGTTATTTGCTACTTCTCAGCCACATATTTTAAATAATGTGTCAAAAATAAATTCTAAAAATGTCAAGGAAAATGTGCAGGTATTTTATTGCAAAACCAAACCTGGCTGACTTAAAAATCACAGCAAAATATCACAAAACTGACATTTTGTTTTAGCCTCATAATTTGATGTTGCCGTCATGTTGTCGTCTCTTCACTGTGTTAGTTTTTACCAGGTTACTAAAAAAGAAAAACGTCCTCACAACATCCAATCAGATAAGAGGAACCAAAAAAGCAATATGGTATTTACGACTTCACAGAGAAGGTAGCATACAAATACTTGAAAGCACAAACTATTTCTCCCGAGCATCTCTTACACTGTCCCCAGACCATCGAGGGGTCCTTATTGTTGAGCCCTGCAGCATGAGATATGCACAGGTTAGTTAAGATTTTTGGTTCAGGAAATCTCCAAAAGTACAATCCGATGTCATCTTCATCACCAGAAATAGTTTGAAAGGGGTTTTGAGTAGCGTTCTTAAAACAAACTTGAGTATCTTCGGATTATTTTCTGCTAATATTCTGAGCAAAAGATCAAAAGGTTAAGCAAAGATGCTTTAATTCCACAGTCTTCATCGCTGACATTTAACAAGGGTGCCAATTTTACTGGAGGGTGCTGTCCATAATGTCTTTATTTACTCATAAATACCCTAGAGAAAGCACTGGTATGTCCCAACAATCCAGCAAGTGTGCACGTGTGTGTGTGCGTGTGTGGGAAGTGAGCTATGAGCTTTTGCGTGGTGTTTTCTCAGCTCCAGTCATTACCACCGCGGAAATGCTAATGGCTGTTTGAATAAGAGCAGGTTCGAGGGGGCACTGGGGGCTCAAGGCTTTGTTTGACTTGCTGATCCTGTCTGCCCGCCGGCTCTCAGACGCTGTTGTTTTTAAATTACGTAGGGGATATTGCTGGCCAGGCAAAGATATACAAGTGGAAGCCCAATGCTTTTAAAAACCACGGAAAAATGCTGAACGTTACAAATTATAAACCCTTGTCTTCAGCTCGCCTCTCGCCTGCAAATGATTTATGTTTGAAATAATATTGCTACAAATCACCTCTGCGAGGCCTCCGATGGGCCAGCCTGTTTTCGGACTTAGGAGTAATGACGGATTAGACAAAGTTTTGGGTCCTGTTACACTATTGGAAGCTTGCTTGTGGAGACAAACAGTTCAGTGAGATGTTACGGCTTTCCGAAGGTCTGTTTATATTATGCAAAATTATTCATAAATTATGGCTATAAAATGCTCCAAAATGGGTAAAGGCCTGAAAAAAAAATATGCAAGTTTAGTTTTAATGCTTTTATATTGCAAATACTGTATAAATAGTTACTAAGAAGGGATATTTTCCAGTACATATTTAATAATAAAAGAAAGTTTTGAAAAGAGGTGCATGAATACCTTGTAAAGATATTGCAGACCCAGTATGACTTTTGCCCAAGCTTATACATACTTGGTGACCACTGTCCCTTAAGCCACACGAATAAAGCTGAATCACAGCAAATTTTTTTCAGACCCAAGAAACGAAGAGAAAATTAGTGTAAATTTGGCATGAGCTCCCGTGTCTGTTTGACGTGTCATGTGAGCAATATCACAACCTAACCCGGTCAAAAAATGTAAAAGTTGAGGAGAAATTGCTTATTCCCTTCAAAGCCAGGTGAGCAAATATGTACAGTTTCTACCCCATTAAAGGCTTCTTTCTCGTTATGTAGTTAATAACAAAAGATATACTACGTGTTTTGGGTGTAAGATGTAGTTTGGACAAAGTTGTCGGCGATTCTTCCTATTTTAAAGTCATGCAGTGTGAAACTCCCTGTCACTGATCCATCTTGCAGTGTAAACAGAGCAGCGACAAAACGCTAAGCCAGATAGTGATGCAGTGGATACAGAGCTGGGTGATTGTTAAAAACTGGAAATCCTCCAGTAGACCTCCGATCTTCGAGTGGATCTCAGAATTAGGAGTTGCAGCTTTTGAAAAACTCTCTACAGTTTACAACGAAGAATTTAAATACATTTTGATAAATGCGGAAATTTTTAAATTTCTGCAACCCACAATGTTGGCAAACATGTAACGAGACAAAATAATAATTAAGGCTAGGGTATTAGCAAACACCCCCCCACCCGTTTTTTTTTTCTTTCTTGTATGTGTTTTAGTTTGGTTTACTTAATTTATATGATGTTATTTAAATACTTAATTGTATTTATTTATTTTGTATTGCTCTGCTTTTATGTTAACAATCACTATTTGATATTCATGTAAATTATTTGAAACAAGAAAAATCAATAAAAAGTTAAAATCCTTAATAATAAAAGAAAGTTTTTATGCATATATAGTACATGATTTTAACATCTGAGCCCAAAAAGTGAGGGTACAGTTAAGGTTTAACTAAAATAAAATAAAATTTATAAAAAAAATACAATATTTCATATATTTTTTGTAAATTACCGTAAAATCAATAAATACTTATGGTCGTCATTAAAATTATTTATATTCCATGGACTTTCAGTATGTACTAAAAGAAAGTTGCCTTTGTTTGAGTGCACTGCATGTGTAATTGAATTTTGCCGACATGAGAAAGGAAAAGTCATACAGGTTTAGGATGATAAGTGATTTTAATAAACTAATTATTATTATTATTATTTATTTTTTTAGAAGAACTATCCCTTTAAGAATATCATTGTAATGTATTATGCCTACAGGCTTCACAGAAAATGCTTTTAAAATGAATGTCTGGATTTGCCCTCCTGCTTTCTCATGGATTGTTATGAGCATAAACTTTAATATCTTGTGAAAGGGCGCGGAGCATTTCATTAGAGTGGAATGTCCAGCTACTCAATGGAAGAGTGAACACACTAACATGATAAAGGACATGTTTAGGACAAACCGACGCAACTGAGCAGAACCACATGCATCCCTAATTGTCTCCCGTGCACCATTACATCCAGGAATCTAAACAACAGAGGTGAAATGTGCATCATCAGGTGGCATTAGAAAATTAACTAACCTATAGTTTAAATATAAACATAGCCTATGTACTTATCAGCTAGTTAGGGTTAGGACTAGGGTTATACAAATAATGACCCAGTTAAACATAAATTATGCATTATAATACAACTGAAGACCATTGTTGGCTTACTGTTATGCAGGGCTTGACAGTTTTTTTTTTTTTATTAACATTGTCACTGGTAACAGTTCTGTTGTGAAGAGTCATTTTCACATAGCCTGTGTGGTTACGTTTGTTATTGTATAGTACTATTTCCAAAATTTGCAGATATACTAAGCTGTTTTTACTTAATGTTCATATCAAATGCTTACATTTTATTGATCATTTTAAATAATAACCCAAATGAAATAAGAATAAGAAAAATCCATATTTTGCAGTGCACAGAAAAAAAGTAGCTGAAGTTGCATTTAGGTGTTTTTTCACCCAAATGTGAAAGTTGTAGCATTAAACGTAACATTAAAAAAAAAGAAAATGTAGCATTAAATTATTAGTAACACTTTATTTCGATGGTCCATTTGAGTATCAGTAGACTGTCAACTTAATATCTGTTGATATAGACATTCAACAGACATTTAACTGACTATAAGAAACTTTGCAAGTACATGTCAACTTACACTAACCCTAACCCTAACCCCAACCTAACAGACTACTTACAATCTACTGAGAATTAGTTGTAATGTTACTTAAATTCAACAAACGGGCCATCAAAATAAAGTGTGACCAAATTATTCATCAGTAATATTATGAGGTTAGTGTTTAAAATACTTAAAATGTTCCATGTCAATGTTTCATATGAATGCTAATGAGCAAGTCATTTATTTGACAGATTCCTTCTGATTTATTCAATAATTCATTGATTTATTCAAGAAATATGAATCATTCAGTAATGAAACGCTGCTCGGTTCTGCTGTGATCTTTGTTTAGAGCATTTTTTTAAGGATAGAGAGATAAATCAGTCAATATTAACAATAGCGTATTTAAAATTTAAGTCACTTGATATTACCTGCTTGTAATGTTAACAACTAATATAAAATCAATGCTAATTGTCCAATCCTACTAACATTCACAGCAATCTGTTCATGTCAAGTGGCCTAACTAGGCTATATCATTTGATGTAAATATACAAATAAAATTTTTACATATGTTTTTGTGTGTGTTTGTGTATAAAGTTTTGCCCATTTGTTTTTATATCTTTACAGTAGTCTCAAAGACCAGACAATCCAACAGGTAGTTGGGTGAGTTTCCCTAGTCCCCAGGTTTATTGTTGTAGGTTGGTCAAGTAAATATCTGAGGCCCCGTTTACACTAGTGCGTTTTAGTTTTAAAACAGCGTTTTAGCATTAAAACGAACTGCCTCCACACTAGCGTTTCACCCAGCATCTCTCAACAGATCTCCGTCTTCACTACTCCACCAGAAACGTATTTCACGTGACCATTTGCGCACTCTGGGTATGTGCGATCAAGTATAAACAGGAAGCACGTGTCTCGCTCGGCATTTGGTTATTGTTAGTCAACAAACGCTGGTTGAATGATGAACGCGATGGCAAAGAAAGCAAGAGAGGTCTTTTTGAGGACAGACGACGAGGTTGAGTTGTTACTTAAAGTAACAAAGGAATATAAAACATCCATGGCTATCAAAAACACAGTGTTTACAGTGAAGGCTGGTCTGCTGTCTTCCGGTGGCGTTATAGTCATGTGCGCTTGATGAATCTCAGCAGCCATGCCTCCGTTTTCAAATGTCTCCGTTTTCCCTCCTTCCACACTGAGACAAAGCAGCAGCGTTTTAGAATGAAAATGGCCTCTCCAGCGTTTCCAAAACGCTCCGTTTTCGGGGCTCGAAAACTCCAGCGTAGTGTGGACGGATGGCGTAACCGTAGCAAAACTTATGCATTTTAAAACGAAAACGCACTAGTGTAAACGGGGCCTGAGAGGGGGCTGGATGCAGACTCAATGCAGTTGCAAGCTTAGCTGCATGCACTCATCTTACCCCATCCCTAACTCTACCCCTCACAGTGACATCACTAGCTCCATTAAATGCTTTGTGTCTGACATTGCAAGTCAGAGATATGCAGTCTCAGTTTGCAAGTCCAAGTCTGCTTCCAGATGCTATTGGAATTTCTTACTTGCTTACTTCTTACTTAAAAAAACGCTCTGGACTGGTTCAGCTAAACTTGTTCCAAACACAAAAGAAGATATTTTTGAAGAATGTTTTGAAGAATGCTGCAACTATTGACTTGTGACCATTGACAACCAGTATTTTTTTCCCTGCTATTGAAGTCAATGGCTGCTGGCTTCCAACATTCAACAGAATATCTTCTTTTGTGTTTAACAGAAGAAAGAAATTCATGAAAGTTTAGAAATCCCTTGAGTGTGAGTAAATGGTGAAGAAAAAGAAGAACTTTTCATTTTTGGATGAACTATTCCTTTAATATGTGACTGTAAAATTTAACCCACAAATGTGGCTAGTGGGAATGAATGTTTTACACGTCGTTACTCATATAAACCACATTTGACAGATCAACATCTGTTTATGTCTGTCTTTGTACAGTCATAATACAGTGCATTTATTTGCTAGTTAGACCACAATGCAATTGTTAGATAACCGAATGTAGAAAATGAAAGCCTCTCTATTTAACACCTTTTTATCACCTTAATTTTTTTCTGACCTGGAAAAAAAAAGATGTCTTTTAAAAAGTCACAGAACCACTTTAACATAGCCTAGTGAGCTTGCACAGAGATGCCAAGTATGTGTGTGTACCTTGTATTCCTTACATTTTGGGGATGAAATGTCCCCATATGTATAAATTTTGACCTTGTCAATTTTAATCACACAGAATGAAGTATTTTGAAAATGTAACAATGTTGATTGTTTCCTGTGAGGGTTGGGTTTAGGAGTATGGGGATAAATATATACAGTCTAAAAAGATCCGTAAGTCTAAGGGAAGTCCCCACATAGATAAGTTCTTTATCACCCACACACAGGGCTCAATGGACACTCACTATTGCACTGCAGTGATTTATTACCCCGCTCTTTAATTTTATTTCTCTGGGTGGGTTGGAAAACATCTGGATGTCACAATGGCTTCTTCAAACACATATGTGCATTTATTACAGTTAGTGAAAATGACATTGGCAGAGCTGTTGTGAGTTCATGTTAATGGAGTGGTTGCAGAGATCAGTATTATAACATCCTCCAAATGGGACAGTTGGGACACTAGCAGATGCTTTATAAACCAGAGTGCTGGCTTCAAAGTTGGCTTGAAAAGTTTTTTAGGTGTTCACATATTATTGCTTTAGAGTTTTTTTTTCTGTAGTGCAGTGTTTTAATTGGTTTTATTTGGTAAAAACACTTGTTTATTTGCAGGTTTGGATGATGATTTAAACAATAAAAGTTTGAATAATTCAAAAAATGAATATTTAAAAAAAAATGTTATTTTATATTTTAAAAGGTACACTACATTTATTTATGTATGTATGTATGTATGTATGTATGTATGTATGTATTTATTTATTTTTTGGAGTATGTCCAGTGCATGGGTATTAACTGAATACAATTAAATGTTTAACAAAAATATTTTAATTTCATTTCATTTTGTTTCGTTTCGTTTCGTTTCGTTTCGTTTCGTTTCGTTTCGTTTCATTTCATTTCATTTCATTTCATTTCATTTCATTTCATTTCATTTTATTTTATTTTATTTTATTTTATTTTATTTTATTTTATTTTTATTTATGTCCAGTAGATATTATAGATAACACAAGCTAAAACTGAAAAAACTTTTAAATTCAATAAATTTATCCAATAAATAAATAAATAAATATAGTATATTAATGGATCTGTAGCAATTATAATATCTATTTTTTGCTCCCCGACTAAAGTAGTTAAAAGTTCAGCTTTTTATTTCATATTTGATTAAACAGTGAACAGTCACAAAGAATAAATCTCATTCATGTGCATGAAAATGTACAGCATCTGATTCTCTAAAGTGATTTTAAGCTAATTAGGTCACAGCATCTGTTATGGTGCAGATTCATACTGATGATACCCCATTGTATTTTGTCCTGAAATAACTCACACAGAATTGGCCTAACTGTTAAGTGACTTTGTTTGTCAGTTTGTTCCAGCATACCTCCAGAGAACTGAAGTGCAGATCTTCTCTCTTACTGATGGTAATATGTGTTCCTCTCGCTCATTTCTCCTCCAGTCACGTTGACTGTATAAGTGAGATGGATGTTTCTGATTATCCACAGACAGCACAGGAAGAACAGAGCTCTACGGTGCCAGCGGCGGTCCTGAACGCATCTGAGAGACTGTGCTTTCATTCTGCTGAGACACTGGCCTGAGTGCAGAGAGAAAGATTGAGGTTTGATTGTTGAGCGGGAACATCCACACACAGGTTAAGTTCTGGCCTTTAACATAACAGACCAAGCCTGATCATGGCCAAATCGGCCTGTTTTTAAAAGCACAACAGTGCTGTTACAGATTTCAATCAGCACTTGGGGACACCAGCAATACAAAACAGCCTTTTTGATTAAGACTGATTCATCAGATTAAGGAAATATGAGGGCTTGGAGTCGTTCTGTTTAAATGAGATTCACAGCAGAAAATCCTGTTTCATGCTAATGTTGAGAGCAGATCCAAAAGTCATATCACCATTTAATCTCTCTCTCTCTCTCTCTCTCTCTCTCTCTCTCTCTCTCTCTCTCTCTCTCTCTCTCTCTCTCTCTCTCACTCACTCTCAATTAGCTTCTAAGCATCCTGACTAAAAAGGAACCTAATTAACATAAATCTTTTTTTTTTACATGTATTCCATGGTCCATTGAAACGCACAGGTAGTTCCAGTCAGTTTTGATCACAGTTCAAAATAAATGCGCTTCTCCCAAACGTTTACAGTTACTAAAGCAACTGGCATGTGCTGCACATGAAACCGATGAATCTCCGGTTCTACGCCGCTGGATCTAATCTCGTGCATCTCTGTTGTTAAAATGGGATATATAAGTAATCTTTGGTGTACGGTCAGTCTTTGGACATTTAAACCTATTATTTTTTTCTCAGGAGTATTTTTTGGCAGATCACAAAGATAAGTTTCATAATTAATTTATGACCGTAAATAATGTAATATTACACTGATCCTGCGTGTTTGGCTGATTGCTTTTGTTTCAAATAAATAAAGCAGAATGTTCTCCTACTTGTCCTAATGTGTGTTTCTTTTCCTAAATTTCCCTACATATTTAACAGCAGAGATTTCTGAAATAGGCTCTGGCTGCTTTCTCTTCATAATACTTATTCCTAAATCGTATTCAATTGATGTGGGTTTTTTTTATGAGTATAATAATATTAATATTGTATGTTCATTATGAATCGTGAAATCGTAGCCTAGCTTTCACAGTATTAATGTTAAATGATATACATACAAAAGAAACGTGTGACAGAAAATGTGACTGGAAACACACACCAGGTGTGACTGAGAATGTCTTATTTTTCCACCTGTCATCGGACTGATGAAATCGCATCTTAATCATATCAGGTATAAACAGCACGCAGATGCTCTCTCTCTCTCTCTGTCTGTCTGTCAGTCTGTCACAGCTGATTCAGTGGAGGGACTATAAAACATAACATCTAAAAACGCCTACCTTGGCAAATGACCATGAAAATAAGCGGGATAATCAACGGCTTGCAGTGCGTTATAGGATTTTAATGCACTTCACGGAGGCAACCACACAATGTTCATTAAAATCCTTTAACGCACGGCAAGCCATTGATTATCCCTAACATATATATATATATATATATACATATTCTCGCTGTCTGTCTGTCCGTCTGTCACAGCTGATTCAGTG
>CAIGQQ010032765.1:8117996-8138264 GCA_903798035.1 Danio albolineatus
TATATATATATATATATATATATATATATATATATATATATATATATTAGCTTTCAGATGATGTATAAATCCCAGTTTCTAAAAATTAACCCCTAAATTTTGTGGGTTAAGACTGGTTTATACTTCTGTGTCGAGTGATTGGCATGACCCACGGCACCTGTTGTGGTAGTAGTTGTGCACATACTTCTGCATGCTGTTTGTGTTGCTTTGCAATAGCACTTTCAAAATGGTAGCTGATATGTTATGTCCCTCGGTGTCGAGTTTCTTCACAGGTGTTTTGTGTTTTCTGAATGCTACCTTATGGCCCGTTTCCACTGAGTTGTATGGTACGGTTCGGTACGCTTTCAAGGCCGTTTCCACTGTCTAAAAGCGTACCGAACCGAACCGTACCGTACCACTTTTTAGTCACCCTTTTGAAGGGGTACCAAAAAACAGAAAGGGTGCCGTAAGGCGGAGCTAGACGCGCAGCTGAACGCTATTGGTTTACAGAGATACGTCATTTGCTCGCACAACAAGCCAGAATGAAAACAAAGGACCCGCCGTGTTTATTACACAGCCGAGAGACAATGCTCCGAAATAATATCAGCATATAATAACGAGCCATGGTCGACCCGAGCTCAAACAAACCTTGTCGTCATCTTGAACAGCCACAAAGCCAAGAAGAAGAGCAGATTCTTATGGGTTACGAGCCCATAAGCGCGAGAGGTTTCGCTTTGTCGATTGCGCTCGCGTCAATATTTGAAATAACAAACTTAACCTGGACTATTATAAACTGGGAATGACAGATTTACTCTCTAACGAGAGAATATTGATGCAGAGGCTACATGTACTGGTGAAGATTAAAGATACAGATGAGAGGTTTGCACTGACTGTGGGCTATATTTCGTATTGGTTTTGAACCTAAATAAGACATAAATGTCTGCTGTGTGTGTTTTTCTGTAATTTGGTAACATCGGAGACTGTGTGGGGCTGTATGTGTTCATATATGCTGCATTTATTTATTTATTTTATATAATCGCGGACCGTAGGCTATTTCGCATCATTGATCTAGTTATAATCAGATCATGTTCAGTCAGTAATGAACATTTATACAGCAGTGTTTATGTGTATAATAAAGCATCTGTTTTGTGAGAAGTGCTTCTCGTATGATTTGTGAACGACCCATAAAGCTTTACTGTAGACATTTCCTCGAGCGAAAATGACGTCGACTGAAACTTTCTGTCGTACACCATGCCCACCAAAAGAGTACCCTTTTGCAGTGGAAACGCAAGCCTGATAAAGGTGACCCGTACCGACCCGTATCGTACCGTACTGTACCACTCAGTGGAAACGTGCCATTAATGTACAAATATCTAAAACCCGCTCATTCAGAGGCGGGAACAGGTAAATGTTCAACAACTTTAGTCATTAGGTAAACACAAAAAAAGAGTTTCCACCTGGAGCTCCTTTACGGGACACGACACTTGTAAACACTTGCTCCATCAGGCTCGCGGTTCTCAGCACCTACACTCATCACTGCTGACAATCAGAGAGCTTGCATTATGTGTCGTTGCGACGTGTAGTTACATTTTTTGAGAGGTGCGTGTCAGCCACGACGAGGGATATGCAACAGCGTGAAGGCTGCGCCAGAGCATACGCATGCGATTGACGCAGAAGTATAAATCAGCCTTATAGGGTCACATATATTGTTTAATGCCTTTAAGACATCATAGGCCGCTTATCCTTATCTTCGAAGTACAAGTGATATTTGTCAGCAATATTACAATATTACAAGATATTTACAGCTAAGATATTTGTTGTACTGCACATTCACACTTTTGCCTTTTTACTGGTATGGTAGCCTATTGTATAGGGTCTTCTCTGCTCCAGACATTCTCTTGATTGACATTGCACCAGCATTAGTACTGAAGGTCTTTCAGAAGTGAAATATTTATCTTGGTCCTGTCTGTAATCTATCCCTGTGTTTTTTGTTGTCTTCGGGTTAAAGTTGAGATGCCTCTTTTGTCTTTACATGTCACAACACAGTTAACCAGCAGCTGCAGCAGAAAGGCCTCATGGGAACGCCGTCTCTATACCTGTGTTAAAAGCTTTTCCTTCAGGTGTGTGTGTGTTAACCTTTGACAGTGCTGGGGTTCAGATGCGTTAACACTGCCTCTCTCACCGTGTTTGAAAATACTTAAAGCAAAGGAGAAGAAAGGAAAGAAAGAAAAAACAGAGAGGAAATCAAGGGGACAGACCCTTGGGCAGACGCTTTTTTCCCCCTTGTTCAAAGGAGCCGCCGGATCAGCCAGAGACTTCAAGTGAAACCTGATAATGTTAGTGGTCAGAGAAACATTTACAGGTGGCATACACATTACCCTCTGTTGCTTGTCCTCTCTTTCTAAAACAGAAAGAAAAAAAAACAAGTCTCAAACGCCTTTTCTTTCCCTCGGGAAGACTTTGTTCTGAAGTGCTCCAGGATCATTGTTGTGCTTCTCCTTCAAGCGTGTTTCATTTTTAAACAGTTTCCTCTCCGCCATGCTCTCAGATATGCTGCTGCTGCTCCCTCTCTCTCTCTCTCTCTCTGATAAACAGACAAACTATTTAACCGGTTGAAAGACAAGAGATTTTTAGTGTGATCGCAAGTCAAAGCCATATGTTCTTCTCTCTCTTTCTCTCCCTCTCGCTAATGAGTGTATTTCTCAGCTCCTCGGCGGATTAGGAGCACGAAGAAAGGGTGAGGCAAAGAAAAGATCCAATTGAGAGACGCCGAGGTCCGCCGGGCTCAATGGGAGAGAAAAGCGGGCAAGAAATGGGGGCGAGGGGTAGAATGGCATGATCTCCAGGGGGCAGACCCTCACTCCAGGACCTTCCTCTCTTTCTGTCGTCTCTTTTTTCCCCTCCTGTCCTCCTCCGCTCGGCTTTTGGGATTCAAATACTGTCTCATTAGTTTTTATTGGATTGAAATGTTTCGCGAGGTCTGGGTTTGCTGGTGGGATTCGAGAGGCTAAGAGTGTGCTAAATAAGTTGTATCCTTTTGCTTTTCTTTCGCTCCGCTTTTCACAAACTCATTCCCATCCCTCCTTCTGCGCCTGCTAATTGTGCTGTCGTCTTCACGCTTCAATTTGCAGTGAAACTGCTTAGAAGTTAAAATAAAGGAGCCCTTTTTTCTCTCTACACACTTCAGGCCTCTGTTCCTGCTTTTTTTGAGCCCAAATAGATGTGTTTGACTCTCAGGAGAGACAAAAGGAATGGGGACATGTTTGAAATATTTTACTCATGCCCAGCTTATGAAGACAGTCCAAATGTTGCTGTATAAAACAATTTCAATGTGGAATTCACACTTGATAGACTACTATATGAATCTATTAAGAGTTAGTTCACATATAGGGCTCTATAATACACCCGGCTGGAGGCACAAGACGTGTTAGACACGATTTTTGTTGCTATTTTCAGACCAGCTCAACCCTAATTTTCATGTTTTGCGCCACATTGTTTAAATAGCAAATCCATTTGCTCCACTATGTGGACTCATGGGTGTGTTGGTCTAAAAAGGAGGTGTGTAAAGGCGCATTGTTGGCACGTTGCTATATTGAATAGACTGCACCATTGACCAAATAAAACCTAGTCTAAAATCCAGCACATACCTATGCAGGTCCAAAATGCGTACACATTGCTTAATACACACAGGATGTACAGCAATATGCAAATATATTTACATATGAAAAAATTTAAGGATTAAAATGTTACAAAAATGATTATTTTCTGCATAAATATAAAAAACCAGTGCCTTCATGTCGGTGGGCTTTTTCAGATATTCATGACAATTTGCATTTGTACAATGCTATTATTATTACCTGTATTATTTAATATATGCATATTTACATTTGTTTTAATAAAAACTAGTTTAGATTTGTCCGCCTGTTGGGTTTTGGTGACGTATGCATCACCATATGGGGCATAAGAATAGGACGTGTGTTTAGACATAGAACTGAATTTAGAAATAGTTTTGAAACAAATATTTCCGCTTAACAAACGAAATTAAATATGTAGGCTAATGGATGTCTTCAGTGGACTGCGTACAACACCGTTTCCTTATTCACGAAAGTAAAGGAGTAGAGTAAAAGTAAAATAAAGAGAAATTAAAGAGGCCGAATGGAGGAGGCTCATTCTTTGTCCTCATGTTGCAGATTGTTTGTTTAACTGTTTTCTTACTAGTGAAGCGTTCAGTTTTTCCTTTTACAAAGTCCGCCATGTAAATAGCAAATATGTCATGGCATGACACAACTGAATCTTAAAGGGAATGAGAGATGAGACTCTGATTGGCTTATTGCATGTTATGCTTAAAACAAACCCATAACTCATTACGAGGTACAACCCTGTTAGACCATGCGCCAGAGTGCAGAGCATATTTTTCTGTCCTTAAAATAGCAAAAGTGGAATCAGTCATGCCCTTAATGCGTTTGTGCAATGCACTTTAGACTTTGGGCCTAGATTGTTAAAATAGAGCTCATAATCACAAAGGTACTCTGTTTACACCTAGTATTAAGAAGCGCTTTAGTTAGTTCTTGGGGACTTTACATGTAATCGTGAAAAGGAAGCTATTTGAACACATTGGTCTACAGCTACGAAACTACTGCTATTAACGCAATACGGAAGACTGCACTTTCAACGAGAATGGACAAGCTGCAAACATTGCAGATCCTGTTCACACCTGTTTTAGCATTAACCCATTCAATCAGATTGACAAAAAAACATTTTAATAATAGGTGTAAGCAGCGCATATAGACTGTCAGTCAACAAATAATCTACTCAAACTCTAATGACTGCTAGTTCACTTGGTTGTAATGTTAAGGAGACCATCAAATAAAAGTGTAATTCAGAAGCAACATATTTTCCAAAAAGTAGAAAAAACTGAAAGCTGACTATATGATTCACTACACAGATTATTGTTTTGGAAAACTGATATTTACAAACCTTTATGTTTTAAAAACGTAATAATGTCATTCTTTTAAGGTTCATTGCTTATAGGGTCTGTCTCAGTCTCCTGCTATTGTGTTGTTTCCTGTGCTGGCTCCTGTTATCAGTGGAGATCTGCCTCTGTAGTTTTTCTACAGCCTGGAACAAAACAATACACACACAGTCACACACACACACAAACTCCTACACAAGCACACTTTCCCAGGCTTACCTTACTAGACTGTCTATCAAAGTACATTTTGCAAATGAGCATTTTTGTTTTCCCCCGATTATAATATATAGGTGTTTCAGCTTTTGCCACTTGAGAAGTAAACTCCCTAAAAACAAGTTTAACACCTTGTCATTGTCAGAATTTTCTGAAATATTTGCACAAATAAGTCATTTCAACCACATATCAAAGTATTGTTTTTACTAACAATATTTAAATGTGATGGAACTGACTTTTTTTTTTTTGCATTTTTCTACTTTCTCTTTTCAATGAATTTAAGAAAACAACTATATTACAACATAATATTGACCATTTTCCCAGAGATGGGTTGCGGCTGGAAGGGCATCCGCTGCGTAAAACAAATGCCGGATAAGTTGGCGGTTCATTCCGCTGTGGCGACCCCGGATTAATAAAGGGACTAAGCCGAAAAGAAAATGAATGAATGAATATTGACCATAACATATTTAACAGATGTATTTTTTTCAATTATTTCGACAAAATATATTCTAAATGTAATTTAGCTGAAATATTATTACACAGCTTGATTAGAATATTTATGGTGGATTTGATTGGGGTCTATATTTAAAATTAGCTCCATATAAATAATTTAATGTAAATTTTATATAACAATATAAAACAAGGCGCCACAGTGGCGTAGTGAGTAGCACGTTCGCCTCACAGCAAGAAGGTCACTGGTTTGAGCCCCGGCTGGGTCAGTTGGAATTTCTGTGTGGAGTTTGCATGTTCTCCCCGTGGTTGTGTGGGTTTCCTCCGGGTGCTCCGGTTTCCCCCACAAGTCCAAAGACATGCAGTATAGGTGAATTGGGTAAGTTAAATTGTCCGTAGTGAATGAATGTGTATGGATGTTTCCCAGAGATGGGTTGCAGCTGGAAGGGCATCCGCTGTGTAAAACAATTGCTGGATAAGTTGGCGGTTCATTCCGCTGTGGCGACCCCGGATTAATAAAGGGACTGAGCCGACAAGAAAATGAATGAATGAACGTATATAAAACAATTATTTAATTTGTTCCTAATAATTAAACGTGTATATAACGTGTGTGTGTGTGTGTGTGTGGGTTTGTGTGTGTGTTTAGAAAATTAACAAAAAAAAGTGCCTTTAGGTGAAGAAATTTCAACATAATGACATACGAAAAAAGGAAAGCATTGTAATTACAGTATTGATCTGCGTGACATTTTTGATTACATCTTTGATTACAAATGTCCGTATGTGAGCTCATTGTAGGCACGGGCAAGACATAGACAAAGGCTTTTTTCTTACAAAGATAACAAGCACACACATGCATTCACACAAAGATAACCCCCCTCCCCTGTCAAACTGCCCCTCGACCTCCCCTCTCACCCCCAAATCTACCCTCATTGTCACTAATCCCATCCCAGATGTTATCAGATGTGTGTTTGTGTGTGTTAGTTATCTTAGAATAGGTCAAAACAGCACAGTCTTGCTACTGGTAACTTTCACCTCAGGTTAAACTCAAGCTTGCTTTTAAGTGCACAGACATGTGCATTTAAACACCTCTGCAATGTGTTCTGACCAATCTGTGCGCCATTCATTTGACCGCCATTATGACGTTACCTTGCACTCGTTTTCTGGGATTAAACCCTGAGAACTCATTACTCGTTTTTTTGTTCTGCAGTGCTCTCACTCATGTTTTCTTTTCTCTTTTTCTCTGGCTAATAAGGATGACATGACCTAATCTCGGATCAGCACTCTTACCGCACTGTTTTTTTTGACCCCCTCTCTCTTCCTTTAGTCTTTCACCTCTTTTTCCCCCTCCGTCCCCCACCTCCTCTTAATCAGCTCAATTTCCCTTGTTCCCTCTTTCTTGCTTCTACTCACCCATACACTTTTCTATTTAGTTTGTTTCTTTGAATTTCCTCAACATTCAAACTCTATAATTGGTCAAATGCTAGGCTAACATGTGAATTAGCTAATTGGTCTCTGTTTTGTTTGTTTGTTCATACATTTTATGTTCTTTTTTTATTCTGTGTGAAATTTCTTGTTGAAGTCAATCTAATACAGTATATTCTGACACTTGTTACTCAACTTATCTTGTTGTAATTCTATTACAAAGTGAGGATTATCACTATGCATAATAGCTTTTGGTCACTTTGTAAATGTTTATATGCTAGGCTAACACGTGAAGTAGATAACAGGCATGTGCTCTTCTGTGTTGTATTTTTATTTTTTTGTCATGGCCACCCTAACTTTGTTTTGTTTTTTGTTGTTTTTTTTTTTCCTGAAAAGAATTAGCGTCACATATCCTGACTACAAAGTTTTATCTACTTATAATATATATTACAAAGTAAAGTATATCTATCTGCATGCTATATGCTTACTGTAGCTTAGCTTTTGATAACATTGTAAATGTTTTTAAGCTATGCTAACATGTGAAGTAGCTATTTGGCCTTTAGTCTTCTGTCTCATATTAGTTGTCATGTCTTGGTTTCTTCTGTGTGAACCTGAATCCACTCTAAAGGCCCCAACATAATTCAAACTAAATTAAAGATCGAACTGAAATTAAACTAGTAGAGAGATTTTAAAAAGGCTCGGAGGGGGTTACACATAAAAAGAGAGTAGCCTACCCTATTCATTCATTCATTCATTTTCTTTTCGGCTTAGTCCCTTTATTAATCCGGGGTCGCCACAGCGGAATGAACCGCCAACTTATCCGCCATTTGTTTTACGCAGCGGATGCCCTTCCAGCCACAACCCATCTCTGGGAAACACATCCATACATTCTCATTCACACACATACACTATGGACAATTTAGCTTACCCAATTCACCTGTACCGCATGTCTTTGGACTGTGGGGGAAACCGTAGCACCCGGAGGAAACCACGCAACCACGGGGAGAACATGCAAACTCCACACACAAATGCCAACTGGCCCAGTCGGGGATCAAACCAGCGACCTTCTTGCTGTGAGGTGAACGTGCTACTCACTAGGCCACCGTGGCGCCTAGCCTACCCTATTGCACCACATATTTAAAATGAGTTTGTGCACACCAGAGGTGCCATCCAGTGTATGCTTCTGGATTTAGTTTCAATCCACCTATACCGCATGTGTTTGGTCTGTGAGGGAAACCGCTGAGCCCCCTGAGGAAATCCCACGCAAACACAAGAAGAACATGCAAACTTCACACAGAAATGCCAACTGACCCAAGTGAATGCCAAGTGAATATCACTGCACATATGATTAGCTTAGCACATGATGACAATATAATCGGTCACATGCTTGGCTAAAGCAGATTAGCAGTTTATTTTCTTATTTATTGTTAAGTCTATGTGAGAAACTTAGCAATCACTGAATGAATGCTAAATGTTATTTCCAAATGAATTTGATTATAATTCTGTAAATGATGAACTTCATGTTTGCTTAATAGCTTATGATCACACTATATTTGTGTCTATAATAGACAGCAGCTAATTAGTTCGAATAGTTAACTGGTCTTATGCTAGGCTATTATGTGAATTAGCAATTAAATTCTTTTATTATTATTCATTGTAACTTTTCAGTCACTATTCGTAAGAAAACAAGCACTCACTGAACGCTTACTAACTGCGTTTTGTTTCTCTGTAATGAATTAGTGCCGATATCCTCGTTATTCAGCTCTTATTTTATAGAGTCTTCTGTTTCTCAAAGTGAAGGGAGTCACTGCATGCGCTTAGCCTAACATATGACCACACTATAAATGGTCATATGCTAGGCTAACATGTAAATGAGCTAATTAGCCTTTGCTGTTCTGTCTTGTATGTTCATTCATCCGTTCCTCTTTCAATCTTTGTTACATCTCGGTAACCCTCTGTGAGAAAGCGAGCGGTCGCTGAACGCACGCTAACTCTGTGTTTTGTTTCTCTGTAATGAATTAGTGTATGTCTGGGAGGGACGGTATATCCTGACTCTTGTTATTCAACTCTCATTCTGTTATTTTTCTCCTGTGTGGCGTGTGATTGAAAGCTCCAGCTTTCCTCTCTCTCATGTGAACGAGGGATGACAGAGAGCTACATGAACCTTGCCGGTGGGAGGAAGGAAAATTAGACAAATACAGTGGATAAATACACAAAGCAGGTGTTGAACGAAAACAGTCATTAATATCATGCCACGTGTTTGATTTGGCTTATAAAACTTTATCATCTTACGTTTTTGGTGCAAATCATATACAAACATTACGTTGGCAGCTAAGAGGAGCGCGGGCCACAAAGTAACATGGGGTAAAATGTAACACAGAGTTTTAAGGTATTTGGCCAGGGTGAACCGGTGAACCATGCCTTGCTTCCAAGGTTTTCATCACAGTGTAGGTAGATGTCTTCCTGCCAACTATTGAGAAAGTTTGATGAAATTTGGATGACAAACACAAGAGAAACCATTTTTGCAGCTTAAAAGCATTTTTTATTATACCCTATTTTTTATTTATCTATTTATTTTTTATCTGTGAAGGTATGTTAGTAAAATCTTATATTGTTGTGATTACCGTCTTCTTGGCTAAAAGATGGAACCATTTTGAAAGATGTTTAAAAAACACAGTGACTGCTATATATATACTTCGTATAAAAAAAATAAATTTTAATAGAAAAATACTTTTTTATTGAATAAAATAAAATGTATTGCTAATACTGCAAATAAATCCAAATGTGTTTATTCAACACATAAATAAATAAACAAGCTGTGCTATGTAGAATAAAAAAATGAAGTTAATTACTGAGAAAGTAGACTATTTAAGTAAACTGAATGTAAATTGGTTGTGTGAAATCTGACTTTTTAAGCATGTGTTGCACAACTTGCCTCAGAGGTAGGGTAAATAGTAACATTTTTACTCCTGGCACTTTTGGCAATACTGCACAGAAACCATATGTCTGACGATCATACTATCAGTGCTCATTTGTAGGAGAGGTTTGTGTGTTGTTGGTGAAAAATATGGTTTGTCTAACCCCATTACTTAGGCCCCGTTTACACTAGTGCGTTTTCGTTTTAAAACGCATAAGTTTTGCAACGGTTACGCCATCCGTCCACACTATGGTGGAGTTTTCGAGCCCCAAAAACGGAGCATTTTGAAAACGTTGGAGAGGCCTTTTTCATTCTAAAACGCTGCTGCTCCGTCTCAGTGTGGATGGGGGGAAACGGAGACATTTGAAAACGGAGGCATGGCTGCTGAGATTCGCTACTGAGATTCGTTTTTGGGTCATTGCGTAACCTTTCCTTATTCGTCAAGACCCTATCACATGACTATAATGCCACCGGAAGACGGCAGACCAGCCTTCACTGTAAACAACATGGACAGAAATAGGGTGTTGTTTGCACTATTGTCCGTTTTAGGCGCTATTGTGTAATTCAAGAGTTCACCCTTAGATATGCTTAGCGTTTATAGCAGGTTTGGCATGCTGTCCTGGGAGAGAACCCTGAGCTCGGAGATATTTGAGCCCAAGGCTCCCGCCCAGTCAATAAGCATATAAGGGGATCCGAGATCAGATAGGTCTCGCAAGCTTCCCCTTAGAAAAGGGAGGAAAAAGGAAGAGATGGCGCGGAAGGGGGGATTCTTCCAAAACGAAGGTAGAGCAGTAGGGGGAAAAAAATGGTCTGTTTATAGTAAGCTTGGATTGCTCTGATTGGATCATTGCTGATTACAGATGATCGGCCAGGCGTGCTAATCATATCACCTGCTCCTCTCGAAATTAGTTTATGAAACTTCACTTAAACTCTGCCTTTTTTACTACAACAGCTGCATACATTTGCAAGAGGCAAGCTATTGTTCGAGCACTCGCTAATCACTCGCGTTTCACATGGCGTAAGCCCTATTTAGAATGCCGAGCGAGACACATGCTTCCTGTTTATACTTGAACGTTTTAGTTTTATGGTCATGTGACATACGTTTTTGGTGAAGTAGTGTGTACAGAGATGTGTTCAGAAATGCTGGGTGAAACGCTAGTGTGGACGGGGATCATTTTCATGCTAAAACGCTGTTTAAAAACTAAAACACACTAGTGTAAATGGGGCCTTAGTTTATTATTTGGCCAAAACCAAAAAGTGTTACTTTGTGCCCCGATCTCCCCTAAACAATTGAAAACCATGAAAGAAATGTGATGACGTTGTTTTGGATCATGCTTTGTCTAAACTGCCAGTTATAAGGGAAAATACAGAAACAGTTTCCTTCTTTTTTCTTTTTAATTTGTGTCTTTGGCATGCTACTTGACATTGTAACACATATCTATGTGATATCTGAATATGTCAAACTCATAAAACATTTATTATTTATGTCTACATTTGTTTGAAATTGTAAATTTTATACACCCAGAAACAATTCCTGTGGTCTTTTGACAATAGGGAGATTTCGTAATCTTCAGCTTGCATGTTCTGATAGAGCCATATCAGATCAAATACACACGCATCAGATGGGTCGTATTGTGCTTGTTGTAAATATTTGCGAGGTCGTGACACGAAAGTGAGAGAATGTGCGTTTTGGTAGTGAAATCAGATTAGTCCACACACACAGACACACGCACACACGCAGATTTCCCGAGGGCTGATGTAAGGGCAGGTGGAGTGATATAGACTACTTCACTTTGTTGTGGTGAAACACAACCCTTCCCCCAGGCCACACAGACAATGAACCACCACAAAAGTGTTGCTTTAAGATTAACAGATATATTTGTGCAGTAACAAAAACTGTAACATTATAATTATTACATTACTGCCAAATGTTGTGTAATGCAATTAGCAGCTAATTGGCTTTTAATCATCCTCTTATAGTACAATATAATAATAAAAAAATCTAAATATTTTCAAAAAAAAAAAAAAAACTCTTTTCTGTTTTAATCTAAGGGTATCACGGTGGCGCAGTGGGTAGCACAATCGCCTAACAGCAAACAAGGTCACTGGTTCGAGTCTCGTCTGGGTCAGTTGGCATTTCTGTGTGGAGTTTGCATGTTCTCCCCAGTTTCCCCCACAGTCCACAGACATGCGGTAAAGGTAAATTGGGTGAGCTAAATATCCGTAGTGTATGTTTATGGAAGAGTGTGATGGGCTGCAGCTTAAAGGGCATCTGTTGCGTAAAACGTGCTGGATAAGTTGGTGGTTCATTCCACTGTGGTGACCCCAGGTTAATAAAGGGACTAAAAGAAAATGAATGAATGAACGAATGGTGTTTTAATCTATATAAAATTTGTTATTGTCATTTGTTATTCGATGGCAAAGACTTCTCAGTGTCACATGATCCTTCACAAGATTCTCAAATCATTTAAATAGGCAAATTTAACATTTAATTGTGAATATTTTTTGTTAATAGTTTGATAATTTGTTTTCTTTCCTCTGTGAAAACCTAAATAATTTCTAACAAAATAAAATCTTCATACAGACATCGCCATGCCAGTCATTTTCATTTTATTAACTATAATTAACTAAAATAAGGTCGATAAAATCAGTAAAAGAAAAAATAAATGAATGGAACTAATTGAAAAAACAAGTTGCCATGACTTAACGATCATATTATTTTTTACCATGAACTATTTTTTTTAAATATCCAATTTAATAATTGATTAATTTGAACTCTCTGTAACTGTGGGATAATTTCAGCCACACATTTAATATCACCTATACTGGCATAATGGGACACACTTAATTTCAGTTATATGTGCAATGCAGCGTGGCGCCACGGTGGCGTGGTGAGTAGCACGTTCGCCTCACAGCAAGAAGATCGCTGGTTCGAGCCTCGGCTGGGTCAGTTGGCATTTCTGTGTGGAGTTTGCATGTTCTCCCCGTGGTTGCGTGAGTTTCCTCTGGGTGCTCCGGTTTCCCCCACAAGTCCAAAGATATGAGGTACAGGTGAATTGGGTAGGCTAAATTGGCCGTAGTGTATGAGTGTGAATGAGTGTGTATGGATGTTTCCCAGAGATGGGTTGCAGCTGGAAGGGCAACCGCTGCATAAAACAAATGCTGGATAAGTTGGCGGTTCATTCCGCTGTGGCGACCCCAGATTAATAAAGGGATTAAGCCGACAAGAAAATGAATGAATGAATGTGACATGCAGGAATCAGTTTAATTCTGGCAAATTTACTGACTATCACAGCCTCAGCTGTAAACGGGCCATTAACATTACTAAAAGATCTGCCTCCAGGGGGCGCCACACAATAATTTCAGATCTGATAATGATAATAGGCTTCAGTAATGTTTTTAGGGCAGGTGAAGGTGTCACATAGAGTTTATACTTTATTGCAAGGAAGCATTCAGTTAAGTTTGACATGTGGTTTGTCAAATAATGAAATACAACAACCTTCAATTAAGATACTGAGATACATTTATGTTTTTGCGGTTCCCTTAGGCCTGCCCGATGGCTCCAAATGAACTGTGGATGGTGTGGACGCTCTTTCATGTTGAGCGGTTCATCTCATTCCGCTCATTCCTGTGATTAGCAATGCTAGCCAGGAGCCGTGTCGCTACAATGCGTTTCTCACGCGCAGACAAGCGGCCCATTGCTGTGCACCTCCATTACTTCTCCCCTTCTCATTCACGCCCTCCTTCGCTTGGCAGGAGGGTCAGAAGAAAGGAGATTCACACTTTCATTCCTTCATTCTGTTCTCTTACCTCCCCCTCGTTCCTCATTCCTGCCGGTGGGACAACATTCCAGGGCTTTGTTTGGGGTCAGGACGGGCTCAGAGATGTTTAATGATGGGGTTAGCCGTACTACAGCTCTCCTTTCTTTTATGAGACGAGGCTGAACTGTTGTTATAATTTAAGGACACAGTTTCTGAACGGGATTGGATTACACACACACACACACGCACACAGAACTAGCACATATTAGCAGACTTTAACTGAGGCATAGGTGAAAACAGCAAATAGTCTCATACGCACACTCTATTGCCGGAGGGATGCAGGTGTGAAACGCAATAAAAGGCTGTTAGAAATGGGGAGGTCTGGGCAGTTTGAGGAACGATCCAGGTTCAGAACAGGTTATGCTCTATTGACAACCTTTTTTTTTTTTTACAGTGCTCATATCTGTACCTTATCTGGACAAAATGTCATTTTTAGGCCCAAACTGAATTCACCTAAATGAGCTGCTTTCAATATTCAAATTTAATCACATTACTTTGCACAATGGCATACTTTCATCCTTCCAAATGAAGACAAAAGAACTGTTTAAATCAACAAAAGTACAATGATATGCATCATGAATATCATGACAAGTCACAGATAGGTGCAGTACACAGAGGTTTTGAAAATGACATATAAAAGAATATAGAATCATTATCAAAGACTAACTAATTTTTTTTTTTGCAGTGTACATATAAAGCAGCTAGCATTATGATACAATACTGACTGAGTTATCCCAATTATGATGCAGTATTAATCGATTTCGATTCGATTTGATTCAACAGAATGTGATCAGATGCCATAAGATACAATTGAAAATTTTTTAACTTTTTTCCCCCTTTACTCTCAGTCTTCACTCAGTTCCTCTAAAACTGACAAGGAATGCAACTGGTATTACTCCTGACTCTCTCGCATAGGCTATCATATCCATGCAGCTTTTCTATTTGGTGTTTTGGCAGTTTTAGCTGAACAAATAACACAACGTCATACAACTTGTAACCAATGCACACTTTATGAACCGATACATCCTGCACAATCTCACGGCAATTTGTAATTTTTGATTTAGAGGCTAATTCGCAGGATCTTATTCGTACAATTTAGAATGATTTGCTTCTCCCCCAATGACGGTTGAGTTTAGGGGCGTGGTTGAGTGCCATACCTCCTTTTTAAAATTGTACATTTTCCTACAACTGAACTTGCATAATTTTTTAGAAATTAGCCACTAAACTGACAAAACGTTAAATAGTTACGTTTCCTCATGAGATCAGGTTGATGCATCACATCGTCAACTTTTTTTTACCAATTCCCCGAGCAAACCAGGGAATCTTTCTATCCCTATGGTGGGTAGGCAAAATGGCTCTTTTTAGAAATTATAACATCAAATACAATGTGACAAAAGCAGGAAGAAAGAACTCTACATGTACCAGCCAGTAACATATGCAATGGTAAATTACAGAGCTGTGTTTCTGCTGCAAGCGCTGCTAGCACTATTACAATAAAACCTGGTAGTACTGTATCAACTAGGCAACCAGACAAGAGGCTCTGCTTTTGGACATGTACTCGTCATCATCTTCTTGTTGTGTTCATGTCTGTACTCAGCACTCTGTACGACTTCATGGACCCATTAACACTAATATGTTTCAGTTTTTAAACAAAATAGAAACAAATAGAATGAAAACGATCCACGTCCAAACTGGCGTTTCACCTAGCATTTCTGAAAAGATCTCCGTCCACATTATTTACAGATGAAAAGGCATATCACGTGACTACACACACTCTGGCATGCGCTGCAGCGTATTCAGCGGTCTGAATCCTGGCAGTCAGCGGGGGCTTTGACCACAAACCCCCAAGTATGCACGACAGATGGTTTATTAAGGATCTACCGCTGGATGTAATCTTACTATATTTCTTAAACGTAATATTTAATTTATCTTGTTGTCTATATCTAGCGACATATTCTCAGACTTTGGTCTTTTGAATCTATTACTTCTTAGGTAATGTGTATTGGCTGAGTGCAAAGATAAGTTAATATATTAATGTATGTAACCACGTACACTTATTCTGAACATTTAACTGATTGCTTGCCTTTATTGTCTATATTGTATAAACTTTGTTGGTTACAGTTTTATTATGGCCATTATTGATTATTAAAACTGATATTCAGCAAAAGAGATGGTATGTTTCATATTTTCAATGAAAATAAAAGGAGGCAGTCATGTTATAAGCTCTGTTATAAATATGCATACAGTGAAGATGATGCTCATATAAATATGCAGTTACACAATGCCTTAAACGTTTTGGTTTCTGTTAAGTTGCTAATATCAAAATGAAAATAGGCAGTTCTTTATATCATGTTTTAATTTTATTGTTAAGATAGTGAAACATTGTAGCCAGCGTGATGTGACGTTAAAAAGTATACTGTTTCCTTTGGAAATTTACCCAACGAGTCCTCGGGAGTTTGTTTTTCAAAGCAAACTTGTCAAGTCTGAAGTAACCTACAATGAAAGGATGCAAGACTGAACTTTGTGTACTTAATATTAAGAAAAAGCCCCAATCAGATTGTCTGCAGCTATGACTCTGTTTTCCAATGTCTCTGTTTTCCCCCATCCACACTGACACCGAGCAGCAGTGTTTTAAAACCAAAACAACCTCTGCAGCGTTTTCAAAAACTCCAGGGTAGTGTGAACGAAAGGCGTAACCGAAGCAAAACTTTTGCAATTTATAACTATAACATATTAGTGTAAATGGGATCTAAATTTTGACATTTTGACATGGATCCTAGAAAGCTAATATTCAAAATATATTAAACTGTAGAACCCATATTTTTTATTTTACACTGTGTTTTAGGAGTTACCACAGTAGTCCACATCGCATGTAATTTTTACATGAAAAACGTGACATTAACCACCAACATCCATCTATATTTCATTTCTGGTCAGTTCCTGTTGTGTGTGCTACAGAATTAGTTGGGTTCTCATAGCTGACCTTCCTGAGACACAAACACACACACAGCTAAAATCAGACTTGGCCTGACCTTAAAGTGAAGAGAGTCATTCTCTGCAGGTATTCAGACACAGTAAAACACACACCTCTGATAAGGCAGAGAATGTCCTTTAATCCGCTAAAAGCCCATTGAGTGAGTGAGAAAACGCCTGTGTGTTTTTTCTCTCTGCAGTAACTCAAAGGCATGCAGAGTTTCACACAATATCTGACTTCCTGTCGCTGTGGCATTAATGCAGGAGCCCAATGGTGCGCCAGCAGGGCCCACAATAACAATCAGGCATGCGAGAGACAGCTCTTCTCCGTTCACATACCACCTGTATGTGTGTGTGTGTGTGACCCTAAATGCTCTCTGTAGAGTCATTATAAGAGCAAAAAAATTCTGTGTTTGCCCACTGTACTTGTAACACATGATAGTGTATCAGCAACCAAATACTTGAAATTCTCCCCGGTGGATCATTGCAGATCTTCTGCATTGTTTTCTATGCTTGCATCAAATAACGATAGCGAATGGAGATCTGCAGAGGCAAGCGAGGAAGTAGATCAATGGACGGCTGCGACCCTCAAATATGGATGAGACGAGACTCAAAGAGAAATATTTAACATGATCAATAATCAATAAGTGCAGAGTTAATGTTATCTGCACCTCTTTGCTGACCTGGATCCAGAGTTTGAGGGAAAAAATACAGATAGTCTGTGGCTTTAGAGGATTGATTTTTTTTTCTTTTAAGATCAAAGCTGCAAATTTAAAAGTGAGAGGTGTTTATCGGATATTTAAGAGGATTTTTTAATGAGTCTGTTTGAAGTGTAAATGTATGACTTGTGATAACCTGGTCTGAAAGATATTAGTCATCATTCCCACATTTGTCATATGATCTCAGTCATTTTAACATTGTCTTTAATGACAAAAGTATTTGTCAGGTTAGGCTTTGAAGGTTAGATTTGCAGTCTTCAGAGTGGCACACACTGTTTAAAGGTCTTAAATAATGTAATTTTCACAATGTTAAGAATTGTTTTATAAAGGTTTTGTCTTTTGATGTCTTTCTGGATGTAACCTCAGTATTATAAATTAGAAAAATGAGTGTTAATATTTAAATGCTAATCTTTTTTCAACGCATAAAAAAATAAGTTGTTAATTCAGATTCCATATGTGCACAGCCACCTTTCAAATACACTTAAATTCATACTGATGCAATTGCTCTAAATGTCTTTGAACTTCTTAATCATTGACACGAGTACTGGTTGTTTCTGCTGCCTTTAGTATTTTGTTGATCTTAATCCATCTCTATTTTTTGCGAGGTTTTTCAACTATGAAACATTGGACAGTTAAGTGTTGATATTTTGTGCAGAAAATACATAATGCAGTTACTGAACGCCACACAGATCAATGTTTTGTCTATTGGTATGCTGTTAAACAACACACTGTACTTTCCATTTCTGTAAAAAACTCTACTTTTCAACTCTAAACATTATTATGTACCACATTTTTACATGTAAAAAATAATTCACGTAACTGTTTCAAAATAATAGTAACTTCTAGGAATATGTAACCAGGAATGACCACTAAATTGATTGTGCGTGTATGTTACTAACCGTACGTTCACACCGAAGGCGGTGAGAGCGACAATGTCGTCTGCCTTCAGAGGTCCGGCGTCGAGAGCGTCAACATTCACTACATTGATCTCGTATTTAAAGGAGTCGTTGCAGCATTATCAGCAAATCACTTACATTTCCACATAAAACATGCTTTTTACGTGAAAATGTTGCCCGCTTTCTTTCAGGATCATTTAACAATGGAAGATCAAGTTGTTAAAGTGTTCTATCATGTGTCCATATGTCTGAAATATTCTCAAACAGCTATCCTGATTTGTACTGTCGCATGAAATTTCACATCAAAAAAATATAACAACAATAATGCACATCAATAACTCGCCACTAACTTTTTTTAATGCATGTCCCTGTAAGAAAACATTGTAAATAACTGGAAATCCAGCAACCGCAATATTAAAACCCTTGGGAACAACTGTGGTCGGAACCAAAGTTCACAGTGACTGTGTTCTCTGGACTCTTCTCAAGCGGTGGACTTCTACATTCTGATTGCTTGCCGCCGAACCACGTCATAGCTCATTACCATAAAGTTGACTTGATTTCAACTCTCTTCGACGCCCACACCAGCGAAGACGCGCTGTGCTGCTCCTCGTCGCTTATCGCCACCGGCTCCCATTGAAAATATATTACTTCCGACTACTTTGTCGCTCTCGCCACTTTCGGTGAAAACGTACAGTAAGTAGACTTTGAATTTTTCACACTATCCAGCTCAACACAGGCTCATTGTGGACATGTACTCAGGTCTACATTTCTGGAGATTGTGAAATAAGTACCCAGAGCTACGTCTGTCTGCATTTAGTGTGTAAAATGAATGCTATGGGGCCGTATGACACTCTGACAGCATCTATTCCTTTTTGAGCTACCATCGACTTATCTCCATATCGATGGATTTTCTTTTGCCCAGTAGCTCGCCACGTACGCAGATGGACTTGGAATTAGGTATGGGACTGGTATAAGATTTTAATGGTATGATAACCTTGGATCAAAATATCATGGTTTCACGGTTTGATGTTATTGTGATTACCGTCTAAAATATGTTCTTTTGAAATGTCTGGGTAAAAAACAAAACCTTTTCCCCCTTTTTACACAATATATTTTATTTTGAGAAACATTTCTAAAATATTTGTACAATAAACATGTCAGACTAAATAATTCAAATGAATCATTGACTTCTACTGTTTTCATTAGTTTCAGAAACATATATATATATTTTTACATTTTAAAACAACATTTTTGGATATATTTTCTGCTGGAGATAGTTTTGTCTGAAAACCATAAATAAAAAATTCTTACACATACCATAGACCGTATAGCTGAAAAGGTTAGCGCTTTTAAGACTTTTCTAAACCGCAGGGTACCTTGAAAACGGTTGTCATCCCATGCCTACTTGGGATGCAGAGTGGAGTGGAACACAATGACAGGGTTCGAGTCCAGCAAAGAACAGTTCCAGAAATAAGGTAAAAAATAAATAAATAACAGGCTGAAAACGTGATAAAATCATTAAACGGCTCTTCTTTTCTTTTCTTTTTTAGTTCGCTTTTGAAAACACTATCCGCTAGGTTTAGGTAAGAGGTGGGTGTGTCAGTCGATCAGTTGACAAGAAAGTTGCTAGATTGTGGCCCCTGGTTTACGCAAGACCGAGACATGCAAATGGCATGTACAAGAGAAATTTGAGACCATCAAAAAGTTTACACAGCAGCTTCTGATGGATTTGCGAAAACAAAAACTGCAAGTATGCATGGATATGTATTTCGCAGTCTCCAGAAATGTAGACCTGGGTACATATCCACAATGAGCCTGGGTTGATACAGCTTGTACTGTGCTGTCTCTCTCCACACACCCACACACACACACACACACACACACACACACACACACACACACACAC
>CAIGQQ010032765.1:8143984-8158551 GCA_903798035.1 Danio albolineatus
TGTGTGTGTGTGTGTGTGTGTGTGTGTGTGTGTGTGTGTGTGTGTGTATCATACTTTTCTCCTTTCATGTTCAGTCTGAGACAGAGACTCAACAGGGCAACTCAGAGAGGAAAAGTGAATCTGACAGGGCAGGATATTAACAAAAGAACATTCATGATCTCTGATGTGTATGTACATATGAAAAAAAAAAATCACACATACTGTATGTACACATGGCATGCACACATACATACATACATACATACATACACATCAAATGTAAATCCATTTTGCCCATCTGTCTGTTTTTTGGGGGGAGAAAGTGTCAACAGTGCTGTTCTAGACTTTGCTGCCCTCTTGTGGAAACCTTGAGTCTTATGTTGGTTTCACTCCTGTCTGAGTATTTGATTTTAACCATGGTTTTATCTACTAGATAGAAAAACTTGTAATACAATGTGCTATGTTTTATTGGATCAGCACACATTCTACACTTTTGTTTTAATCTGTTCCTTTAGTCCACTTTTGATCACGTTCCTTAAAGTGTAAAAGTAAAGAATATTAAGGCAGTTTGAACCCATTTGACCACATGAGCATCTACATTGCCAAATGAATCTGACAGAATGTGTTTTAATTGTCTCTCTGAGTGGCCAAAAGTGGACAAGCTCAAAGTCTGAAACAGAGTCATCCACAGACAGACAGACAAATAGATACAGATCTCAAGATCTCAGACAAATATAAAGTCTGCCAATGGCAAATGTGTGTTTTGTGAACAGGACTTTCTCACGCCAAACCTCATAGTCGTGTCTTTATTCTCAGAGAGCTTCATTTCCTGTCATTGAAACAGCAGTCCTCCTCATTTCTGCTGACTTTTAAGCCCTAAAACATACACACACAAAGAGAGAAGCACAATCACAATCTTTACAACTCAGTGCGGACATGGTTCACTAACTCAAAACAATGGATCAATGTGATTTTTACAAATGTGTTTTTCAAAAGTCTCTTCTGCTCACCAAGGATGCATTTATTTGGTCAAAAATACAGTAATATTGTGAAATATAATTACAAATTAAACATTTTGTCATTTGAGACTTTTGCTGAGGCTTTAAAGCTTTGAATGTCCGTTGTCATATTTAAAATGTGTGCGTGCCTCAGTGAAAATGTTGCTTTAGAAAGTCCAAATACCAACAAATATGGATTTAAGTTGAATATTTCAGTAGATAAAGACGTTGAGAATTGTGTAAATGATTAAACCTGTTGTTAGGTTGTAAATCTGTTTTTCAAAACAATTAGACTTTTAGACTTCAAAATGTTCTGGGGTTATTCAAAACAGTTCTGTGAAGGCACAACTATATCAATATTCATGAATATATAGATCTGTTTTGTTAGGATAAGTAATAATAAACATCAGGACACACAACAGAAATTCGAATGTAAATTGTTGTTCACAGGCAACCACAGAACTTACTCTTGTAGCTAATTACAGATACTAATTTGAGGTAGAAAAATATCATTTTAATTTCTTTGTTTAAAAAAAACCAAACAATTAATTTATTACTTTGCAAAAGTGAAAAACTGTGAAAATGTCTGTGGACGTCACGTGGCTCAGTGGTTAGCACTGTCGCCTCACAACAAGAAGGTCGCTGGTTTGAGTCCCAGCTGGGTCAGTTGGCATTTCTGTGTGAAGTTTGCATTCTCCCCGTATTCATGTGGGTTTTCTCCGTGTGCTCCAGTTTTCCCCACAATCCAAAGACATGCGGTATAGGTGAATTGAATAAACTAAATTGGCTGTTGTGTATAAGTGTGAATGAATGTCTATGGATGTTTCCCAGTACTGAGTTACAGCTGGAAGGGCATCTGCTGTGTAATACATATGCTGGATAAGTTGGCGGTTCATTCCGCTGTGGCGACCCCTGATGAATAAAGGGACTAAGCCGAAGGAAAATCAATGCATGAATGAATAAAAATGTCTGTCTTAGTAGTTCTGGTGTTAAATGTAATTTATTCCTGCAAAAAGCTGAATTTTCAGCAAAATTACTCAAATCATCAGTGTCAGATGATTTTTCAGAAATCAGTCTAATATGCTGATTTACATCTATAAATATATACAGTACTTCATCATTTAAAAAATAATAATAATTCAACATTTTAGCAGAACTGTAAATGTCTTTATAGTCATGTTTTATTTATTCAAGAAATCTTTGGTGTTTAAAAGTATTAATGGATTGTACAAAATAACATACACTCCCAGAAACAAAAGTACAAGAGGTGTCACGGGCGGTTTCTTTTCAAAAGAATTATATTTTTGTACTTTTTAATGCACAAATCAGTTACTAATATGAACCTTTATGGACCATTTAGGTACAAAAGTGAATCTTATGAAAAGATACCACCCTAATGACAGCTTTTGTATCTTTATTTCTGAGAGTTGTACGACTTGACTCATGAAACTGACCCATAATCAGTTGTACTTCATGCTTATAATTAAGCTTTTACAATAACCTCATACAAATTTGCGCAAATGTATTAATTTGTACAAGTTATGAACACTTAAGCTTTTTTTATTCTCCATCTCATCCCTCTGTTTCAGATCCCCTCCTCCACTCAATCTCTCTCTCCTCGTCTTTGTCTGATCAAAGAGCCCCAGTTCTGTCACTGTGAGGTGCTGTTTGGGATTAACACACCTCTGGTTCAGGGTTTAATCTGGACTCAGACATGGGAACCGAGTACTCTGTCCATATGTCCCGATGGAGACACAGAAAGAGGTCGGACCACACCATCAGGCCTCAACCTCGACCCAAACACCTTTCCAAACATTCACGACCAAAGGTGTTCTCTGAAACCTCTCTCTTTCTATTTGCTCACGGCTTTGTCTCGAAAGTCACTTGTTTTTATAGAGGCTTAAAGTTGTTGCTCACCTGTCCTCACTGTTAAAGTGCAAGAAAAGAGCTCTTTTTCCTCTCCTCGGTTTCATCCAGCCATTGGCTCTCTTTAAGATGAAGTGACGGAGCAAACATTGAGTGTGTTTGGTAAACAGTGGATTAACCCTCACTCAGGGTGACGCTCCTACGGCCGTAATACAAGCTGACAGTGTTTGTGGACTCCAGCACATTCCTGGCTCTAATTCTCGCTCTGTCTAACTGTGTGCTGAAATATTAGATCATGGACACACTTTCGGGCTTTGAAGGGAAAGAGTTTGCCAGTGTGATTAATACTATTCATAGACGTTTAGAAAACTGGACACAAGAATCAAAAAATACATATTCAGAATAAAGGCATCTTTACACAGAGCAAAAGCGGCACAAAAATCAAACCTGAATCGGCATACATTTTCAAAAATGCATATTTACACAAACTGTTTAATGCGACGAGTGTTGGGGTAACCCATTACTAGGGCCAGACAGAATCTGCGGACATTTTTTCTATTTCTGCTAAGAATTTTGTTAAAAATCTGCAGATTTATGCGGAATGATTTTGGGAGTGTCATAACTAAACCTAATATATTAAATAAAAAAATTTAATGTTTACAGTGCAAATCCACTTTGATCCACTTTATTTGGTAAACAAAGCAAGTCTCTCATATAATATATCTACTATCTTATATATATCTAATATTACTTTACAGTATTAAACTATATTGTAAATAATTAATTAATATTTTCAAATTAGTCAATACTTATACTGAAATTAATTTAAAAATTGAATATAATTTTTTCACACATTTACACAAGTAGATAAACAGATATTCGTGCAGATTCCGTGTGGGCCTACCCATTACAAGTAACTTGAGGTTCTTAATAATATTACTTTTTTAAGTAACGAGTAAAGTAATGCATTACTTTAAAAAAAATTGTAATAATATTTAAGTTACTTTTTAAAAAATGTAATGCAATTAACTTTTTAGTTTAGTTAATTTGCTTTTTAAACAAATTAATTGCTGAGTTAAAATGAACGAAGTCAAGTTGAATCCCGCACGCAATGAGAGAACGCAGGAACAGTCAGAAAGGAAGATGGCAGAGCCTTACATTTCTGCGATGGAAATATCAATACTTTGAACACATGGAGGAAAAGGAAAAGGATTATCTGAATGGACAGGATTTTACTTTTTAATAAGACAAAAAGTACAAATGTAGCAAACGCATTGCTTTAAACTTTCATTAATCTGTATATACTGTATGCCACGTATAGCTCTGGGGTCAGGAAGTTCTCTGACGATAACATCCTATGTACATTTTTTTGTGCTTTTTTTAAGGTAAATGAAGGTTTTACAGCATGTTGTTAATTGCAGAGCTCTGCTATTTAAAAAAAAGAAAAAAAAAAAACCCTGCAAGTTCTGAAGTAGATCAAGCCTCAGCCACGTCAGAAAAAGTAATGCAAAAGTAACTCAAAAGTAACGTATAATGCATAACGTAGCATAAAAAGTAACGCAAATAGTTACTTTTTGGGAGTAACTCAATACTGTAATGCATCACTTTCTAAACTTTCCTCAACACTGAATGCAACATGGTGTCTTTATTCTGAATTCTAAACATACACAGATCCGCTTTAGGGACGTCTTTAATCAGCGATGTAAAGATCACTTAAGTGAACTTAGGGAAGCATGTTTTGTTGTCAATAATTTTAAAGTCTGCATGAAATCAAAATTGACCATGTTTATTTTGCAAGCGTACATTGTTTTTGTTAGGGTGTACAATTAATGCAAGTTAACCCACTGAAAACAAAAAAAAAACAGTTTGGCCATTTCTCAATATGCATTCCTATGCAATCTTGTGTCTTTGATTTCCCATAACGTCATCATCAAAGTTCAATTCCAATACTCAAGAACGCAAGTACACAGAGGATGTGTGGAAAACCCCAGATGTGTTATTGATATTAAGGATGCATTGACTTGAACATATATTTGCTTAAAGTCTCAGATGTCATTGTGGCTAAATAAAGGAGAGGGGAGAGCTTTCACTTCTTTGTTCACCATTATTTATATAGTTCAGAGATATATCTTGTTTACCTCAAGCTTCCCACTGTGTGAAAATGAGACAGTGAAAGCAAATATTCACATATTCCAATAAAGGTATAAATTCATATATATTCTTTTTATTGCGCAATGTATCTTTGTTGTTTTTGTGCATATGTTAAATAGATTAAAATAAAATAAAAAATACAATAAATCATTTTATGAATTAAAAAGTTGCCTTTTTTTTTATTTTTGCTTTGAAACGTGAGAAGTTCATGTGACCACAAGACAATTGCACGTGGAAATTTCTCTCTCAATACCAGCATCTCTCTGATCATTTTCTAACCTGATAGTTTCAGCTCGACAATTTTTGTTAATTAAATTGTATTAATTAAACCTTTTTAAAAAGAATAAATTAAAACATTAGGATGAAAATCTAATAACAAGTTAGCAATATCCCACACACTCTGGCACTTTTACATTTGGAAAAATCTTGTTTTTGAGCGAGTGTTTGTCTCCATCTAGTGGCTGCATTTTAATACTGCACGTCGTGGATGATGGCGATTAGAAACTCTGGTTATCTTGCTTTAATTAATTTACCTGTTGAATATTATGGGTGCAGAAATGCAGGGAAAGGATAGATGACCTATGGCTTAAAAAGTATAAGTCTTTTATGATATAATGTATTTTATATTAGAATACACAAAATGTTTTATTTTCCTATAAAACTAAGATTTCCATCTAGTGGCCTGATTGTGCTCTGCGCCCACTATGACATTTCTACTCATTAAAATGTTATTGAAGTTTGAATGTAAAGCAATATTTTAATTATTTTAAAAAAGAAAATTAATTGTTCAAAAAATAATAATAGCTTTATAAAGGGCTCAGATAAAATAAAGATAAACACATACACAATATTGCTTTAAATAATTAATTAAATAATGGATTATCACTAATTAAAAGTTATGTACATTCTGTACATTAATACATTAGTAGTACATTGTTTATCTAGATAATCAGAGACAAAATAGGGCTGACGATTTGATGGTGATGTTAAATATTTAGACCTACTGATCTTATACTAAATTTGGTAAATACATTTTATTTTAAAATAATATACTTGATACTCTAGGGGCACTCTTATCATATGGGTCACTGTTTTAATTTTAATTAATTTATTTTTATTATAAATAATTTTATATTATTTATTTTTGTTATTTAAAAAATATTTAAATATATTTTTATTATAATTTATGGAGTTTAAAGGTACCTTTATGCTTTATTTTTCTTTTTCTTTTTAATATATCTTACTTTTAAGTAATTTTATTTTAGTGTAAAATGAAAATGACAGGGGGAAAGGGACTTCAAACCACATGCTATTATACTGTTTCCTTTTGAAAAAGCCCCACGGTGCACCACAGACCTATTTAAATGCACGACTTTACAAAGTAGAAATGGAAAAAATCAGTCATCTGCTATATTTATGATATAGATGAAAACAGTCTTTATAGACTACAGATGATAGTAAATAGTATTTTATTAGAAATATGGACACATTTAAAATTTTAACCCATAGTCACTTAAACTTAAGTTTATTTTGTTTAGTGAGCCACATTGCAGTACCTCAGTGATTTTATGGTTTATAGATATAACAATGAAAATGATAGAGATGTCATAATACAAATGTCACACTATTTCATATTTTAGACTGGAAAACAAAGTGATTTACGCTGAAAGCCGGCTTAACTTAAGCATTCTTCATCAAGAAATCTTTTCATCATAATATGTTTATGATGTGCTGGTGTGCTGTAACAGATCTCTCTGACAGCGGCCATCTTGTTTGCAGCAGTAATGCCAGGCCTCAGGAAGTGCATCATGTTTGCACTACTGCTTGCACATCTTGAGTTTGACGTCCCATGTGACTTCAACACTTCCTCCAAACGACACTTTCTTTCTATCTCTTCTCAAACAGGTTCTGAACATTATTTTGTCTGAAACACGACCGAGAACCAGGTATGGGCATCAGTTTTTTTACTCATTTTAAAGAGAAGCAGCAGCACTATGACAGAATGACAGAACCTGTGTGAAAATAATCCAAAAGATGCAAATTAAAGTAGTTTTAGGACTGTTGAATGATGTTTTTTCTGATGGTTGCTTTCTTGTTTTAAAAATGGATATTTATACAGATTTTGTATCTACTGTATATACTGTATGTATGGTAAAAAGGCTACTGCTTTTATATAAAAAAATAAAACTAAATAAAAATACAAAAGAAATATCTCCATAGAGGCACAGATGTGTATTTGACATTTGCATATCTGGGGCTAATTATATTTATATTAAATGGAAATGTCTGTATTCTGTAAAACAACATGCTAAATACTAAACTCATACTGACTTTGAATATATGGCAGGCCAGAAGCTTTTTCTTTTAATGTTAAATGTGAAATCCTTGTATGCGAGGCTCCATAACTTTTGGACAAATGTCAGAACTGATATAAGCTGTATGTTTGAAAAATTCCTCAGATTATTATTATTAACTGACAAATAATTACAAATGGGTTTGCTGGTGCCCACTCTTAAAACCACTGCAAGACTTGCCATGCACAACTGAAAGTGGTATTGTTTCCGCTGTTTTTCTTTTTTTCTTTTTCTTTTTTTGAAGATTTGTTTATTTCCTGTCATGTGTTATCATGGCAGCTGCAGATTTCATGCTTCTCCAGTCACAGAAACATTAAAAATATTTATTACAGCTAGACTTTGTACTGCCTCAGATAATCAGACTAAAAATAATCATTTAAATGTAAAAATAAATATAATAATAATAACAACAACAAAAAATTGTCTAATACAAATAGGTAAAATGCAAGAAAAATAATATTTATTCGAAAACATCCATAATTAGTTATTACTTAAGATAAAGTGATTTTAATTCACCCAAAAGGGTAAAGTTTGTCATCATTTACTGACCCTTTACTTGTGTTAATCCTTTGAGTTTCTTTCTCCTGTTAAAAACAAACGCTACTGGTCTTAGCATTTGTACTCTGCGGGAATTTACAAATTACAGGCAATATATGAATAAATTGAAACAATAAAAAAGGAAGTTCATTAGTGTATGCATGTGTGCAAACAACTAAAAATGTAGTAGCTGTGAAGGTTAGATGTTAAAAAAAACATGAGATGGTTCAGTTCCTCTGCTCTGCTACGATGGTGCAATCACACTGATGGTGAAATTCTGACAAGAAACATTTGGCATAGAAAGCTCTTTAATAAATAATGACACACTTGTGAAATAAGTCAAGGAAAACAACCAAACGTAAGCTCTATTCGCACTTTTGATAAAAAAAGGACATTTTGGATGAAGCGTAATCAGATTTTGCAGTTCAGAAAATGAAACGATTGAGGAAGTTAATGCAGCGTTGTGGTGTATTTGTAAATTATGTTGATTTTGACAAATTTGCAGTTAAAATTGCAGTTACTGTGATTATAGCTTGACGACTGTGGCAGGGTTTTGTGAGCAAACTCAAAACTACTACAAAACAAAAGAATACAAGACCAGGCTAGTTGTCACACAGGCCTATATTTCTATAAATGCAAGGTTTTCAGACAAAATTACAGAAGTATGTTTCCTAGATTTATATGTTGATCCAGATTTTTAGTTCAAAATGATCTTAATTTAGTATATGAATGATCTTCTGTTCTCAGAAATATTATATTCACATTTCATCCATTAACTTAACAAACAACATCAAATATACAACATCAAATAGACAACCAAATATATGTGATGTTGTACGTTCGATGCTTTTCTTTAAATTGGATTAGTCTGCATTATTCAGGTGGATACAGTAATTGTCGTTTCTCCTACAAATAATTCTGTATATGAAAAAAAAAAACTTGGTCTGTTGAATTTAAGTTGAATTTAAGTTACATTGCATCTACATGCCAACTAATTCTCATTAGATTATAAGTAGACTGTTAGACTGGGGTTAGGGTTAATGTAAGTTGACATGCAGTACCTGCAAAGCTTCTGATAGTCAGTTAGATGTCTTTTGAATGTCTTTATCAACAGATATTAAGCAGACAGTCTTCTGATACTCAAATGGCCCGTCAAAATAAAGTGTTACCAATATTTTATATAACAGTTCATTAAATCAAAGTTTAGTAACAATTATCATTTCAAATATTTGAACTATATAGTTACAAAATTACTTTAAAATCTAATGACAAATATTGCCAAAACATTTTTTATCTTATTAATATTACTGTCAATATTTCCTAATCATATTTTAAGGTGTACTGTTTATGTTCTGTGTGCTGACTAAATAACTATAATTAATTATGCATAATTACATGCAAATAACCCTAAACCTAGCCTGAATTATAACCATATATAACATATAATTATTTAATATTACTCATATAGTTAAATGAATAACTACACTGTAATAACAACACCATAAATAAAGTGTCATTGTCATTTTTGCAGTGAATTAACCTTTCAATGAACTTACAAATACAGATGTAAAGAAATGCTCATAATGCACTGTTTATTGTTATGGAGTGTTATTTTATGCTTTTATTATTGATGTGTCTGACTCGTGCACCATTCACGTTCAGCGAACGTAAATGTTTTTTTGTTTTTTTTCAGTGTCATAGCGATGCAAAAGCCACCAGCAATGGTGCTTCCTGGAGCCATTCAGATGAGAATCAAGAACTCTCAGAGCAGCACTGGAGAAAGACTCAGCCAGACCAAGTCTATGGTCCTGCCAGAGGCCGAAACACTACAGAAACCCGTGAGCATCAGCACAATCACACTCCTTTACAATCTCTGCTCTTTCTGGAAATCAGTATGTATGAGTGTGCATGACTACATCTTCACATTCAACACCTTACCGGCAGCTTCCTGTTGCATTGGCTGTTTTTAGAAACACTCAGACAGAGAACAGCAGAGGGCAGAACAGCACTGCGTTTACTGCTCTCAGCATCCCACCGTTTCCATCCAAACATTCAATATCAAACGCTTCTGTTTCACTGACTTACTGTCATGAAAATTTGGTGTTGTAGATTTGCTGTACATTTATGAAAATCAAGGGGAGACACTGGAGGCAAAATACAGTTTTTTCATGCACCTCTCAATATTAAGTTTTTTAGTCTAATGTAATCAGCCTAAGTCTGTAGATATCAATGACAATCCATTTTTTTTCTTGAAAAATACTTTTTTTTTCTTTCTCTCCTGCCCTCATAAATCTCCATGCAGCATACATGATTTGCCTGATTATATACAAAATTTGAATTCTACAAAATGTAAAACAAAATTATTGCTTTACAAAATATTTTCCATAATTTCTAAATTGTGAAGTGATAGTAAAAACCCTTGACTCCAATGGCAAAATTAAAAACAAAAGACTGAACCTGACTTTATCAAATGTTCAGATTTTTGTGATAAAAATGTATGCAAATTAGTGCATATTTAAAGAAATAATGACTCATCTGCATATTCAAACTACATTCAAAACTTTTGAATGTTCTTAATGTACATTTTATGTACAAAACAATTTTATAATATAATCAATAATCTGTAAGAATGGTGATAAATATTTGAATATGTATTTTTTTATGCCTGCAGTGTCTTGCTTTTAGAACTGAAAATCAACCTTGCAATAAGCAGGATTGTGATTGAGTTCAATGTACTTATACTGTAGATTACTTATTTACTTAGCATCATATTCTCTTTTTTAGATCAACCGTCATCGGAGGAATCAGTCTCAGCATAACAGTGATGTTTCTGTTGGGTTGCAGGTATGTTCAAGTTGGATTTTTGGAATTAACAATATTATGATTGTATTGGAGAACACAAATCTAAACTGAAATGGAAAATTATCAACAATAAAAAAAATCTTTTTACCAGGTAAATCAGTTAAAATGCAGCAATCAACCACTTTGTTTTAATTTATTAATTTATTTTTGCCATTGTGTTTTATTTTGTTACAGCCTGTTTTAAAAGGGGAATATTTGAACAAAGCCAAAATTGCTGAAGGAGGAAAGAAATTACGGTTCGTCTCTCTGTCTGTCTGTCTGTCTGTCTGTCTGTCTGTCTGTCTGTCTATATCTTTTAGAGCTGCTTCTTGATATACATGTGATCACATTGTTATTATAATAAAATGATACACATGTAATTATACATAAATAAACATGTAGTTATACATAATTACATGTATGAGTTTGTGTAAAATAAGTACCCTACACGTTTTACCCCCAATATTTAAATGGAATATTACATGGAATATTTTATACTGGCTTTTTGTCATTTTTTTGCAAAATGAATGCTCAAAATGACACATTTTTGTTGGAAACTATGAAAACATTATCAGTAGTTTACAATAAAACACAAATTATGATTTTTTAAACTACTTAAAACACAATGGAGTATCCAGAAAACCAATAAGGACTCTGAAGTAGTAGCTTAATTTTCTTCAGAGCCGTATTCACTTTAATATTTAAACGCTCAGTATGAATTAACGATTCAATGACTTACTCATACTCATACTGGATGAATCTGAATGAATGAATTAGTGGGATATATTTTTGAACGGTTGCTTATCGCCACCTATTGGTGTAACAACGTATTTGAAGCAGCCATTTGAAGCGCCAAGTTGAGGTGAGTTACTCTATTTTGATTGCTAATGTAGATGTTGGTTTATATCCAAAATACAAACTATTATTTATTTAATAATATTAATATTAATAATTTTCCCAGGGATGGGTTGGGGCTGGAAGGGCATCCGCTGCGTAAAAATATGCTGGATAAGTTGGCGGTTTATTTCGCTGTGGTGACCCCCGGATTAATAAAGGGACTAAGCCGACAAGAAAATGAATGAATGCATATTAATAATATTTACTATTATTAGTATTTTTGAAATACTTTAAAAGTAGGACATGGCAATAGTACATGGTAGAAAAGAGTTGACAGAAGCTGAATCAAGTCCATTTATGCATGCATGCATGTACTGTCTGTCTTTCTGTCTGTCTGTCTGTCTGTCTGTCTGTCTGTCTGTCTGTCTGTCTGTCTGTCTATCTATCTATCTATCTATCTAATCAGTTAACATAGCCTGTTTTATTTTCGCAGGAAAAACTGGACTTCAACCTGGGTTGTTCTTTGCTCCAATCAACTATTATTCTATAAAGAGAGCAAACAAGAAGCTGTGTCAAATTTGGTAAGTCCACTAACAAACACTGCACCATGTATGTAAAAAAGACACATACTTTGTGTCATAATTCTAGCTTCATATAGTAAAACAAATAAATGAATAGGCAAATGTGTAAAAATCTTGAAAATGAAACAAAATAAACAGCAGAACCTAATGAACAGCTACAGATGTGCATTAAACAGCATAACTGTTAGCGACTGGGTGGGGAAGCATAATGATTTCCATATTTGTCTCACTTTTAAACTCTGCCTTTGATCCCGACTATTTAAAACACTGCTGAAAAAAGGGAATATCTACCCATAATGCACGGTACTCTACGACTATATAATTTTTCTGCTGTTTTAAGCTGCATGTGGCAGCGATTGAGAAATGCGTTACAGATGAAAAGAGCTTTTCTACCTTCACATGCTTGCAAAAAATGGCATGTCAGGGCCATCGATGGGGTCTGCTCATATTAATTTCAGCATCACTCATGGTCAAGTGGTCATAAAGCCCTCGAGCTCTCTGCCATTTCTGAGGGCAACAGACACAGAGGTTATCAGGATGAAGTTAAGTATCTTTGCCACCTCATTAAAATCGTAGCATTGTATGAAATGACCCTCTAGTTTATGAGCCTGACAGAGCTGTTTTATTAATCTTGCTGCACACGTAAAATGCAATTCCAAATATAAATATGAAAATCCCGACAAATGTGATGTAAGTTTTATAAAATGTTTGATTTAAATGTCGTTTTCCAAACATCATGTTCGTCAATTGTATATATTTTTTCACAGAGTCACATAAGACAGGGAAAATGTGGTGTTTCTATTTAGTGTCTTGGCCAATGTGCTCGTCTAATTGTACTTTCTCCCCAGAAACCAGGTGGTAAACCAGATGGTGTGGATCTGTATGGGGCTGTAATTGAGTGGACGACAGAGAAATCCAGCAGAAAGAATGTGATTCAGGTAGGACGCAGTGACAAGTTAAATAATTTATCCGTTTTTTTTTGTTGTTTTTTTTCCATCCGTTAGAGCAAGCAAGAAATTGCAATGTATCAGTAATTGGAACATCAATAGCTATGTACACATATGTATTGAAAGTGTTCAGTACAGGGGTCCGTTCTTTGTACCTCGCTTAAATGATCTAAGATGATTTGGCAGGTCCTGGATATTTTAATCTTGATAACGTCTGGATGAACTGATCTGAGATCGCTGTATGTGTTGTGAAGCACTGACCTATCAATCCTCAAAATCATGATCAGCAATGCAACGATTGGCTGATGGCACAGCAGCGCATTGACATCACCTGATTAACATTCAATTATCCATGAGAGCAAACATTCGTAGTAAATGGTTTGTTAAACATTATACGCAATAACTTTCCAGCTTTGTTGGTAGCTGCAGGCGTTACACTTTCATATGTCAATTTGTATTTAGCAGTTTATTTAGTTTTGCATTTAGAGCAGATTTTTTTTATTATAGTAGCGTAGGCCTATTCAAGTTTCTTATTCTGTTTAATTAATTTTGCATCAAAAAAGCATTTTGATATCAGTAAACGTGTCTGCAACTTTTGCGAAGTATCAAATAACTGCCATATTAGATGTCAAAACGTGCATGACTGCATACATTATTATTCCTTTAAAAAAAAAAAAGTGGAATATTGTGCATGTCGTTTATCATACACAAATTGTACTAAAGCTGGTACCTTAAAATAGTACGCATTTGTATCTAAAAGATTCATATTAATATGTTTTTCCTTTGAACACCTTCAGGAAAACCACCCCATGACAATCTTTGTACTTTTACTATTTTTTAATTTATTTTATTTTATAGAGATTGCATAAGTTTTTTTTCCCCCTTTAAAAAAAAAATATAAATATAAATATAAATATAAATATATATATATATATATATACAGTATGTCACAAAAGTGAGTACACCCCTCACATTTCTGCAAATATTTATTTATATCTTTTCATAGGACAACACTGCAGAAGTGACTCTTTGACACAATGAAAAGGAGTCAGTGTAAAGTTAGTTTAGCAGTGTAAATTTAGTGTCCCTTCAAAAAAACTAAAAATACGGCCAATAATAGCTGAACCCCTGGCAACAAAAGTGAGTACACCCCTTAGAAAAAAATTGAAAAGTTAATATTTTGTGTGGCCACCATCATTTTCCAGCACGGCTTTAATTCTGTTGGACATGGAGTTGACCAGAGCTTCACAGGTTGCCACTGGAATCCTCTTCCACTCCTCCATCACAACATCACCAAGGTGGTGGACATTTGACACCTTGTGCTCCTCCACCTTCCTTTTCAGGATGCCCCAGAGGTGTTTTAAGGGGTTTAGGTCTGGAGACATGGTTGGCCAGTCCATCACCTTTACCCTGAGTCCCTTTAGCAAGCCAGTGAGGTGTATTTGGGGTCATTATCATCCTGAAACACTGCTTTAT
>CAIGQQ010032765.1:8163904-8186171 GCA_903798035.1 Danio albolineatus
TTTTTTTTTTTTATTAATTTCCCCTTTTAATATTTGAATGGACTTTATTTATTTATTTTATTAATTTAAACCTTTATTTTTACTCTATTTCAAGAGTTTAACTAATTCATTAACTAATTCTGTTTTCTCAAAAACCACAGAAACTATAGGGCTCTTATTGTGGAAATGGCAAAAAAGTGTGCACATTTTGATATTAAAGTCAAATCATGAAGGCTATTTAACATATTATATTGCATTGATATTTATTATATAATAATTTGACACAAGACTATTGCAGATTTCAAAAAATCAAGTTAACACAAAATATAACTGCAAAATTGTCAGAAAAGGCATAATGAATAAGTTTCCAAATCAATTCATGTCACAACTTTAAGTTAAAACGTATTTTAATAAAAATCCTCTCCTGAGTCCAGCAGAAAACAGACTTATGCATTTTCAAGCGCTCAGATATGAAATATATTCCTGCACGTCTAAGCTTGCGATCACGTAATCTTCCTCTTTAAGTCCACTTTGCAAAAGAGTTGAAGGAAAGGTATTTGCTTGCCCTTAAAGCTGCTTACATAGTATTGTGCATTAATTTCAGTGTTCAAAACAAAATATACTTTATATTTGGTAATAATCGCAGGGTGAACGGAAGGATTTGAGATTCAGACAGCAGATTACAAAAGGAGATTAGAGCAGCGAAATGACTCTCTCCGAGGAAGAACATACGATTTAGCACATCTCAAGACAAAGAGTTATTGCCCCGGAAAAATAAAGACTTTCCTTTCATTTAGGAGGGTTATGACCCACTGTCAGACAAAACACTTTGTGTAACAGTATACTGGACTTAAACGACCTTGTGACATCTTTACAATGTGACAACTAACCCTGCACTCTTCTTTTTTTATGAATAATGATTGTATTATTTCTCACTTCAGTTTCCAGATTTAGTTTTTGGTTGTTACATCTCATGACTTTAATCAAACAGACTTACTCATTTAATATTACAATCTGGTGAATGCCTGCTGCAGAAACAGCATTTCCTGCTCCTAAATCATTTTACAGAGATTTTATTTATGCACTGTTGTTAATAATGTTTTTACTCCGGCCTAGCCATCGAATGAAACAGTGTGCATGAGAAAGCAGGATGGAAAGGCAGTGCATCTTCCTCGGTTTCCTCTGATTTTGCTTTTGTTTTCTCTGGGAAGCCGATAGCTCTCTCTGCCAGACTCATCTCAGGAGTTGTGGAAAATTGGAGATAATTAACCCTACTATCAAATGCGCTTCAAAGTTGAGTTGTGTCTTTATGTAGCTTTCAAATTAATGTTTAATTTAACAGCAAAACACAAATGTTAAGTCACAAATGGCATTCTGGTCTTTGTACCGTTCTGCGTAATTAAACATTAATGAAGAGTCAAAGTGAGAGCCCAGATATTCAAATTCCTCCTCATTAAACAGTGTGATTAAAAGCGTAGTGCTTTTATGTTATACACTTTCTTATTACCACTTGCAAAAAAAGAAAAAAGAAAAAAACACAAAACTTTCCACTAGTCCCAGTTTTTCAATCAGCTCCTCTGTGGCTGCCATTTGCCTGACCAATAATAGTCTTTCAAAACCTTTATTTAAATATCATGATTATTTTTTATTTTTTTATTTAATATAGCTGAAAACAGATAGACTAAAATGCTATCTGTGGCCTTTACAAACAAACAAGTTAAAACACTGAAGGGCTAACTATGAAAACACCAGTGTTAAACACTGGACAGTGATATTATGATGGAAAATATCACACTATAAAGCTGACTTTTTCAATTTAATGCACACATGACAAGTTCAAGTTGATAGTTTAGCATGTCAAAAGTACAATGACGCAAAGACAGTGAAGTTCAGTATTTCTTTTAAAAAATATTTAACACATTAATATATTTGTAAAATATATTTAAGTCTTTCTGCTTTAAAGGTTCATATTTAATTTAACATGTAATTTGCACTTTCATTGTAATTCAATTTATATTAATTAAATTTTGTCTCAAAGGAAATTGTTTTTAAACAATGTTTATAGCTATTTTTTTTTTAATAAAACTTATTAGTTAAATAAAAAGGTTACCAGAACAATTGTAATTAAGTTAATGCAGTTTGTTAATGCAGTTAACATAAACTAATCATGAACAACACTTGTACAGCATTTATTAATAATAATGCAATGTTTACTAATGCATTATTAACATCCAAGTCCATGCTTGTTAACATTAGTTGATGCGCTGTGAAATGTGAATTCACACGAACTAACAATGAACAACTGTAATTTAGTTAACAAACATGAACCAATACTGTAGTGAATGTATTGTTCATGGCTTGTTCATGTTAGGAAATGCATTACATAACATTAACTAATACAACCTTACTGTAAAGTGTTACTGGTAAACAAACAATCAACACTAATATAAAGCAGACAAAAATTATTTTATTTATATATTTATATTATATTTTATATAATATAAATTTATATTATATCAGCTGTCCATCAATGACTTGTTACATCTGTACTAATAAAGATATTTAGATAATACTACTACTACTACTACTACTACTACTACTACTACTACTACTACTACTACTACTACTACTACTACTACTATTAATAATAATAATAATAATAATAATAATAATAATAATAATAATACAAGTGCAACAAATAATAAAATAATAGAAATAAAAAAAACACAAAAACTTAAGATAAAAACAGAAAGGATCAAACCATAAACTACTGCAAACTATTAATAAAAACTACAGCAGCTCTTTGAAGATACTGCAAAAACAACACTGAGGAGGAGAAGAAGAAAGAATATGAATTTGGAAGAAAACACGCGGCATTAAGCCAAGTATAAAATGTTCAAGGTTTGTTGTGTAAGCTGCATAACAGCATTAACGGCCTGTCGAAATATATGCGCATATACAGACATTGGCATCATATCTGTGGGCTCTGCTTTTGCATGGACATGACCACATGCAGAGATGAAACATGGCATAAATTACAAGAGCTTGATTGTAGGAAGGTACTGGTGAATACAGTTGGAAAGATGATTATCATTTTTCAAAAACAGAGCGGACAGAACTCATGAGTCATCAGCTAATCTTCGCCGAATCAAAGACCAATGCAACGTTTCTTCAGAAACAGCTTGATTTACAGGATGAGCCTATTTTGTACGACATATAAAATGTGTTTCAGTTTAACTTAATCGAGCTTTGGTGTTGAATTTATTAAAGCTGGTTTGGCTTTGAAAGACTATTTGAATTATTTGATACATCGCGTGCTGGGTTGTGAAACATTATCACTTTTTTGTTCTTCCCAATCAAAGTCGCCAGTACGTCAGTGGGTTGGTTTAATCCCCAATGTCCGAAAAAACAAAACAAAAAAACAAAAAAAGAGAGAAAGAGCGTGGTGTCACATGCATAAAATATCTGTCAAATCCACATAAAAGGACTCTGAGCTTCACACGTTATTTGACAGCCAAACCAGAAAGAGATCTGAAACTGCCATTTGAAAGTTTCTGATGACCTGCAGCACAAATATTCTTCATTAAAGCGGATCTGTTTCTCCCAATGAAGACTCCAACAAGTCCGGCGCTCTACAAACTCTGCCTGTCATGTCCGCAGGCGGCCTTCAGGAAAGAAGGAGCTTCAGAACAAACATGCTCTCTCCGATGTTCAACTGGGAAGAATAGAGGGATGCTAAACGCACTCTGACAAGAATTGTGCCTCTAACCATTCCCTCTGCATTCACTCCATCCCTAAAGAGACTGCTTGATTCCCCCTGCCACCCTCTCTCAGAGTCAAGAAAAGTCTGTTTTAAATGGCCACAAACTTTGGATGTGGATGTGGACTGACTGTTGTGCGTTCTGTGATCCGGCTTGGTATTTTTGGAGACTGACCGCTCTAAAATGATTTTGAAACATGCAGTGTCAGGGCCCTTTAAAATAACAAGAATCCGCTCTGCGCGACGCTATTTGACAATTCTGACCTTAGCGTTGGTGTTTGCTCGCGTTTTTCCCGGGAAAAGCTTTTATTCTTTGCGACTGCGCCATTGGATGTTATGGCAATCTGCAGAAATAAGCGTAATGTTTGGTCAGGTATCAAACTAATAGCTTGTCAAGGCTTATTGCACGTCATACTGTCTTTTTGTTTGTGCAATTGTAACTTTTCCTTCTGTTGTCATTGGTAAATACATAGTTTCTGTTTAATATTTTTTTTGTGGAAGCCATGAAACTTTTTTAAAGATTCCTTGATAAATTGCAAAATTGCTCATAAATTTTCTTTTGGCTTAGTCTCTATTTCAGAGGTCATCACAGCAGAATGAATCGCCAGGAAACGAACGAACAGTTTTTTATATTCTTATATTCTTATAGTTTCTTAAATATTTTTTGTGGTTTTAATTTTGCATTGCAAAATTGGATTGGATTGCATTGCATTGTTTTTTTGGCTTAATGGAAATGCACATCTGCTTTGATTTAATTAAATTTTACTTTATTTATTTATTTATTTATTTATTTGTAATAACAATAATAATTCTTTACATTTATTTAACGCTTTTCTGGACACTCAAAACTTTACACATGTTTGGGAGAATCTCCTCATCCACCACCAGTGTTTAGCATCCACCTGGATGACACGCCCGGAGCCATATTGTGCCAAACTTTACAACACACACTAGCTAATCGGTGGAGAGGAGACTGAGTGATGAAACTAATTATGATATGGGGATGGTCAGGAGGCTATGATGGACAAAGACCAGTGGGCAAATTTGGCTATGATGCCTGGGGTTAATCCCCTATTCTTTTTCGAAGGACATCCTGGGATTTTTAACAACCACAGAGAGTCAGGACCTCAGTTTAACATCTCATCCGAAAGACGACACTCACTGAGCAGTATAGAGTCCCTATCAATATACTGGGGCGTTAGGACCCACACACACACCATAGGTTGGGCGCCCCCTGCTGGTCTCACTTTATTTTATTTTATTATTTTATTTTATTTTATTTTATTTTGTTTTATTTTATTTTATTTTATTTTATTTTATTATTATTATTATTATTATTATTTATTTTAAACATGCAGTTTCTGTTTCATATTTTTTTATGGAAACCATGATACTTTTTCAGGATTCTTTGATAAATTGTAAGTAGTAAGGAAGAACAACATTTATTCAAAATAATAAATGCTGTCGCCTCACAGTAAGAAGGTCGCTGGTTCGAGCCTCGGGTGGGTCAGTTGGCATTTCTGTGTAGAGTTTGCATGTTCTCCCTGTTTTTTCGTGTGGGTTTCCTCCTGGTACTCTGGTTTCCCCCACAGTCCAAACACATGCGTTATAGGTGAATTGGGTAAGCTAAATAGTCCGCAGTGTATGCGTGTGTGTTTGTGTGTGTGAATGAGAGTGTATGGGTGTTTCCCAGTGATGGGTTGCAGCTGGAATGGCATCCGCTGCGTAAAACATATGCTGACTAAGTTGGTGGTTTATACCGCTGTGGTGACCCCTGATAATTAGAGGGACTAAGCCGAAAAGGAAATTAATGAATTAAAAATGCCAAAAATATGTCCTAATAAAGTTTTTAAAAAAATGATAATAATATGTTTTTTGCTTAATTTTGCTTAATTTTCTTTATTAATTTTTCTTTCTTAACTTTTTTATTTTTATTGTGTCTATATGCTAAATTAAAGTATCGTTTTTGGTGAGTAGAAACAGTAATTCTAGGCAACAATTATACAAACAAAACATAAGAAACACTAGATATTATTATAAATTTTGTGCATAAATGGAAAAAATGCAAACTCAATGTGGAAAAAGCAGATTTCAGGGCCACGACTTGCAAATTAAACTGTTCTGTTTTATCCAGTTCAATGATTGCAAAATAATATAGTCTTTTTGCCTTACTTATGCACAGGTTTGTTATTGACAGGACGCTGTAATGTTATTAAATGCCACTTTTTGACATTTATTTAAATCTTTTTTTTATTTCACCACCAGATAACCACCCCGACTGGTCATGAGTTTCTGCTGCAGGCAGACCACCTTCCAACCATCTCTAAATGGCACGATGCCATCAAGAAAGCAGCGGACAGTCTGGTAAACCATTTTGTAAAGGACAAATTACATTTTTACATCATCATATTATTTAAAGCGCTATATTTTAAAACATGACTGTAATTGGAACAGTCTAGGTAAATAAATGCTTAAAAACATTAATAGCGAAGCATGAAACGCTGGGATGAATACTTTAAAAAGCAATATTTCTGGATGTTATTTCTGCGTGTACCTGATGAATGTTTTATGTTGTGGTGTAGTCGAGTGGATCTGGAGGCCAGAGCTGTGGTAGAGCGGCTCTACACCGGTCCAACAGCACAGAATGCCTGTCCAGACCGACCTGTGACAGCTCCAAACCCAAACCAAAAGAGACCAAATCTGAACACAGACGCTCCATCAGTGAGTAACACGTGTGTGTGTGTGTGTGTGTGTGTGTGTGCGTGTGTGTGTGTGTGTGTGCGTGTGTGTGTGTGTGTGTGTGTGTGTGTGAGAGAGAGAGAGAGATGGAGAGGTGAGAACTGGCAATCAACACAGAGAGTTCAGAAACAGTGAGAGTGTCAGGGTTGCAGCCTCGCTTCACCACTGTTTAATATCCACATTAATGAGTTTAACAGTACAGATGATACTGTCTGATCACAGGCTGTCTCAACAAATCAGATTTAGGTCAGGTTTTACACTAAGATCAAAAGAGATTGAAAAATTGTTACATGATCATATTTAAGTATGTAAATAATATTAATGTTTAAATGTATGTTTTTTTTGGACAATATTTTAATATTAGTAGTATTTAATACCCTTCTGCCATATGTCACGTCTAATGATAATTATTCTTATTTGAAACCGAAACTAAACTGCTGTGTACATATCTTTTACTATGATTATTTTGGCATTGTGGTCAATTAAGCAGAAATGACAGAAAACTAAATCTAATTAATATTAAGGGCTCTATTTAAACGATATAGGTGCAAAGTCTAAGGGCTCTATTTAACGATCTAGGCGCAAAGTCTAAAGAGCAGGGCGCAAAAGCATTAAGGGCGTGTCCAAATCCACTTTTGCTATTTTAAGGACAGGAAAATATGCTCTGCGCCATGGCGCATGGTCTGAAGTCTGGTTTATACTTCAGCATCAATATAAGTGTTTCTGCATGCAATGCGCGTTGTCACGCATTTATACTTCTGCGCACTTCATGTGCTGCTCTGCAATAACACTTCCGTAACACTAGCTGGCAGTAGGTTTTAATATTCCTCTGTGTCGAGTTGCTTCGCTGGTGTTTTGTTTTTTCTAAATGCCACTATAACATACAAGTGGCTCAAACTCACTCATTTTGAGGCGGGAACCGGCAGACAGGCAACAACTTTAATAAAAAGGTAAACACATCTAGAGCTCCTTCACGGGAGTCGACACTTGTAAACACTCGCTCCATTGGGCTTGCGCTGGTCTAACCCCGCCGACACTCATCAGTGCAACCAAGCTGACCAATCACAGAGCTTGTGCTATGCGTTGTTTCAACGTGTAGTTAAATTTTTTGAGAGGTGCGCGTAAACACTCGCTCCATGCTGTGCTTTCAGCTGGTCTATTGCGCAGTCTACATTAGTTCCTCAAAATAGCAACACGTCAACAATGCACCTTAACACACCTCTTTTCTAGACCGGAACACCCATGAGTCCAGAAAGTGGTGCAAATGAATTTGCTTATCAAACAAAGTGGCGGAAAACAGGAAAATTGAGGTTGCGCTCGTCTAAAAATAGCAACACGTCGGGGCAAACACGTCTTGCGATTTATTGCACCGGGTATATGATAGGGCCCAAAATATATGAATCTAAAAAAAAACTAAATCTCAAATCTAATAATTAAGAAATCTCAAAAGCAAAATGAGTGAAGTGAACATTAATTGTTATCATAAGTAAAAGTATCATTTTCAAATAAATAAAATAGGTAATTAGCATATAGTAGTATTAACATGGGACGTCACGGTGCCTCAGTGGGTAGCATGATCGCTTCACAGCAAGAAAGTCACTGCTTCAAGACTCAGCTGGGTCAGTTGGCATTTCTGTGTGGAGTTTGCATGCTCTCCCCGTGTTCGCGTGGGTTTCCTCAGGGTGGATTTAATCATGGAAACAAACACATAGCGTTACGACCCTTCATGAAGGGCTAAATACTGCTTGCCGTACACGGACGCAGTCTCACCCAGTCACTGGGTCTCACAGCTTGGCAGGTCTAAGAGCTCTATTTAACGATCTAGGCGCAAAGTCTAAAGTGCAGGGCGCAAAAGCATTAAGATCGGTCCAAATCCACTTTTGCTATTTTAAGGACAGGAAAATATGCTCTGTGCCATGTGCTATCATGAACAATTAAGAAGCAGGGTCTTCTTCTCATAGGATAAGAAAACTCCGCGATGAATAATAATGAGAAACCGATGCGTCATCACAGATTTTGATCCCACCCCAAAAATTATTTTAAACCAGGAAGATGAAATTAGCTGACAAAAGCTCAAAATTACCCAGTTTTCGCAACATTTAAAGCTGACAGGTGCTAACAATGTCTTAACTGATGCTCAACACTCACAAACGGAGAAAGGAATTTTTCATAGTATTTTCTATAATTTTTTTTTCTACTGGAGAAAGTCTTATTTGTTTTATTTCGGCTAGAATATAAGCAGTTTTTAATTTTTTTTAAGGTCAATATTATCAGCCCCCTTAAGCTATATATTTTTCAATAGTCTACAGAACAAACCATCGTTATATATTTATTTGCCTAATTACCCCTACTTGCCTAGTTGACCTAATTAACTTAGTAAAGCCATTAAATTGCACTTTAAGCTGAATACTAGTATCTTGAAAAATATCTAATAAATAATTATGTACTACCATCATGGCGAAGATAAAAGAAATCCGTTAATAGAAATTAGCAATTAAAACTAATATGTTTAAAAATGTGTTGAAAAAATATTTCTGTTTAACAGAAATGTAATATTTATACGAACATATATAATGTTCCAAAAAGTAGTCTTAATTATTTTAAAGCAAACATGATTTCAAGTGAAATCTCACCTAGACCTTTGTATGAATCACGCTTGCAAGTCACTGTTATTTACATCTTCCTCTGTGGTCACAGGAACAGGAAACACAGTATCACCTTGACCGCATGCAGTTTTATGCTGTATCTGAACATCCGCAACTGCAACAACACGTAATGACTGTAATAAATTAAAGACACATTAGTACGTCTCATAACTTCACTTACCACGTGAGACAAAGCTGAATTTCACACAATATATACGACAGCACTAAACACCATTAAGATGTTGTGAGTAAGATGGAGTCGGTCTGCTCTCTGTCAATCATTATTATAAATTACAAGCTACTTGACACTCTGCGAGCGCCCCTGTCATTGGTAATTGCAGCATTTTCTGCCCTGAATGAGTATCAAAGAGAATTCATTTACTACTGTACTGAATACTGGGCAGTAGCTACGAGCTCTCGCTAGTCACATACTAATCATCGGACTTGTCAAGATGCTGTAATATTGACACTTACATTGGCCGGAATCAATAAGTAAATGCTGTGAAATGAGATATTTACGCAGACTGGAAAATATTTCAGCAGTAGTAGTTATATATATATATTTGCTGTGCTTTTGAACAATGTGGAGAAAGGAGACACTCTTATTTGCATGAGGAGGACTTGCACAAAGACAGCCTCAAAAGAATGTGGTGAGTGTTCAGTGACAGCATTGTTCCTGTGTCTCCTCTGATCCCCCGCACAGTGTTCAAGCTGAATTACAGCGCCTCAGACAGCGCCGACAAGAATGGAGTAAAGAACAGACTGAAGAAGTTCATCTCCAGACGGCCCTCTATGAAAACGCTACAGGAGAAAGGCATTATTAAAGGTGAAACATTCAGCCGTGTGCACTCTTCACATTAATGCAATGCTCACTACCAACTTTCAGATAAAAAAAAAAACAAAAAAATCCAATAATTCTTCACACTATGAAGATGTAATTTAACAAAGAGTAAGAATGTAACTCAAATCATTTTCAGAATTAATTGTATCTAGCTAATACTTATTATAAATAATAAAAAAATATATTATAAAAACAATCACACACAAACCAATCAGAAAAAATCCTGCTCAAGCAATAAATACAGCAAATAACACAACCGTTGTTGTGTTGTTGTTATGCATAACAAATGTTATTGTTATGCAGTTATCGTTATAGTTAGTATTATTGGTGAGAATTAAGCCTTAATGATAATAATAAGGAAAGAGTTTTAAAAATATTATTTAATGATAACAAAAGATGATCCAATCATAACTGTAACAAAAACTGGAATCACTTTCAGAGGGTTTTTATTTATTTGTATTCCCTTTTATGAATAGTAAAATCATTATCAGCCAATCAGAAACCTCATTTAGTAATCTATGCCTTAATTCACTACCCTCCCCTCAGTATTTTTTTTTAACCAGTCAATTGATTCATTATAACAAGAAAAAAATATTGTAAACAGTTTATAGGGTCACTAATGCATTAAGATATGTAATATGTGCTGTACATTTTTTCTGCCCTAAACAATTAAATATCTGATGACTGCAGTTCACCATATTTTCTAAAGGTGGCAATGTCTGATCCACAATGACGATGTGAATTTCGGCAGGTATGAAACAAAAGAACATGAACAGCAATACTTAAAAAATGGCTTGAATGGCTTCACTGCAGAGCAATTACTGCACACAATCAAATATAAGTGTCAGTGTTATTTGTTGATTGCTCTGGTGAATAAGCTGTCAGTGTTTAAATGATAGATATTGAACATGTTGGAAATTACATTTTTGATAGCCAAATTATGAATGAGCTTATGCGCTTTAATAGTGAATGTGATGGTAAAATCTCCTGCTCTAATAAAACCCTTCCAATTTATAGTGGTCAAAGCGTGCTTAAAAGATTTTTGCACATTTTTGCTGCTGGAGGGCACATGTGGGGTATATGCAGAAGTATGCAGAAGGACTTTTCATTATTCAGTAACTTAGGTCAAACACTTCAGACATTTAAGCTCTGTTTTCTTTAAAAATCAATGATCTTCAGTGCCTGATTGATATACGATATAAAGTAGGTCTCAGAATGTACAAGAAGCACTGCATTAAATTAAAATTTTCTGCATCATGTCTTTAAAATATGAAAATTAATTTTACCCCAGTATTTCCAATGAAGTTTCTGCGCTAGCCTGCTGATCCTGATGGGCATGTGCGTGTAAACGGCTTTTTATCTTATTTTACAGCTAAATGAATGCTGAAGTCTATTTAACTGATAATATTTTAATTGTGTTACAACATCGATGCTGTAAAAGGAACCATATAAAATTGAAAAAAGTCACATTAACTGTTTACCGGAAGTTTATCGGTATGGGAAGAATCACTACCTGTGCATATAGCCTATTCACAACAAATAAAGTTGCAGTTTAATGACTGCATGACTGAGTGTGGAATCATAGGAGTTGTCATTTTCATTGCACCCTAGAGAACTGCAGAAATCAAATCGAGTATTCAAAACCTATTATCATGGTTGTATGAAGTAGAATAAGGCTGAGAGCCATCAAATCGAAACAAGACGCCAAAGCAACTGCTGAAAGAGGAGCATGACACGGCATTAAATCAGTGGAGCTTTTATTATGACACAGCTGACCACTTTTGGTTCTTTTAGTCGAAATCATGTGGGAAGAATCAGCTCTGTTTTGTCATACTAAATATATTTCATGGTTCTGTTATAATACTGCTCTGTGTGGTCTAATAAAAGGCACAAAATATTAAAGTGCCTTTGGCGTTTCCACGTTTTATGATATAAAAAGCAGAAACTGAGAGTGTGACATCATTAGCATGATGACACAATGATACGGACACTAGTTAAAATTGCTTATTTCTCTGGATTTGAGCATTTTTGAAACATTTTGGATCATTTAAGTACAGCAAAAACATATAACACTGTTCTAGTAGGGATGGGCGATACCAATATTTTTAGTATTTCAAGACAAGTATCATCGATATCGATACCGATGCCAATACTTAAATAAAATATTTTTTAGTGATTTTTTATGCTTATCACATTTATTATCATTATTATTATTATTATTATTATTATTATTATTATTATTATTATTATTAGACAAGACACATGATTCCTTTTTACATTTATTAAAATTACAGAACTTTATTTGGCAAAATATATAACAAAAAATAATACACTGCACAATTGTTTAATTAAAAAAAATCCCTTTAATGTTTTATTTAATAAAGCAAATGATTGTTGAAGCTCTCCTTTTGAGTCTGTTTTTCTTTTACTGATCAAAATCTTTCGTTTTTGAAAAGTAAAATATAAAGCCTCGTCATTATTTTCTGGAGTAAAAAAACTGCAGATTATACTTTGTTTACGTTCAGTCATGATGACCAGCTCTGCTCGACTTTTACAATCTGCACTGGGTGTGTGTGGTGTCTGTACTTCTGTGCCGTGAGCTAATGCTGACCAATTAGCGGAGATACAGCGGAAGAATATTCTAGTTCCCATTCGTGTTCCTATTTAGGTAAATATATGATATGATGCGCTATAATTATTGTGATATTCTAAAATCTCTGATCACTCAGTAAGAAAACCCCCAGAAAAGATTGATACTTTTACTTAAGGATCGATCCTTTTGATACATTCCCAGTATCGAAGATATTGATACATCAGGATCGATCCGCCCATCCCTATGTTCTAGTCGCTTTTGGGTATTTTGATACAAAAATCTTATATTTTGTGCTTTTAAATTTATTATATTTTAATAACATACAGTTAAGTTTACATTTTAAGGAGAGGTTTATGCTATTGCAGCAGTTAGAGACACGTCTGTCTTTTGAAATTCACAAAAGACCCAAATATGTAATACTGATTGAGGTTAAGCACTTAAAGCTCAGAAGTGTGTTTTAATAACTACAGCCTTGCTGTCAATAGTTATCATTACAGTAGTTATATTGACACACTAAAATTAAAAGAACACAATAACAAAATCAGCAAAGAGTTGATGAACGGTAAAATCGTTGACAGCCAATCAGAATTCACTAACTGCACAAACATTTAAATTGGCATACAACAAAACTGCAGTGTGCAGACAAACTTAAGGTTATGCCTTGGTGTGGGCGCTTAGTTAGCATCATAGTTATTGTTACACAATCCTTGGTGTGAAAGGGCCGTTATTCATTTAACAACTTTTCCCAGTTGTAGCCCAGTTAATACTCATAATTACATGCTACATAATTACAGGTTACATATTACACGATGACATATGAATGTGCAATCTTAGGACATTAGTTTATTTTGGCTCTGCATGTTTCCATATTAAACAAAACTGTGACCCAGTTTAAAAAAAAAAAGGAAGCAAGACTTTCTTTTTCCTTTATACATTATACCAGCTCAACAAGCAGTCCCTGATGCGAATTCCTAAAGACTGTAACTAATTTATTCCATTCATGCCATATACCAAACATAACATTAAAGGATATTTTAAGCATACTCGGAACCCTGGCATGAAGGTAATGATATCTTTAATTTCCTCTGGTGTCAGAAAAGACCCTTTAATGTAGTATCTGTGGGGGTAAATGGGAGATCAAAGAGGACAATATTGAAGGAATGAATAAAACTACTGTGGATTAAACGGGGTAGCGCAGGTGGCCCCAAACACAGCTATCTCTGGCACAGCTCCAAGGCAAGCTAGCCCGCTAAACATCCATCTCGAAATTAGGATCCTTCCATATTGTGCCAGTGCTTTTTAATAGTCATTTATTTAGAAATGCCCCTCCTGCCTGATATTTTTCTGAATGCGCATTTGTATGCAAAGGTGGCTTGCTCGCAGTCATTTATGCATTTAGCACATCTCCACTTCCCCCTCGCTCCTCGCGGGTGCCGAAATGAGAGCAGGACATCTTTGATGTTCCAGAAGCCTCTGGGATGGTTCGCCCGGGCCTATATGAACTCAAAAAGCCACATGATGAGGACACTTACACCTCTGTGCCGACAACTGTGGTTTTGCTCATTATGGAGCGTTCTGATCTTTTGTGGGCCGTCTTTGAAAACATGATGGCCCCGAAAACATTATACTATGCAGAAGTTCCTGGGTCACGCAGTACATTATAATGCCCGTGGTGGTGTGTCCTTTAATAAGCAGGACCGCTGAGGATGCCTTAATCTGTAATTATTTTTTTTAAAGCAGGGTGTAACTAGTCATTGCTTTTATCAAGCTTTTTAACTGTCAATCATAACTCAAATTAATTGCATAAAGTGCATAATGATGAACCACATATATTTATTTGTGGTTGATCTTTGGTATTTGTTCAAAAACTGACTCAAGCATAGCATTAATACTTTTTCAATGTTTTCAGTGACCAGAATGCTGGTAAATACATTGTTTTTTAATCAATTGTACCAAATTAACACATTGACAAGTGTACTATTAATAATAATAACAAAACATTATTGTTATTATTATTATTATTATTATTAATTTGTTCCACTCTTTTTTAGTATCGTATTAGTACTGTTAATTATTAATATATGAGTAATGATGCTAATATGTCTACTATTGCTGTAATTATGGTCACACATTTTAATGTACAATACACACGATTAACAAACCATTAGCTATGAGTATTAGTTTAATATAATACTATTGTTCGCTTATTAACAGTTAGTAACTACAGTAGGTAGTTAGGTTTAGGTTTTGTGTCAGATTAGGAATGTGAAATGAGATTATACTATATAAATACTAATAAGCAGAGGCAGGTAATTCAATTCAGTTTAGTTCTTCTTTATTTCTTTTTGTTATAATTATTTTTTAGGGGTTTTCACCCTTATTGATAGGACAGTGGAGATTGACAGACAGGAAAGTGTGGGGAGCAGAGATAGGGGAAGGATCGGCAAAGGACCTCAAGCTGGGAATCGAACTCGGGTCACCACGAGCACCTCAGTGCTATGTGTCAACGCACTAACCACTAGGCTATTGGCGCCGACTAGCTCATCTTTATTTCTTTAGAAGTAAAGCTATAGAAGTTCTAAAAAAAATTAAAACTGTCAGTTCAGTTTTCAGAGTTGAAGTTCAGTTTAGTTCAGTTCACTGTGGTTTAATTTTCACTGCTGAAAGTACAAACACTGAAGAGCAAATCCATGGATGCGCAGTTTCACAAGTTCCAAACCAAGCAAGCCAGTGGCGAGGAACAAAACTTCCCCAATTGATGCAAGTGAAGGAAAAAACCTTGAGAGAAAACAAGCTCATTTGGGCATGACAATTTCTCTTGTGGCCAAATAGTAATAGTAATAAGGCAGTATTAATAGTGTGAATTGTTACATAAACTGAATTGTTATCATGATTATTATTAATTTACTACAGACCATTTCGAGGGATGGAAACAAAAACAATGGTCCCAGTGTATTTCCTGTTTTACATTTTTAATTTCTATAGCTTCCCAGAATTCAAAAAGAGCCACATATTGATCAATAATGTTATGATAGCTGTTTTAGCATCAAGTTAAGATTTAATTGCCTCTTGTTACAGTTATGAAATAGTTTGATAACAAGCATGAAACGTTCATGGGCCAATGCCATGACCACATTGAAATGGTGTATGCTACCACTTTTATTATTATATTGTTCTAAAATGTCAATAATTAGTACTGTTTTACTATATTAATAGTAATAATTTATTTTAATTGCTGTAGATAGATTGATAGATGCTTGTAAAAATTCTCAATGGCATATTTCTGTACAGATCGAGTGTTTGGTTGTCACATGCTGACCCTGTGCGACAGAGAAAAGACTACAGTGCCCAAATTTGTCAAGTTGTGTGTGGAGGAAGTCGAAAAACGAGGTATGTCCTAAAACCATGATCATTTAAAAGGAAATAATAGGCATTTCATCACACGCCTTGCTGACTGACTGACAGATGTCTTTACTCTGTTTTCACAGGCCTGGAGGCTGATGGGATATACAGAGTGAGCGGCAATTTGGCTATTATCCAGAAACTACGCTTCCTAGTGGACCAAGGTAAGCTTAATCAGCAGCGATTGGTTTCATCTAAACGACACATTATCGTTTTAGCTCTACAGGCCAGGCTGAAAGGTATAAAGTGCTTGGTTTGTATTAGGCGCCACAAATTGTTTGATAAGGATTTTCACTGCCGTTTTGATATGCAATGAAATGCAGGCAGGACAATGTGCTCGGCTCTCGAGGGGCGTATTAACGTTGACATAATGATTAGCATTTTTTAATTTCCTCATCAAACGACTGTTGTTCTAATTCTCTCTGTTGGCTTCTCTGACTGTGTCTCTCTTTCCCCAGAGGAGGAGCTTGACTTGGGCGACAGCCAATGGGAGGACATCCATGTCATCACCGGAGCGCTAAAGATGTTTTTCCGTGAACTGCCAGAGCCCCTGTTTCCCTTTCGCTTTTTCGACTTGTTTGTGGAAACCATTAGTAAGTACTGAAATCGATAGTGTTATTGCTGCAAATATTTGGGATTAGAACTTTTGGAATGTATTACATGGAATGATTAATTACCTAGATGTGAGACTTTGGATTACTCCAAATGTACAGCATACAGCTTCCCCTAGTCCCATTCATGGTTTACAGCCTAGTTTGACCCAGTCCTTCTAACTGTAATTTAAGCCACGCATGGCTAAACCGCTCACCACTCTTGGGTTGAGTCGTGCTATTTGGGATTGACCCTCTTAAAGGCATTCTTGCAGATCTGTCAGCCAAAAGGGGTCGCTCTTTGACAGGGAGGTGCTGAGATCAGTCATATTCTCTTGTTTGGGGAATGGGGGAATTTCTCAGGCCAGAGGGCAAAGTCAGGGCCTGTGGTCCAGACAGAAACTGTCACCAGATCAGCCTTGGTGTCACGTGTAGCCTCCCTCCAGCAGCACAGAGCAAACTCTGGGCCTCATCTCGAGCGTCCAGCTGACGCCAGTGTGTTTCTCTTGGGCAATCTACCTTCTCAAAGGCATGTACCTTCTGAAATATATGTATGTACCTTTGTGCTTAAAACAACATTTGTCCTGCACTTTTGTTTTATGGCTCGTTCTGTTTCTGAAGCCCTGTTAGTTTAAAAACAAACACTTTCAGATTAGTGGCCGTGTGAACTGCATAGTGGCGATAAACTATGCACTAAGTCGTATACGGGTGTGTAAATAGAGAGTAAGTATAGAGCAAACAATGAGTGCCGAACACTGTAGGCACAATTGCAGCTTTATGGAGCTAAACATTGTGAACAGGAATGACAGAAGTTTTTTTTAAACCTTTTGTGTAAACTCCACTCGAGCAGGCAAAGGATTGTGGGCAGTAATTTACTATTATTTTTTAAATAGATGTTTTTGTTCAGCGAGAATGCTTTAATTTGATCCATGTACAATATAACATTACCTATTCAAAGAAATGCTGTTAACAGGAACATTCTGTTAAAATCAATTATTATCAAAATAAGCAGCAGAACTATTTTTAACTTCCAAACCTTTAAGTGTATTGTGTTTATTTTGTTGAACCCAAAGAAGATATATTTTGAAGAGACTGATAACCATTGACAACCATAGTATGGAAAAAAAAAAACATAAATAGAAGTCAATGGCTTGTGGTTTCAAACATTCTAAACACATCTTTACATTCATTCCAACATAACGGAGCTCAAACTGGTTTGGAACAAGTAGAGCAAATATTTTCATTTTTAGGTAAACTATACCTTTAACTTCAAAGCAAATAAAAATGTAATAATTCATGTAAACAAATTTAGCGTTAAAAGTATTTAGTGTGTGTGTTATTTAATATGAATTGATTTAATTTAACCACTTTTAATGTGGTTTAAATTTTTATAAAATTCTTTTTTTTTTTCTCTCTCAAAATTTCAGAGGACTTTTAAATGCCCCCTTGTGGCCTGTAGACTGAGCAGAACCCCACCTTTAAATCTCATATATTTAGGGTACGCAACTAATGCAAAACATTTTTAGCAGGTCACATTCTCACTGTTTATTCCAGAAATCATGATTGTGGTTTTGATGAAAAATGAAATATCATGATTTTGATGAGAGATACTTTTCATGACAAGGGATTATTTTACTCTACCTTCTTTATTTGATCATACATTTTCTTATTATGTGTTTAATTACTCACTTATTTATATGGACAGTTCGTCCAAAAATGAAAATCCTATCATTATGTACTCATCCCCCACTTTTTGAGATTTTGAGAAGCATTGAAAACCAATAGCCACTGACTCCCACTGTATTGTTTTCCCCATTGAATAAAAAATTGGGTTACCAATATTCTACAAAATATATATTTTTTGTATATAACAGTAAAAAAAGAAAGAACTAGTAACTCTGAAAGGTTTGGAACCACTTGAGGGTGAGTAAATAAAGACTGTAAATTCTCACTAGAAGCTGATTTTGACTATTTTTTTAAAAATCTGTCCAGAATCTTGAGAAATGAACCAGAAGGCCAGTGCATTCACTGTAATAAGTGCAGGGATATCATTAGGAGCACAGCACCTCAGTATTTCCCCACTGGAAGCAGAAATATGCGTTAGACAGAATGGGAACAGGCCTGGGGTGATGCTGTAATTTGCTAATAAATATTTACTCGTGCCGCATGTAGGCCAGGGTACCACAAACTGCATGCATCCAATTAATCAGTGGATGAGCCCGATCACTTACAGATAGTGTTTAGACAACTAATTATTACTGTAAAATGCCCCTAATAGCAGGAGGTATAATTAGTCCAACCTGCAACAGACAGGAAGTAAGAAAGAACATACGTACTACTGTGCTGCTGCTATTGTAGTATGCAGTGTGAAACTGTCAATCCTTTCAGCATACACTTCATTGGGCTAATTTAATCAGATTGATGGGGTATTATTTTTAATCTGTCTTTATTTATTTACTATCTTAATTGTTTTTTTAAACATATATATATAGATAATAACTAAACGACCTTCTATTGATTTCATTTTGTCTCATTTTAAGCCTGCATTTTATTAACTAAAATACATACTGTAAACATTACTGTATATTATATTATATTATATTATATTATATTATATTATATTATATTATATTATATTATATTAAAATATATTATATAGTAAAATAATTCTGTCGTTTATGCACTGTCTTGAAAATTGTAATATGCTGTCACAAAGCCTTGTTTGCTTTTTAGTATTTACTGTAGATTACCAAACTCCTCTCCTGTCTGCAAAATCATCATGGTTTAATGAACTTTTCAACTTGTCTTATATTCCATTTACTGAAACTGTCCAACATCCTGTTTCATTGATCTCACTAGACCACTGACAGGCATTTCCAGCGAATCTGCTGATATCTGAGCAGCTCATGTCTTCTGTATCGTCAAAAGAGGACAACTCCTCTAACCATGGCTGCCCTTTATATGCGTGATATTAACTAAAGGTCTCTGGAACGGCACTTTGGACGAGGAGCCATTCAATTAGGACGGCTGCCCAATCACACATGGCATGGAAGTCTTTGTGGAAATTAAAGTTATTTAAAGGGAAAGTTCACCCAAAAATGAACATCTACTCTCCATGTATTCACCCACATGTTTTCTGTTGAACATTGTGCAGAAAAATATATTTCAAACGTTGGAAACCGGTAGCCATTCAGTGAGTTTACATGGACAACAGTATGACAATAGTATTCGGAATTTAATACAATTAAAACAATTCTCTGATGAGGAATTTATAAAAGTATCATCTGTTTGCATGTATAGCATGACAAATATTTTTTTGCACTTGAAACTTTTAAAGAATTGAAAATTAAAAACCCCAAATTGTATATAGTATAATAATGAAGACAATCTGCATGCTGATACAGAAAAATGCAGAGGGAAATTCAAGTGCTCTCATGTAGAGACTTCATGATAGATGAAATTAAAGACACAGTATGTTATTTCTGCCACTAGACAGCACGTATTCATAACAAACTAAAGGCTGGTTTATACTTCTGCGTTGAGCGACCCATGGTACCTGCCTTGCGCGTAGCTGCGCATTTATGCTTCTGCATGCTCTTTGTGTTGCTCTGCAGTAACAATTCCGAAATGCCAGCTGGCTGTAGGTTTTTATGTTCCTCTGTATCGAGTTTCTTCTGAACGCTACATTAATGTACAAGTAGCTAAAACTTGCTCATTCAGAGGCGGGAACAGGCAAGCGTGCAACAACTTCAATCAACAGGGAAACACAATACAACAGTTTCTATCTGGAGTTCCTTCATGGTACTTGACACTTGTAAACACTCGCTCTATCGGGCTCACAGCTCTTAGCACCACCCACACTCATCACTGCTACCAAGCCGACCAATCAGAGCTTGCGCTACGCATCATTGCGACGTCTAGTCATTTTTTTTTTGTGGTGCACGTCACAGCGAGGGGTATGCCACTGCGCGAAGGCTGTGCCTGACCATACTCATGAGCTTGATGCAGACATAAATCAGCCTTAAGGTGTAGTTTGATGACGCTGTGACTGACTGTGGAATCATGGAAGTTGTTATCTTCATTAGCAGAAATAATGTTCATGTATGAGCTAATGTTTTTCAGATTTATTATCATTGTAGCGGGCGCCATAATGGCATAGTGGGTAGCACAATCGCCTCACAGCAAGAAGGTCGCTGGTTCGAGCCTCAGCTGGGTAGTTGGCATTTCTGTGTGGAGTTTGCATGTTCTCCCTGTGGTCGTGTGGGTTTTCTCCGGGTGCTCCGGTTTCCCCCACAAGTCCAAAGACATGCGGTACAGGTGAATTGGGTGAGAAATTGTCCGTAGTGTACGAGTGTGAATGAGTGTGTATAGATGTTTCCCAGAGATGGGTTGCAGCTGGATAAGTTGGCGGTTCATTCAGCTGTGGCGACCCTATATTAATAAAGGGACTATGCGGAAAATAAAATAAATGAATAAATTATTGTAGCATGAAGCAGAATAACGCTGTTGTCTTTAATTCCAAACTGATAATCATCGTATGATGTCATTAGCCTCACAGACACAGTCTATGGCAATATTCAAAACTGCTTATTTCTCTGCATTTGAACATTCTTTGAAAATATTTGTGGTAATTTATGTACATATGTCAGCATTTATAACACTGTGCATGAGGCTTTTGGATATTTATAAATAAAATAATTTACATAATGCGATTTAATCAATATATGTACCATAAAAATGGGAAGATGAAAGGTATACTCTAAAAGCTACTAATGTAAACACCTTAATCATAATGTTGCATCATTTAGAATAAAGTAAATAATTTTCTAATATACCTACTGACAAGTAGGAGAATACTGTAAATACTACGGAAATTAATGCAGTGAAGTTGATACCTTCTTTTTTTGCTGAACAGAAGAACGAAACTCAAATGGAGGGTGACAAAATGATTGCAGAACTTTAATGTTCAGATAAACTATCCCTTTAAGCTCGTTGCACATTTGTTTGCCAATTTATTCATCTGTAATGTTCAAGCTTAAGACTTCACCCAACATTTAAACGGCCCCTTCACTCACCATTTGCGAGGTGCTCTGAGCACATTTCATCTCCTCGCTTGCAATCTGTGTGTTTATTTTAATTGTATGCGCTCACTCCCGCAAATCAACATTTGGGCTTCCAGGGTCCTCAGGTGAACAGTTGGCCTAATTTTCCATTCTTTCACTGGGTGCCTGTTCTGGATGTGGCAGCACCAGCTCTTGGCGCTCGATGGACTAAATCTATTATTCATATTGCCTGGTATCTTAGCGACATTGTCCTGCCACCTGTCCAATAGACAAGCTCGCCTTGTTATACAAAGCGAAGACATACTTGTTGACAAATGGAGGCTTTGTTCTGCGGGCCCACACACACAATCCAGCGTTTGTGTAGTAATCTGGACAGTTCATTCAGATGGACTGTTACATATCGCATCTGAAGATGACCAACTGCATACTTTGAAAGGCTAGAAAAGGGTGCAAAGTCTTATTTCGTTATTTATTGCAAGAGGATAATAATAATAATAATAATAATAATAATAATCATAATAATAATAATAATAATAAAAATGTTGTGATTATTATTATTATTATTATTGTTATTATTATTTTATTGTTATTATTAATTTTATTATTATTATTATTATTATTATTATTGTTGTTGTTGTTGTTGTTGTTGTTGTTG
>CAIGQQ010032765.1:8186181-8197420 GCA_903798035.1 Danio albolineatus
ATATTATATTATATTATATTATATTATATTATATTATATTATATTATTTAGATTATTCATATTTTATATATTGTAGGCTATCTACAGTATGTGTTAAATATATCACATTTGCACATTTTCAAAAAGGGATGGTAACATTTCCCAGCATGATTTTCTGCATGTTTTCATCTGCAATGTGCCACAATTGAAGTGTGAAATAATGGCAATCAGAGCTGCGTCAGTCAGTACATCTGTCATAACATAATTGTTTGTCTATTCTGATGTTATGCTCTTTTCAGCTGACAGTCTCAAACTTCAGCCTGTGAATCACAAGTCTTTACATTCTCTGCAGCTTTGCTCATTTGCGCAACGTGGCCTCATTGCCATGCAAAGCCAGCGTGCAGAAATATTTTCAAATGCATAAATCTTCTCCCAGTCTCTATATTTCATCAAGAAGTTTTTCATGTTTAATAAATTACAGCGCCGATCCTCTAAGACTTTGTTATTCATAAAGCAAAGTATTCAATTGGGATACATTTAAAATCTTAATCATAACCTGCAGGACTATTTGCAGTGTGCTAATATTTGCCTTGACGGGGCTTAAAGAAGCCCGCAGACAAAGCTCGCAGATGGGCTTATCCTGAGAAGCAAAGCTCTACTGCGGTAAAGATGGTCTCATTGTTTGTAATTGGATTATATTCACAGATTTTTGTAACCAAAAGTGCATCTATTCTTTACTGTACGTCAGCTCTTTTTACAAAACAATGATGCTCTCGGTTTGTTTTTAAGAGTGTGGACTGTAGCACTGAAGCCTTTGTGCTGCAATAGGTATGTAAAATGTGAAATATGAAACATCCTCTTTTGTCATTTAACTACAGAAAAAGCACATTAAGCGGGAATTACTTATAATACTGAAAAATAAACAGTATCTGCAATGAATTAGAATGAAATTATTTTGTATGGCAATATAGAAAAATGTGTATAAACTACAAAATATACTCTAATTGTTTTAATGTGACCACAAAACCAGTCTTAATTTGTGTGGGTATATTTTTTGGCAATAGCCCGAAATTCATTATATGGGTCAAAATATTAATATTTTGCCTTTATTTCAAACAATGCTCAGAATATTAAGTAAAGATCACGTTCCATGAAGATATTTTGTAAATTTCCCATTGTACATTTTTGCTTAGTAATATGACTTGCTTAAAATTATTTTGGACACTTCAGCTTATTTATTCAATACAAAATGGACACTTATGACTGGTTTTGTAGTTTGTAGAATACATATTTATGTGACCTTAATCTGGTTTGTGTGACTGTGATTACACAGTAGGTTTCTAAAACATAATAAATGATAAAAACAAACAAAAAAGTATGCTTTTTAACATTTAATTATATATATATATATATATATATATAAAGCAGTTTTTGTTCTAATGAAACAGCTTGAAATTCTGTCTAGGAATGTTCTGGTTAATGTTTTTAAAATATATACACTGAAATATACTATAATATATTATGAATAATTTTGTGTTGAAAAATTCTATACAACTTTTGCGTTTGCAAAATTAAAATGCATAATGTATTAGTTCAGTGCTTGCACAATCTGAAAAAATCCATTGAACTCCATGGAAAGTAGATTTTTTGATTACCAACTGCTTGCCTATAAGTACAAAGTACTACAAGAGCAATTCTTACCATAGTGAATCCATGCTGATTTAGGGTATAGGCATTTTAAATGTGTTTTATATTAATGACACTGTCCTCGCCATCTGTCCAAAATACAGGACAAGGGACCATCTCCAATATGCTAGCCACCAAAGGCAAAGTAATTAATGACAGCAATAATGCCAGCAATAATGACTAGATTAAATATTTTACAGGCCGACTGCCATGCAGTGTCAAAGCCAAAAGAAAACTAACGGCCTCCGCTGAGATAATGCTTCAAGAGAAAGTCATAAAAAAGATATTGCTTGAATAAAATAATGAGTAAATGTTGATGAAAACTGTAGTGAAAAAATCAAGTTCGTAACACATGTTGTTTCACTAATTAAGCTGCCCGGACATTCAAATATGAAGTTAAAACATTAGTCTGCATTATTCAGCATCATCCGATGATCTCAAGGCTTGATGTTGTACGCAACTCCAAAAATAAGCAGAAACGATTTTCTCTGTGCTAGTGGTACCTAAAGGAGCGGGTCAGAGATTCACTCTCTGTCCTAGAACATGGTCTCTGTCTGTGCTCAATTGACAGACCTGGCATCTGACAGGGGCATCTGCTCGCAGAGCCTGTGCCAGCGCGGTGTATACACGGAGACATCTGCTCCATTAGTGCCCAGGGGGCATCCTGGGCAGTACAGTAGACTGGGGGCATCACTACTGCCAGCTCCCTTCCATGGCACATCCCATGAATAGCACGGTGTAGCTGTTGGGCAGCCACGGCAGGGAGAACCTGGGTTGCTTTCTTTCTTAGAGGGTTTTGCTCTTTTTAGAATGAGAAGACATGTATAATTGATTAAGAGCATGGCATATTGCTTTATTGTGATATTTAAGCAATGCATTTACTTCAGATATCTTTTGATGATACTTTTTAAAAATACCATGTTATAAAAGATAAAAACTATCCAATATGGAACTATGTATAAATGTCAATATTCTTATCCCACTTAAAAAAATATATTTTTTGATTGTCTACAGAACAATCTAGTGTTATCTAATAACTTGCCTAATTAACTTAATATCCTAGTTACTGTAGGTCGTTAAATTGCACTTATTTGAGAGGCAAACCACGACAAACAAAGACAAAACAAATTAGAAATTAGTTATTAAAAACTTTTTGCTTAAAAATGTGCTGAACAGTCGGCAACAATAGCCTTGTGGTTAAGTGCACTGGTGGTCACGGCGACACGAGTTCGATTCCTGGCTTGAGGTCCTATTCCTATCCTTGCCCTCTCTCTGCTCATAATGCTTTCCTGTCTCTTCTTCTCCTATCCCAATAAAAGGTGAAAAGCCTCTAAAAATATATTTTATAATTAAAAAAATAAAAATAAAAATAAAAAATGTGCTGAACGAGTCTTCCCTCTGTTTAACAGCACTTATTTTAAAATAGTTTAAAAGTAACAGGAGGGACAATAATTTTGCTAGACATAAAGCTCAACTGCAGCAATCCCCCCCCCTTAATTGGCAACAACAACAACACATTTCAAAACACAGGCTATATCATTCAGCAGTACCACAAAAGGTAAGAAAAAACTAATCTAATGGCAGCAATCTTTTGTTTAAAAAATGTTTATGGTAATTGCATCCTAGGAAAACTGCAAAAATGACTCAAAGTCCAAAGTCACTCAAAAGTCCAACTTACAGTAGATTTGAACATAAACAAGATATAACATTACCTTGGAATTATAGGGTTCTATCTGCGTTCTGAATGATTGTGAGTAGTTTTTGCATTCTATAATAAACATTATGTGTGTAACATTTTATTATTATTTTTTAAATAAAAATTCTTAAAATCCCATAATGTAAATAAGTTGTCAATTAATAAACTCAGATAAACAAAAATGTCAGATAGAACCTTATCATTCTAAGGTGACGATATGTTATTCTGTTTACAGTCTATCATTAATATCATTTTTAAGTGTCTCGTTTTGCTATATAATATCTTTATCAAATAAATGCAGAATTGTTATGCAGTTCAGAAAAAACTCACATTTTAATAGTAGTGTATATATACATAAGAAACTAGTGACTTATAACCTTGGAAGCCTGTTAATACTCTTTTAAACAAATCAGTTACGGTGAAATATGACCTGAGGGAGTCTGGAGTGCACACAGGTGGCCCTGTAAAAGCTCCATTTCAACATCTGCTCAGGTTCCATTATGATATTGATCAAAGGCATCGATTCAATTATTAAAACGCTTTCTAATCTTCCCAATGAAAGTCTTATCGACAATAAATTACCCTATTACTTATTTTACAATCCAAGCTTCCTTACACTAACAGTGTTTGCAATAACACAATCATCCGCATTACTGTTATACTCAAAATGGATTCTGGGGACTTCAGAGTGTCAAAGGTCAGGTAGTGACACTGATGTCTAACAGTCAGCACAGGTTGGTGCCTCTCAGGAGTTTGCCATGAGGTCATTTGCCATCTGACATGTAAAGAGCAGCGGGTTCAATAGGTCACTGCTTACAGCTTGTGTTACAGCTTTTAATGGAAGGGGACTATTACGCACCATTAGCACCACTCGTATGCGCTTTCATGTAAGAAACTTGAAAACCTGACTGCAAAACTGTTGCAATATTTGCTTTGATTTTACAGATGGCCTGGGTTGTACTTCTGCAGTCTCTTTAATTTCATTCATCTAATGGTGAGGTAGTTTATAAAGTAATTGCACGGAATAAGGAGTTCAGTGGTGTCAGTTGTACTAAATATATTTGCATAGCTTCATAGTTTGACTAAATGCTGATTGCTGATTTTTTGGCAACTTTAAAAAAGGGATTATGTTGTTCATACGTTTTTAACGATCCTGAAAGTGCAAAGAAATAATCAGATAATTGTAGTAATCTAGATTTTGCTTTCTGGAAAGTCAGCGTTGTGAAATGGGACATATTCTGTAGCCTTCTCGAGCATGTCTCTATAATTAATAGAGAAAAGGGTAATGGTCCAGTATTAGGGAAAATTTTGATGTTAGATGAGCTATGTTAATGAAAAAGTGATGGAAAAGACATTAACTTCTCTCTGAACCTAGAGGTTCAAATGAAGGAGCAATATTCGAATGAAAACATTTCATCATCTCTTCCCTGCCAACAGAAATTAAGGAGCCCACACAGAAGGTTCAAGCCATGAAGAAACTGATCCATCAACTCCCAAAACCCAACCACAACACCATGAAACTGCTCTTCCACCACCTGAGGAGGTATGTCTCCGTTCACGCACACACATCACATGTTGTGGCCCCTGAATCATTTTGCTGGGCGGTGAGAAGGTAGTGTTTGTTGTTCGGAGATTTTACGCTGGAAATTGGTGATATTCAAATGTAGATGTTAGATTTTCGTAGTTCCTCATCAGTGTCAATTTTAATTACACAAACTTCATTGATGTTACAAGGGTTTTCACAAACTTCTGTGGTCTGAAAGCTTCATTTCGTCACTCACTAATGATGCTGTCAAGCTCAACGAAAAAGACCTTGTGTTTGAAAGCATGTCTCTCTTGCATGTCTCATCATATGAGCTCTCACTGAACAATTAACTTTTTCACTTCTGCCTGTCAACATTTTAAAATTGAACAGGACTGATGGTTGTGTGATTATCTAGTGATGCTTTCTGGCTTTATATTTAGCTGCGTATGGCAAAGACACTATTCAGATGTGTGTTTTTCTTTTTTCAACGTCTGATTTCCTTTTATTTTGAGCAACACTGTTGTAAAACTCTTGCAAGTTTGGAACAACATTAAAGTATGAGGGGAATCATTCTTAGGTTAGTTATGCATTTAAGAACTAGTTATCAATTACTGTAATTACGGTACAAAAACCTATACTTTTTATGATTATATCACTGATAACAACAGCTTGTCCAAGATGTCCAAAATTACATACTTCAAATGCGTATATTTGGAGCATTATTAGACTGTTTCGTTCAAAATGAACTTTATTGCTTTGCTTATTTCTCCCTGCCAACAGTAATTTTGCACACTACTCCTAATATTCATGTTGAGCACGACAATATTAATTACTGCATTCTTCCAACTCAAAACTCAGACTTTGCATGTGCACTTGTTTGTCAAAGGATGTTTCATTGTAATTGTTAAGACTGAATGATCGTTTTAGTAATTTTCAGCTGAATTCTTCGATCTGACAACTATTAGTGATTTCCAGAAATGTCTCTGTGTTTTCATTTTTGAAATAGCTGTTCTAAGATCATTCACTGCTTTTATGTCACTCTCATTACGTCGGTAACCAGTCCTCTCTCCTGCTATGAAAACTTTCATGCTACTTTCAGTTTCCACACTGTAATCAAGTAACCTAAGGAAAAAAATCTACACACAAAACTAATGAACATACACTTACAAATTTTTTTGTTTGTTTGTTTTTCTGAGTTTCATGCAAGTAGGGATTTTTTTTTTTTTAGAATCATGAGAAATTCTTAGCAGATGTAACATTTAGCTTGTTATAAATACTACAGATAACTCATTTCTGCTTCATTTGATCACTGTAATGAATCATTATAAACACTTGATGTTTGAAAGTGAGTTTTCAATTGAAATGTAAGATTGATCTTAGGCTATATTGTAAGCGTGAAGCTAATTGTAGCTTTTATTTACCTGTTGCAAGTGTCATTGTGTATGCTGTCAAAAGAATACATGTACAGTTTTAAGAATAGGTTTTGTTTCATGAAAGACTTTTTTTCATGGTCCTTTCAAGGTCCTTTTTGCGTATTAGTAGACTGTTTGCTTAATATCTGTTGATACAGAGATTTAACAGTCCTTCAACAGACATTTAACTGACTATAAGAAACTTTGCAAGTACATGTCAACTTACACTAACCCTAACCCTAACCCCAACCTAACAGTCTACTTATAATATAATGAGAATTAGTGTCATGTAGATACAATGTAACTTAAATTCAACAAACGGACCATCAAAATAAAGTGTGACCAAAGATTAACATTATTATATTCCAAGCATGCGTCCTGCAATAGTTTTTAGTGTGTTTGTCACAGACATAAAGATCCATAGCATTGTTAAAATGAATCTTTGAATTATTGGATTGTTACTGAACAGTATATTACAAATCAGTGGAGGTTGAGGCAACAAAAATAACCTAAAAGCTATTTTAGAATTAGAAACACATTATTTTCACAGTAGTTCTTTTACATTACTGGAAAGAAAACTTTTCAAAATGTATGTTTTATTATGTATGAATGTGTGTAGTATGTACAATTCAGACATGTTGAATGAAATCAAATTGTCACTGTCATGTGACCTACAATGTCAGCAGTGCCACTACACTTGGATTCACAATCCTCTCCTGTGGCCTCATGGGAAAGTAAAAAGTCCAGTGGATGTGCACTAGAGAAGCTGGGTAACATCAGCTGGGTAATTTTCAGCTTCTTTTTTATGAAACTTGGATATACTACCCAGTCCACATTTTGTACTTACTGTATAGAATTTAAATATGAAATGTTCTGCCACAGGATTCTCATTTTTTCAAAGAGACTCCCAAATAATGGCCAACCAGAAAACCTTCAGTGAATGGTCTAACTAAACAGGATGCAACATGAACAGAGGACTCAATATGAACCATAATGTGTGTGTGTGTCTGTGTGTTTCCGTGTGTCAACGCTCAAGTCCTTGTCCATGATAGCGTTACTGGCACAGCCAGAAGGCCATATGGCTAGTCTCCATCTCCCAGGAGGGGTGTTCTATCCCACTTTACCCTTCTGCACATTTACCACCCTGCACAGGAGGGCCACAGGACTCATCTCAGATTGATGAGCGCCCCCTCCTCCCGTCCCCCAGTGGAACATGCCCTTTGGCACTAGTGCTAAAGTCTGTTGGGTTGCCCATGCCAGGTCTCCCAATCAGAGAACACTAATGTGTGACTGAGAAAGAGACTCTCATTGATCCACAGTCGATTTTCGAGACAGGAACACTGCATTCTGAGATGTTCTGATGTGCTGAAGAATAACTGGGTCTGCATTGCATGATAATAGTTGATGCGTGTTTCAGTTATCTGTGCTGATGTGCTACAACACAAATCTGCTGCCGCATCTGCTGCAGTATAGGTCAGGAAATAAAGACAGATAAGGAAATACTATACTATATATATCTACTATAATGTTGCATATACTACAGTATGTTATGTCTTATTTTGAAAAGGAATAACATTATTCTGAGTTATGTATATTTGCATTTAAATGTAAATTAAATAAATAAATAATAATAACTATTATATTATTATTGCAATTTTTTTTAGATATTTTTTTGTCTTATTTACCTACAAACTCCAAGTTCATATTGTAAATGTTAAAATATTGTACAAATGAAAACTTACTAAATTATTTCTCACTAATAATTAAACAGTATCTCAAAGACAGAAAAACTAAGATGATCCTATTCTCCATATTATTTAGCATTTAATATTATAATTATTATTTCATTACTGCAGATTAATCTGCTCGGTGTTTAGTTTCTTCTAACATCTTTACAGTAGTACATCACCATATATACATATTTGTTGTTCATTACAGTACATATGTATTGTTTTAGGGATCACTGTTGGTTTCTCGAATCCATATTCAAATTTCCACACAAGCACAAGGGTAAAACATTACCATATATTCACTGAATGGTGGCATTCGAAAAATCCATTCAGCTTTTATTCTGCTTGCTAAAAAGCTGTTACAGTGGAACTTGCGGTGACACTGAAAATCCCTGCAGTGCCACCAAGTCTGTTCTTTCTCCACAACGACATTCCCGCTGCTCCTTTCTCTCACTATTAGAGCAATAAACGGGAAGAAGGCTTCAGATGGAGCGCACTGCTTCGCTTTGTGGCCACCACACCCTGGCCAAGTGATGTGGTTCTGTTTGTTTTATATTCTCACTTAAGTCATACTTGTTTCTCTCCACTGCTTTTCTCCCTCTGTAAACATCAGGATGACTTTCCCATGAATAAAGGCAAGGAATGTGCGGTCACAGTGAATCAAGCGGATGTATTGTGAAAATCTGAATTTTCTATACGTTTACGAGCTATACAGTGGTCCATCGCTATAACACGGTTCACCATTCGCAGACTCTCAGTTTCGCAGATTTTTTGTGTTCAATTTGACATGCTTTTTTTTTTTACAGCGCATTATGTTCTGCGTCCTGATTGGCTGTAGACTATTGTTAATCAATCTCCTCCGTGCCATGTCTCCTACAGTACAGAATGCGTTCAGCTCGCCAAATCTACACGAATCTTTAATTGTTTGCAGTGTGACTGAAGTGCTGTACTGTATGTTTGCAAATTTTCTCCCCAACAAATGCCATAATGTCAACGAAACGTTCAGCACCCTCAAAGGCACCTTGAGTAGCACCCAAAAGGCAGAGAAAGATGCTAACCATCGCACAAAGAGCTGGTCTTCTGTACATGATAAAGGAAGGTAGAAGATATATCGCTGTAGTGCGCCATTATAGAATAAATCTTTGGTTCGTTACATTTGCTTTTACACCCTTAAAACATTTATAATAATTGAACAAAAATAAAGCTGACTACTTCGCGGATTTCACCTGTATTGCAGGATATTTTTAAAATGTAACTCCTGCGATTAATGAGGGACCACTGTAATCAGATCCCAGATCCATCTATCAACAAAAAAGAAAAGAAAAGAAGAAAAGAAAAGGACAACTCTGTAACTTTTAGAAAACTTTTTTATGCACATCCTCTGAATTGGCTCTATCACTGTCTCTCGACTACACCAATAGCTGGTGTGCGGTGAGCGCACTGGCGCCGTTGTCCTGTGGCTGCCGTCGCATCATCCAAGTGGATGCTGCACACTGGTGGTGGTGTGGAGAGACCCCCCTCATGATTATAAAGCGCTTTGGGTGTATGGCCATACACAATAAATGCGCTATATAAATACACATTACATTACATTACATAAGTAAAATTTGCATTATAGATTTTACTATTGTCTAGTGATGTAGACAGAAGATCTTATTATTGAATTACCATTCCTTAATCTGCACGTTGTGTTAATCTCTTTTCATCCATGGCATCAAAGCAGTTACCATCAGTCGACAACAGTGCTTCATGCTCTACCTTCATATCCAAAAGAAGTAAACTTTATATTTTCCGAGTGTTTCCTTTTGAACGTGCTTGCTAACATGCTGGTACATCATGATGCTGCCAAGTATGATGCGATCCTAGATTAACATTATCTGTGTTGGTCCTGGAACATCATTTTTGTTCAAAAATGTAATCCATACCTATTCCCTAGCCCTAAACCCAAATATAACTGTAAATTATTCACAAAATTCAGGAAAATGTTCTACTTGGTGAAATCAGGGTGGCGATCCTGCTGTGCTGCAAATGTCTAAAGTTGACACTATTTCTGACTGAATGGATGGTTAGAACTAGTGTGCTTTGATTTAATATATTTGCTAATGTAAGATTCACGTATCTGTCATCTGGAGTGTCAGAATAGAGTGTAAAGGCTCCACCCTCTTTTAGTAGCAACTTATTTGCATTTAAAGGGACACGTAAAATCATTGAATTTCTGCTCACAGCCCAACAGGAGCAAATCTAAAAAGACATAGTATATTATCTGTAGTAATCTAAGCTGAAACTTACAGACACATTCTGTGAACAACGGCTATTTATTTTATGCCTTATGTAAAGGAGTATATCCTTTTTCTGTTTTCTAAGACAAATACAGTCAATTTTTTGTAATGCAGAGTCAATTGAAGAGAGAAAAAATAGGTTAGATGGCGTGCAGCTTATTGTGCATCCCATAAAGGAGTATTAATCAAAGTATTGATATGCGTAAGCTCCGTATCTGCTCAGACGTCACGATTCGCCTGTGCACTTCCTGCCTTTCTCTTCTAAAACAGGTAGAGTGAACTGAATCGGCTCTCTGAACTCCCACTGTCATGCCTTTGTAGGTTATATTTTGCGCTGACTTGGCTCATCTAAAAGTGGTGAAAGTCAAAAGCTCTTTGTTGTGGGCTCTTTCTGTGCCCGCATGGAACCAATGTTCATTTTTTCTTTCTTTCAGTCCGTGGAGCCTGGATTCAATAAGCAGTTGTGTGCTCGCATTGTGATGATGTGGTCAAGGCAACCAGATTTTCTCAACAGTACACTTGCTCAGTAGTGCTATTTGTGTCATTTTTTGTGGGAGGTTTTGTCACCACCGCTCATATTTCCCATTTACCGCAAGTGATTTAAAAGGCCACAGGTTTTGTTTTTTGTTAGTAATTCAAGGTTCCCTCTCGGCTTTGTGCTGGAAAAGAAACCTGGAGAAACCTCTGATCAGGGAAGCCAAGAAAATAAAAAAATCTTCTCATCTATGTTTGGTGTCTCTCAAATTAGATTGAAGAAAACTGCTGCAGTGCAAATTTTGATATCCACAACAGTACATGAGCTGCAGTTTATGACCATAAATGGTCCAGGCAGGAAATGATAACAATGATGATTCCTGTTAGTTCATGTATTATGAACCCTGTCTGATCTATCTATCTATCTATCTATCTATCTATCTATCTATCTATCTATC
>CAIGQQ010032765.1:8206007-8219092 GCA_903798035.1 Danio albolineatus
ATATATATATACACATTGCTATTAGTTTGATCCTGTATGGACCTTTTTAACAAATAAAGCATGAACTTCACTTTTTTTCCCCCATTCAAATGATGTTACATTTCTTGCTCCTGATGTTTTCTTACATATAAAATATTTTTTATATCAAAATAAAGTCACATTTATAATTGTAAAAATATTTTATATATATGTATACATTTATATGTAATTATATTTTTGTATAATGCACAGGGAAGCTGTTTTTGTAAACTGAGGAGGTGAACTGATGTTTTTTTGTACTGTTTTTTTTAAATAATTATAATTATGTAATTTTATTTCTAAATAAATAGGCATTTTCTTGTCATCAGAAACCTCAAATATACCTTTGTGAGAGTTTGTGTTTATTTCTCTACCAGTTCAGACTTGCTGTTGGTTGCAATGGATATTAGCTTTATTCTGAGTTCTACTAATGATTAATAGGTGCATGCATGGTTGCTTTTATTCTAAGTAAAATCATTTTAAAGTATGCTTTTTACAGCGCGATTATTAAAACAAATATGAGCTAAATTAATAAATAACATGTACAGAACCGAGGTTACTTGCTTGTAATTACAGTAAGTGTAATTCACCGCTACATAGTGCTTACACATGCACTCAAAAAAATATTTTAAAAATTAAAATGCTGGTTGTTTAAACGACTTATTTAAAATGAGCTGAATCAACACAGTTCTTGAGTGTTTTTGGCACAACTTAATAGTTTTTTAATCAATCCACTTAAATTTTCAAAAACAATTAAGTTTACTTAATCGATTTGTGTTGGGACAACGTGAAGGAATAGTGTGGAACCCAGCATTTTTACAGTGTGTAATAACGATTGTAAAAAATAAAACACTTTATTTTACTCCTATTTCACATGTGCATAATGAGAACATCATAATCATTACATAACCTTAACCCATGTAATTAGGTTTTATGACCATGTACTTTCTTGCAGGTACACTGGACGTACCAAAAAAAATGAAGTGTTCTGCATTTTTCCATCCTCCCTCCAAAAAAGCTGTGCCTTTAGATATATTTCATGTCATGGAAAATATATAATATATATAATATAATGTATTATAATATACATAAGAACACTGAGGACCCCCGACCTACGGTTTGCCAAGAAACAGCAGGGTGGTCATTCAGTTAGATGAAATGCAAATAATACATTATAAAAATGTAAATAAATAAATACAACAAAATTATGAATACATGCTGTAACAAAGTGCAACCATGAAGTACTACAAAAATAATAAATCCCTTTCAAGCATATTATATGTCATGGAAAATATCTTCAATTTTTATCATCGAGCACTTGAACAGAATGGCAGTGTAATAATTCATATATTATAAAAAATAGAAAATAAAAAATAAAATTAAGTATATATATATATGTACTGTTTAAAAAAATGCAACTATAAAATGAAGCGATACTGTACTATTTTTTATGTTCAAAATCAAAAATGCAAGAAAAAATAAATAAAATAAATGCCTTTGAAGCATACATTCAATGTGACGCCTGGCATCCTCCTCCATCAGCTCTACAAGTCGCTCTATGGGCTCTTTGGTTGTCAGATAATGTACAGCACCATCACATCGGTTTCTAATCAAACTGCCAAAGTCCTCTCCAATTCTCCAACAGCAGCGTCTTTTTATTTGCTCGCCGCAGGCCAGAGCTGAGACTGTCTGCATGGAATGTGTTTTTAATTCCATCCCAGAGATAAGAGAGAGTCTGTAATTACGGGAAGAGCCATCCCTCTTTGTAGCATTTTTCCCTGCATCGGATCCCTCATAGTTTGGCATCTCGAGCAGTAATGATGAAGGGGAACTGGAGGAACAGGAGGGCGACATAAACCAGATTTGCGGGTTGCGTCTCTTTAAATCTCCACTGAAAATAACGCAGCGAAATGAGATGCAGCTTTTAGTGACCTCTCTGGCACAGACTTTCACCAGTTCGGCAGGCCACCAAGACCTTCATCTCACAACCTTTGAAAAGAAACACAGCACTGTTTTTTTTTTTTTTTTTACAGAATGTTTATAGAAAGCTTGGATCTTGTATTGAATGTGTCATTAAATTTTGACACCTAAAAAAGTTTCACATGCCAAAACAGGCTCAGTTGATTTAATGCCGGACAACAAACTCTAAAAATATACTATAAGGAAAATTCAGCCCAGAGGAGCTATGAAACAAGCAGAAAGCTTAAATAAATAAATAAATAAAACAAGAAATCAAAGCTACAATATATACATTTATAAACAACGTATGTCATTTTTATCAATGACATGAACTGGGGATCATATATTTACTTTATATATTCTCCTTTTCCCTCTGATTCAGCATTTTTTATATTGTGTGGATTTCTCTTTAAAAGAGGGAACAAATTTGTAAAATGTGGTAATGAGTGTTGTTACATCAAACATTTCTAATTAATTTGTCTGAAAAGTAAATTAGTCACACAATAGGTAATTAAAATACTTGCGTAAATATGAATCAACACATATAAATTAAACTCTTAATTCTTAAAATACCAATCCAACAATTTTAGTTTTGTTTTTAAAATAACGCCTAAAATGCAAACAATATACAGTACACTGTAAAAGATTTTATAGTCAATAAGTCCTGACAGCATATGTTTTTAAGTCAATGTAACTTACTAAATAGGTAATCATGTTCTGACTGTATTTTATAAGTTATGCAAGATGTTTTAAGTCACTGTAACATAATATAAGTTCAATAGACTCATAAGGTTAATTTGATTCAGCTTAAACATGTATTGTTAATTATTATTATTAATTTAGTGTCTGTATCAAAACCCCCCCAAAGTAAAATTAATGACACAATATCATATCGACTTGAATCTAAATGCTATCGTTTCTTAAGCATGTGCAGTTGTCGGATGAATAAAACATTTTTAAATAATGTTTGTTTAACATTCTTTAACATATGGCTAAAGTATCTGAATAACACAAAATATACAAATAATCAGCTGAGTATATACCTTAAATTATGATGAATATTTTTCTCAATTAATTGTTTTTATGCAGTTGTCACAAAGGATAAATGTGCTTTAGTAGAAAAAAAAGTATATAATTAATTTGTTTCTCTGAATGGATTTACAGAGAACTGTTACATTTACGTAACTAAAGGTGCAGTGGGTGATTGTCTTTAGAAACATTATTTATGTTGTGCTGGTTAAAAGTCTCTTCACATACCGATAGTAATGATTAAAGTAAATGATCTAAATGTCTACTGGTGAGTAGCTCAGACGATATCTAAATTTAGATTTGTTCATCTGCGCACCCCTGTTCATGCAGACACATCCGCCGTTTGCATATGCACACCAGAGAGATACAGCAGTAAAAACAAACGCTGAATCAAAACTTTTTAAAATCCTGAATCAATACTGGAGTTACTTTTGTACGCTGGGGGAAGGATGACACCATGGCTGAGGTATTTTTTTTTAGACAGGTAAAGTTATGTTTTAAAACTCTTTTAGTCACGCAAAGCTGATATAGATTGTGTTCTGTTCTTTTACGAATGGGCTCTATGTGCAGAAGTGTTGTTCAGCCATTTAACTCTTTTGGCGAAAATTGATGTGACTATTTTCAAATTCATAAGGTACCTTTTACAGCATCAATAATCAAAATAGTCAGTTAGAAATTACCATTTAGATTGGATTAGATTCAACTTTATTGTCATTACACATGTACAAGTACTAGGCAATGAAACACAAGCGCTGTGAGAAGCAACAAGTGTGATGTAGAATGATGACAAGATATTTCTGTTTTTAGCACTCCTGTTTTCTGATTTTTATTTAGTTTAATAACAAAGTACAGCGCTATTCCACCCAGCCTGCTATACTAAGGTGAAGTTGGCTTTATATTCACATTGATTCATTTTTGAACAATGACAGCCTGTGACGCGCTCCCTATATTGTGTTAACCGTGCTACTTTAAAGATTCGGTCTGAAATAGCATGCATGGCTTAGTAATAAGTGTAATTCCTGCACGCCGTCGGTCAAAGCACTAATCAGAGTCGCTTTAGGACAAAGCGCATGAGAGAGTGAGACCAGCGATCTTTGATTGCAAGAAATATTTGCTTGCGACACAACTGAAAATGTGCTAGATATAATACAGTTTTTCAGTTGGACTTGTAGTATTATAAAGTACTGTAAAGTTTTCTAGCATAGCGAATGACATGATCTAGTGGGTTGTCTACTGTCATCTTTACGGTGAGCGTTCGTGATTTTAGGAGGCGTGTCCTCGGATTTGTTTTCAAAGCTATTATGCTAACATTAGCATTTTGGCAGATCACTTTCTCCACCTTTAAAGAAAGTATACTGTACGTAACTGTAACTAAATTACCCAAAAATGAAAAGTAATCCATTACTTTAAATGATACTTTTCCATTGAACAAAATAAGTAATTAGAGTAACTATGCAACACCTGTGGTAGGGAATTTAAACTCTTGCTACCTTTGTTAAACCAGCATAACAGAATGGCTATTTAAAGCTATAGCCTGATTATAACAAGTATATAATGTGTGTGCATGTGCTAATAAAATGTATAAATACTACAGACATATGGTATTCAATGGAGAAAAGAAAATACAATTGTCTACAAAATAGCAATAACAATAATAATGAGAAGCAGTGAGTAAAGATGCTCTTCAGCCGCAAGAGACAAGAGGGCAAGCTGAAGAGTTCATTCTTGCTTTAAAAGCTTCAAATATCTAGGGCTGCAATGGTGTGGGTGGACGGACTGGAGTGGTAAGCAACCCAGGGGAGAATATTGGCAGATATTTGCATGTACATGAAGTGAACGGCCAGATTTGCCTGTGCTGGATCTCCTGGTCACGTGACACCGGGCATTGTGAAACACACATCACACTCTGAGAGCCGTCGCACTGCAGGTGCTGCTTCACTCATTAATATGTGCAAAATTAACATCTTCCATCAAATTGGCTTGTGAAAAGGTGTGGTGCATTTTTGAGTGTTTGGAACGTGTGACTGGATCTAAAAAACCCAACAAGTATTTATTTCAGTATATTACAAACAAACGATTACCGTGTCAATGGTGCCCTTGTTAGTAAGTTTGTACAACTGTATGTGTTTTACAGTGATTTTGTAATATAATAACAACTGATTTTCTGAAATTAAAACATGAAATTAAGAGGGTTCAATTTATCATGAATTAAGAATGCAAATCTATATAATTTACTTACTTAATTAATTAATTAATTAGACAATGAGTTAAAATGATATTTAATTGTTGCTAAATTATGGATTTAAATGAGAATTAATTCTTAATTTGTGTCAAATATGTGTCATTTTTTTATTAATTATTGATTTAGCATATTTTGCACGTGCAGTACTTTGTATTCAAGTTTTTTTTTTTTACTGTCTTTTTACTACTAAAAGTAATATTTTACTGTATTTATTAGGAATTGAAATTTAATACTGCTATTATTATGGAATTATTGTTTTATTTTTTCAAAAATTTTACAGAGAAAGTTTTTTTTAAATGTCTTTAAATTTTATATGGTTGCTGATGTCAAATGGTTGGTCAAATGGCTGGTCCAAGTATTTTAGAAAGTGAAACTCTAACAAGAAATACACACACAATTACTGTATTTAAAGAGTTTGCAGGAAGTGGTCCAAAATAAAACAAAAATGTCCAGCAAGTGGAAGTTATGAGGGCAAAATTCCTTTTTGCTATCAGAGGTCAGAGGAGAAAGAATCGTAAACTAAATGGATCAGAACTAGACTAGATGACGCTGATAGAAAGACAACAGTAACTTAAATAATCACTTGTTACAACCAAGGTCTGTAGAAGAACACACAACAAGTCAAACCTGGCAGCAGATGAGCTACAGCAACAGAAGAAGCGCACAGGGGAGACACTCCTGTCACAATGAAATACTAAACAATAAATGTCTGATGGGTCTTGATTTTGAATGGCGGCGTCAGAATTTGCCACACAATGTATAAATCATGCCATCCTGTTTGGAACCAAATAATGAAGTGGGTCTGCTAACCCTCAAGACCAGTGTGAAGGGCTCCATTGACGCCATGCGGTCGGTGGGCGAGAGGCGCACAAAGCTGTATGAATCTGCGGCCTTCATGTTTTCTCTACGTAAGCCAAGAAGTTCCACGTCTAATGATTTCATGTAATAACTGGAGACCACTGCGCTTTTCCGAACCCCGACGAACTCCCACACACCACACCCCCACACTTTGTTTTCCCGTCCTTCTTGGCAGAGCTTCATGGAAACGGGCGTCTTTGTAAGTCCACAAAAAAACAGAGAAAGAAAGGCAAGAAAGGGCCCAAAAGTAAATGAAAGCATAACAATACAGTGTCCCTGTGAGATGCCTGCCATGTTCTAACCACCAGGCCCCATTAAAAAGAGCCTGGGCTCCAAGAGAACATGGCAGCATATTGATAGCATATGACTGAGTCACACGAGGACAGCAGCGTCTCTCTCTTTCTCTCTCTCTCTCTTTCCTCTGGTCTGTCTTTAGGATCAGGGATCAGGGCAATGTAATTCAAACTCGAAGAGAAACGAAGAGCAGTAATATACCTGTCCTACAACCGAGAGTGGAGAACTCTCGAACAAACAAACAAACAAACAAACAAACAGTGGTTCAGTAGTGTAAACTCTTCCCCCTTGGTAATGGTATAATTGGACAGCGTGCCACAACATGAGCTGGTGTGAAAAGAGACAAAAATAAATAAACTGGCATCAAGCAGAGAGAAAATGCAAGCCTCTTAAGGATCATCCATAAATCTTTACAAATAATTACTGAACACTTTACTTGGTAAAAAAAATTTATAATAATAATAATAATAATAATAATACTAATAATAATAACAATATATGCATACTAATACATAATAATTAATACGTATATTTATTATTATTATTATTATTATTATTATTATTAATAATAATATATATATACATATTATTACATAATAAGTAATAATGAGTATATTATTATTATTGTCATTATTATTATTATTACTATGAATGATGATTACAAATGAATGCTATCAATATTATTCTACATTCCATGTTTTTTGTACTGCTGTTTTTGTTCTGTTTACTATATTCTGTGTTTTGCACTCTTAAAAACATATTACATCTGATAATAACTGGTTGTTTATTATTTTTTACAAAAATGTTTAAAAATTAATTTAAAATACATAAAAAATTGAATTTTATCTAGTGAAATTCCCCAAAATGAGGTGAAAAATACATACATCAGATGCTAGGATTTCAGTATTTCAGTTGTGAGCTGTTGACCCAGAATGCTGAAATAACACTATTCCCTTTTTTTAAAGAATAATTAGAAAAACATATTAAAAATAAATGCATTATTAATACATATGGAGAAATAAATCCTTCCTAATTTGGTGACAGGCATGCTCAAACTGTACTGTGACCACTACATTTTGCTCAAGTCAGAACTTGAGGGTTCTCATTAAAGTGCCATTTCCATTTTCCATTTCCTAAATCCTTTTGCTGGTTTTCGGAGGAGGCTGTGATGATGATTCTGTGCAGTTTCATTCGCACTCAGTTGCTGCTCTGAATTCTGTTCTGGGTACAGCAGTGATCTTAGAAATGACAGAGAGAGAGAGCCTCAAATATTCTCACATTCACCAACAGGAATCTAATAATTGACACACAATTAACTGATTAAGTGCAAACGGTCTGAATATCTTTAACCTCAAAGTTAATCTTAACCAGCCGAGTGTTTAGAGTAACACTTTATTTAGATGGTTTCCCAACAGACTTTATTTATTTATACTGTAAGTAACTTTGTAAGCACAAGAAACTTATTCTAATACTCGGAGAGTGCAAAGTTATTTACACAGTGAACAGAATAACTAAAGATGGCCATCAAAATAAAGTGCAACAGTATTTATATCGTAAGCTGTTTTCAAATCAAATTCACTAGTGATTCCCCCAGTCAGATATTAATATATCTACAAATATAGTCACTTAATATGAATGGCAGCCTTCCAAGCTCAGTGTTACTCCAGTGGGACCCTAAACAAGAACTGTGGGGGAGAAACAAGAAGACCTCACAGGTCTTAATACCATTTGTTTTGCTGAATTTGGCTGGCATTAAATTAGCTTCATATCCCTAGAACACCATCAGTGAGAAAACAGCAACAGGCCAATGAAATGGTTTAATGTGCACTGAGTTTTATAGAGGTTGCTATTAACTTTTTATATGTGGGGTGACATTTTGTGCCGAAAAGGCAGGTTATGAGCTTTATGGCGTCATTAGGTCCTGACCTGAGGTCAGCCAGAAGTTGAGGGAAAACTTATATGACAATACAGGACAACAAATTGGAAACAAATCAATCACACATTTCTGTTCTGCAACATTTGGATCCAAATATAAAAACTCATTTTCATTCATTTTTACAAAAAGGATATTGATTTTTAACCAAATTAATACAATTCTTAAGACAGTCTTGTTTTGAGCTTCAGGGTTGTAAAACAGTTACAGTTGAAGTCAGAATTATTAGCCCCCTGAATTATTAGCCCCCCTGTTTATTTTTTTCCCCCGGAGAGATTTTTTTTTAACACATTTCTAAACATAATAGTTTTAATAACTCATTTCTCATAACTGATTTATTTTATCTTTGCCCTGATGACAGTAAATAATATTTTACTAAATATATTTTTAAGACACTTCTATACAGCTAAAAAATGACATTTAAAGGCTTAACTAGGTTGATAAGGTTAATTAGGCAGGATAGGGTAATTAGCAAGTTTTTGTATAATGATGGTTTTGTTCTGTAGACAATCGAAAAAAAAATAGCTTAAAGGGGCTAATAATTTTGACCTTAAAATGGTCTTTAAAAAATAAAAAACTGCTTTTATTCTAGCCAAAATAAAACAAATAAAACTTTCTCAGAAAGAAAAAAATAGTATTAGACAATGTAAAATTTCCTTTCTCTGTTAAACATCATTTGAAAAAATATTTTAAAAAGAAAAAAAAAATCAAAGGGGGGATAATATAAAGACTTCAACTGTATGTCTGCTTTAGTTAATTAATTCAATTTAGTTTGAAAACAAATTAACGTATTTGATAGCAGAATGTGCAGAAAGGCTTCACTACCCATTATAGTATACAGAAAATCATATATATACTGTATATATATAAAGCCCCAAGCACTCCACTAAAGTCGTGGAAATGATGCGATCAAGTCATTTGATATCTATCTGACAAACTTTTAATTAAGTGTAACTTCACTTGTATCTATTATTGTTTAAATACAAATGCATGGGGTCAGAAACAAAGATGAAGGATGAATCATCGATTATATTTGTACACATTAACGTTAAATGAAATGTTTGAATAATTATTTTATTAATAATTATTTAAAAAAATAATAATAATTATTGTTCATCACAATGGACATCTCATGTCAGGTCAGGTCATGTTTTTTTTTATATATTTTTTATCTAATGTAAAGCCTGCTGTCCTTGATAGTGGACTTTTGTCATCCAACCAAACAACAGTAAACTCTGCTTGTTGCAATTTACAATGGTAAGTTTAGACCATACGTCTCACAACTCGATTCCTGGAGGGCCGCAGCTCTGCACACATTTGCTCCAACCCTAATCAAACACAGCTGATCCAACTAATCAAGATGTTCAAGACTACTGGAGACTATTAACCAGGTGTGAGTTGGTGAGGTGGTTGGAGCTAAACTATCCAGAGCAGTGGCCCTCCAGGAATTGAGTTTGAGACCACTGGTTTAGACATTAGATATGTCAGTCCATTACAATGAACAGTTTGTTATAATAATGGGCAAATCAAAATTAAAGATAAAATGTTATACAGTTTGTGATTTCAGAACTACTGTAACTTCAGAAGAAACTTCAAGTAAAGATTAGATATTTTCACACTGGTATGTGGTTTTTTGAAGTGCAACTGTTTTTTTGAACCAGTGTCCATTGAAATAGACAAAAATCCATTAAAGAATATTAGCCCCTTTCACACATACAGACCTTTCAGGAAAATTACCAGCCATTTTCCGGAAAGGAATCATGTGTGAACAGGCCCGGTCAAATACCGGTAAATTCATTCCGGCAATTTTCTGGAAAGAGAAGTTGTAACATTACCAGTAATTAGCTGGAATGCTGCTCTGTGTGAACGCAGAAAGAACATTGCCGAAAAGAGCACGTTCACAATTAGAATGCGCTCTCGTGAGATGTACTCCAGCCAATCAGAACATTCAGACGCATTCAGATCAGTGCTGTTTATGAAAATAAAAGCCTTTGAATATTTTTCCAGACACATTCAGCTGCTAGATGTTAGTCAGATAATGTTTTTATGTTCCTTCTTAATACCAACTCTGTAAAAAAAATGCTTATGATAAACCGCTGTTTGTTTACCTTTAAGCTCCGCTTCAGTTGCTTGACGCATCGACGTGAAGCATACGGATACGTACATACGTACGTACATCTCGACATGCGAAAGTGTTCCTCTATGTGTTTTAATTGAAGTTGTTCACAATCCTTATCCATCCACAGAATTTGTAATGTCGTCAAATGTGTAAACATTTAGCTGCAGTTCGCGCTTCTGCCTTTGAATGTCTCTGGGACAAAAATCAGCTTCATGAACGCTAAAGCTTTAAATAAAAGTGAAGCCATCAACAAAGGCCAACCCCTTCTATGTTTACAAATACAAGTGCAGCCATTTAGAGGCCATTTCTGGTTAATGTCAGAATTTACTGGTATTTCGGAATGGAAGTGAATGGTCTTCTCAGGGAAAATTCCGGAACGTCCTCGACAGTGCACAGTGCTTTTTAAAAAATTTACCAGTAAAGTCGTTCCAGTAATTTTCTGGATATTTATCGTATTACTGTGTGAAAAGGGGCTATTAACATTTCGATTATTTTTATTTGGTATCTTTTAAGGAATCTTAAAAACATGGACAATGTATTTCTGCATGTTTAGGAAATTTGGAACATAGGTCTGAAGAGGTCAAAAATCAACTTCCAGCACAAGTGATAATGCTTAGATACGGCACCTCCTAAAACTACAAATAAGTGATGAAGGTAGGATATTAGAACAATTTTTCAATGAGCCGAGAAAGAAAAGCTCCGACCTAACAAGAAGTAATGCAGCTAATCTCAGTTGTGTGCAAGAAGATGGTGGCATGATTATATTTGACCCTCTAATTCGAAATCCTCCATTCGGCTCACCTGAATAATCAACGCATTTGAAATAATAACGTCAGCAAGTCTGCAGCCTTATTGAGAGGACGTCTGATAATAAAGGAGGAATCCTTCAATAACTCCTGCAATAAAAGTCAGGCCTCTTTTAATAACACATATGTTGGCAGGCTTGAAGTGGGCCGTGTGATTGTGGCATTGCTGTGATGTGAAAGCAGACGCTTACATCTTCATGGAAAATCTGACAGGCCATTGTTAGTTTGCCCGGATTTTACATTTTGCAAATACGTATAAATAGCTAGTTACCATGCCCCCTTAATTATGCAGCGGGTTCCTGACTGCAACGCACAGCCAGATCTTCGACGCAAGGAAAATAAAAGAGCCATATTTAGATTCGACCACAGTCCTGGGGAAGCCTTGCATCAACCTTTACTGAGCCTCGGGGGACTTTGTCACAACCTGGCAACCTCAGGTGGAGCAAGAGCCCACAACGTTTCAAGCCGCAACTTTGGCTGCCGCTCTGTCGGAGTGGGAACCAAAGACTCCAGAATTCCAGGCTGGAGTCCTCCGGCACAAAGGATAAAAATGGATATGAACCGAAATACGAGGTGGGCCCGCCTATAAGCGCGACACGAAAGCGGTTTCAGGTTTTTTGATTGTTTATTTTTACTTTGTTCGTTTTTCTCCTACATTAAGCACACATAGAAAGTTGCTTTTTTTTCTGTTGTGTGAATACATTAAAATCACATATACATCCTGTTCCTTAAATAAACCAGCAGAGAGCTTGGTGTAAAGAGTCATAATTTTAAATTATAATGTATGTGTTGGGGTCACGCTATGACATGTGCTTATCTGTGAACATCATGCCACTGTCTGCCTTTAGAAGAGATCTGAAATCATCCCCCAGAGAGTCCCAGGAAAAAGAGCTCAGGCTCACCTAGGAAAAAAGACAGAGGCATAGAGAATAAAGGGAATGAGATGGAAAAAGCAGAGAACAGTGAAAGTGTTATGACAGAATGGGAATCCCATTGTTTTATGATTAGTTAAGCAGTGGTTCTCAAATGACTTCGCTTCAGGGTACAGATTTTAATACTTTTATAATGTTGCATTAGACTTCAAATGAGAACTCAGTACCACAACTTTAAATCAAACATTTAAATGTATGTTTTTTCTATTATTACTTCTTCTTCTACAGTATCTTCTTCTTCTACCTACTTTTATTTTATTCCTGAATTGTAAAAAGATTACTTATATACCACTGCGACTTATTTGTGTGCTATTTGCGCTTTCTTTAAACTACACAATTTTGACCTAATGCAAATTATTATGGTAAACAGATTATTCTATTTTTCTGCTGTTTTATTTGTTTTGGCTTGCAAGAATTGTTTTGTTATCCTACTGCTTTTCACAATCTATTGGAACTGAACTACAAACTACCAGATTATGGCTTTCTTTTATCTAATACTACCTCGACAGTAAAACAATAATAAATGTCAACAAAAAGCTTGAACTTATTTGTTACTCGTTTAAAGAACTTCTAGCCCTGTTTACAGATGTAAAGGGAGTCCAAAACAAGAAACACTTTATTCAGTACGCTTTGAATTAGTAGATGTTCATGCGGTCAAATGTGTTTGAATGACAGCATAGTGACCAAATATGTGATTGTCATAAGACATTCGCTTGTTTTCACACTTGCTCTTTAGACATATAACATTGGCTCATTCATTCAATAGTACTTGTTCATTGCATCGAGCGGTTCAGTGAAAGTGATGTACTGTACAATGTGACTTAATAGGTAGACAAAATGTAGTAGTTATAATAATAATAATAATAATAATAATAATAATAATAATAATAATAAT
>CAIGQQ010032765.1:8219102-8229329 GCA_903798035.1 Danio albolineatus
ATAATAATAATAATAATAATAATAATAATAATAATAATAATAATAATAATAATAATAATTGAACAAAAGTGTTTAGAAGAGATGCCTCTAGTAATTAATTGTTGATACCGACTGTTTGTTTGTGTTTAACACAATTCCGGCTTCTATGGCTATTGTCATGGTGAGAAAATGTATACTGGAGTTAGATTTAATGAAGTTTTTTTCCTAAAAACTCAAAAACTGTTAAAAGCAATGTTAAAAATGATAAAGAACACGTGGAAGGATCTTTTCCTAGTGTTAAAAATGTGTGTGTGTCCTTCTGGAGTGATCGATTCTACACCGGGTATATACAGAGTAAACTATCTGGTTTGAAAGTGACTGGAAAAGGTAATGCATCTCAGCTGACTACTGACCGGATCACTGAAAATGCATTTCAACATCAGGTGCAAACAGAACCTCTGATTCCAGTAAGAGGTTTAACTTGCACTGATTACTGATCATGTTTACTGGCACGTATTTGCCTGATGAAAATGTGTTCACGCACAATTCCAGAACCAAGTCTTTCCAGGGAAATGAGCACTGTTTACCTGAACAACATGTTGTCTGGCTAATTGTGGACGCTTGCAGAATTCCTGTAGTCTTTTGCACAGCTGCTCAGGTGTTGAATACAGATATGTTGCTACAAGAGGAAAATACATATTTGATAAGTAAGAAACCTCAAAGAGCAGATGAGATAGCAGGCACTTTCAGCATTAAAAATTCAGCTGACACCACGCTGTGTGATGCTGTACATTATTGAACTGTGGTTATATTTATTTATTTATATAAAAATGCCAGAATGGTTTATGGCAAATTCTTCCGATTGTGCTTTGAGATGAATAAGTCATTATATACAGAAGTTGAACATAACGACTTTGCCTGTGACAATAAATCTTCTTTTGCATGTGAAATCAAGCTACTTTTATCTTCACAGGCAAATCAGGAAAATGAGAGAAGAATTTTACCAGGGAATATTTCAGGGTAGACCAAAGCCTTCGGACACAGGGGGTAACATCCACAATGCACTGCTTCTAACCTGAAAGAGAAGATTTATGTCATATGCTGTAGGGTTCAATTCCATAGTGCATCTGTACTGTATTGACCAAATATATTGAAATGACTTGGCTCCATTTCCCCAATTAGCAATTTCTGAAAGCTCCGTAGAAGTTCAGTGCTATGAGACTGACAACAAACTAAAAATGGTTGCCAATATTGAACAAAGCCATCATAACTGGCTGGGACATCATTATTTTTCTAACTTACATCCCGTCAGATGAAGCTGCACCTTGTCATATCGTATCAAAGCATTTAATAGCATTTCTTTCTTTCTTAAACACCTAATGAGCTCTCATAATGCTACCTCACAGCTATGGCATAGTTCTGCATCTCATGCTTTTACTTCATCAAATAGTTCAATCTAGGGCAAACTTTGCTCCCAACTGATTCAACTCATTTGAACCCCTATTGCTGGCAGTGAAAATGACCGGCTGTTTAAATATTTTGTAGAATGAGTATTAATATTTAATGAGTCTATCCATCTCTCCCTTCACCATCAGATCCTCATCTCATTTCCCATGCTAAAACCATGCATATTTTAATATCCGATTAGCCCTCTGCCATTCACCGATGAAATTTCAAGATTCTGATTGAGCAATGGGACAAATCTCCTTGAAAAAATATGGTGGATTTGTGAAACCTCTCAGTATCCCGAAGTTGCGCTTCAAAGTGGTTTGTATTGTTACATATTTAATGGTCACTCCTACACTGATAACCGAAGACTGCAAGATCTGTGACAAGAAAACGAAGCACACGATTTCCTTTGTTTTGCTTTTTTTTGACCACACAATTGTGGAACAAATGGCACACTCCTAAAATTAAAGTTTCTTGATTGGCGGTCGATGGTTCCATGTAGAATCTTCAATGCCCATGGAACACTACTATTCTTTATAGTGGTAATGTTTTTTCAGATTATTAAATGTTCTTCGATCTATGATAAAAAATGATTCTTTGAAGAACTTTTCACTAACATCTTATTTTAAAACTATGTTTTGGTTCTTCCAGACACCTTTGAGTTTAGGACTGCACTTCAAATGCTTTCTTGCATTTGTCTACACTTACTGTACATGTTATTTTCTAAGGACAAGAGAGAAAGCGACATCTTTGATGGTTCTTGAGATGTTTAACTTTGAAAAACTCATTTGAGTTTCCTGTATATTGATTCATCTGGTCATCAAAGCCAGCAAATGCATTCTAACACAGTCCAAAGAATTTTCTTTTTTTCACCAAACCAATACAACATGCACTTTTATTCACATCCCCTTATTCCAAGTTCCAACAAATGATAAGCCAGTTGGAGGAATCGCCCAAACCAGAACACATTGCCACGTTGCTATAATTTCTCGACAAAGGAAAAGAAAAACAACAGCACAACAGTCCCCGTCCTTGAGCAAACACCAGGCAGGGAAGGTTTAGTGTAGTATTACCTACTCCGCAACATCAACATCCCTTTCCCTGATCAAATTCACAGTGAACACAGTAAATCAAAGTCGCTCGGCTGGAGTCTATGACAGGCCGTCGTATGAAACTGATTAAGGTCAGTTCCATGTCAATGCAGTTAATGTGTGAGCGTGCAAATGCTTATCAGGCTTTTCATCTCAAATATAATTAGGCGATCATTCTGCTTGGCTGCCTTACTGTTTTTCTGGAGGGCACGGATGGGCGTCTGCTGACAATTAATCAGATTAGGCTAATTTCCACAATAACGAGGACAGAACACGGTGGAGAAAAGTCCCCTTGCGTGGCACAGAGTTGACCAATCAGACAAGAGCGCTGACGGTCGAAAGCATTTGAGCAGGTGATTCGAGTTCTGAGATCTTCTGACCCATTTCTCACGTCATCAGATCTTTGCAGCGAAATTGATTTAGTAAGTGGATGTTTCTTTAACTTCAGGCACTTTTTTTCCCCCAAAGGTTGATTTTAATTCAAATAAACCCATTTACATTTTATTACCTTTTTGTTGTATTAAGGTCACATAAATGAGTCTTGGAAACATTTGATCATTTCTTGCTCAATTATAATATTTTTTACTTTTTAAATGTATTATGTACAGATTTTATTGCTTTATTTTTGTCCCACAGAATATCTAATAAAATTACTTTACTTAGATATCAACCATGGCAATAAAACCTTATTAGCACATTTAAAATGTTAAAAATGTTATTTTTAATCACAGAATGCAAGTACATTGTGATCCGAGATACCATGGACATTATACACTTGTGAAGAAAAAAATGGACAATTCGCTTCTGGTGCGCTCATATTTCCACCTAAGAATTAATTACCCTCATTCAGCCCAATTCAAATGAGATGTTCCTTTTTTCTTTTCTTTGGAAGTTAAACATTATTAAGAAAGGCCGACAGCAGGTGTTTGATCAGTGTTTGAACACACACATGGCCTGAAATAGACAAATAAATGTAAAACACGCAGCTGAGGAGACTCCATATTGCTCCCCTCCACTGGACTTTGATCTAATGAAATCTAGAACAACATTGGCCGTATGCAGTAAAAGTCCCAAAGGGAACGTGAGTCTAAAGCGTTACCTTACAAAGCAAAGGATGTTTCCATAAAATTGATATCACAGCTCTGAAAACTAATAAGTACTGTCATTTATTATAATGTATATATTTAGTGTACAGAACAAGGATGACTGATTCACCCGTGTAGGACTCCCCCCAGTTAGATCAGTTCTATATCAGCCCTTGGCATTATATGGCAAACTCTTCAAAAGTCTGACACAGGTGACTGAAGATACTGATCCAGGCAATGCAGAACACATCAAGGGTGGTGCTTTCAAAGGGCTCTCAGTTAAAAAAAAAAAAAAAAAAAAAAAAGTGAAACACCCACGAAAAAGGACATGCCTCTGGGATTAAAATCAACCTTTCTATGAAACCATGAACACTCCTGGCCTTGTTTGGGACTTTTACATTTGTATTTCATACATATTCAAGGAAATCTTCGCATTTTGTGTGAACCCTATGTAATGGAACATTCTTTGCTGCATTGATATTGTGCAGACTGAAGGTTTAATCCTAGACAATATTGGAGAAACATGATAAAGTATATATTTCCATTCACTTGCTTCATTTAGGATTAACTTAATTGAATCAAGGTATTTGGAAGCTTCACCTTCATATCTTCAATCTAGATATTACTTCTTTTCCCATAGGTGACATTAAGTAAAGACAATTTGGGTTATAACCATGGCACAGAGCCAACACTCATTATCTGTTATTATGGTGTTAGATTATGTCATAGACTAGAAACATACCAGGCTATACAGCTTTTCTTTTTACCATTTATAATTGGTATAAAACATAATTCTTGTTTTATTTTATAAATACAAATACTTATTTATTTTCAGCATTGCGCCACAGTGGGTAGCATGAATGCCTCACCGCTAGAAGGTCGCTGGGTTGAGCTCCAACTGCGCAAATTGGCATTTATGTGTGGAGTTTGGATGTTCTCCCTGTGTTCACATGGGTTTCCCCCACAGTCCAAAGACAATTGGTATAGGTGAATTGAACAAACTAAATTGGCCGTAGTGTATGAGTGCGAGTGCAGTGTGTATGAATGTTTCCCAGTGTTATTCATCCCATTTGATGAATAAAGCGACTAAGCCGAAAAGTAAATGAATTGATACATTTTCAGCATTTTTGCATCAAGTGAAAACTGTTTTTTTTTTTAATCTTGACTTGAAATTTCTTGACTTCAGAAGAATTAAGAAAGCAGTATTTGATGGAATAAACCAGAATTCAGTAACAGCAATTGAAACTTACATTTCAAGTAACTGTTATTGTTTTCTGTTAAAATATGAGGTAATAAAAAAAAAAAACTTGTATCTGAAATTTTAGATAAATGTTATCAGCCCGAACAAACATAACAAACCTGCATCTAATAAATCCAATAATCTATACAAATTGAGGATTTTCAAGCAGAACCATTAGCAGAATCTTTTTCCCGCCACATCTGTATGTTAAGTCCCTCTTTTAATGATGCGAGTGATATAATAGAGAAGGTGATATTATGGAGAAGGTGAAAAATTGATGTTTTGTTAGAAAAGCCCCAAAAAGGAAAGACTTCTTTGCAATAAATTTGTGTCATCACGCTTCTATGTAAGGAAGAGCTTCTATGCCATTATTAGTCAAAATACAGATGTGACAGAACTTTTTTTTTACAAGATTAAGCTATTCATAATTGTGTCCTGATGCCCATTGTCACAAATCATCACAATCTAAATCAAATTAACAATTGCGCCACAACTGGGTTGATCCTGTGTACTCAAGGTTCCCTACCCACACCCTCAAGCACATGCTAAACACTTCAGCACAAATTTAAATGAGCAGTATGTAGGATTGAAATTCCAAGTTAAAGTCCAAATCCACAATATTAAAAAAAAAAAAAAAAAGCTTTTTCACCCGGCCACTCCAATGATGAGCATGCCTGATGATCGAGCCTTACAATGTATGCTACTCAGCTAATGTTTACATTTGTAATATTAAAATTATTTGCTAATTATAAACCCCCTCATGTGGATTTTTATAACTCTGAATCTGCATCTCATACCAGAGGCTGCTACTGACCGCCAGAGGTCACATTTTAAGCCTTGCATGCATATATTGAAACAGACTTTATGACTGAAATTAACTACACGGTTTTCCTAAATATAAACTGGCAGTGGGTAGAGTTACACATGCCAAAACAAAGGCAGACATTCTGAAACAAAATGCATGTTTTCATAGAAAAATACTGGACTTAGCATTGCTTTTTCAGGTAAAGAAATAAGTTCACTTGGCATGTTTCTTAAATATCTGCACACACGTCATGGTATTTCTATGCTTGAGAAGAGTCAAAAACCTCCATACAGAACCTCTGAGTCAAGTCCCCCCATACTTTTACAAGAAAAAAGGCACAAAATAACACTTAATTCAAATCTGTCTGTCAAACATTTGGGCTATGCAATGAATTCTGTGGTAATTGACAAAAATGAAAGTCTAAATTGACTAAACCTGATACCTTTTGCTAAATTTCATAAAAGCAGCAAACAACACTTACACTAATAAACACAAATAAACCAGTGTGGTGACTTTCTGTTTGGAGAGAACATATTTCAGTGACAGACAGCAGATGAAACTCACATTGCTACTCCGAAAAACTCATGCTTGGCTGTGGAAACGACGACATCTGCTTGGCACAGCACTTTGAGGTAATCTTCCTTACTGGGCATGAAACCCCAGTGCTGGATGTGGTCAACCAACTGTTCTTTGGCTTCAGAAAAGATGTCTATAGTGGGAGAGAACGGAGAAAGGGACAGAGGCCTCAATATCGATGTGTAGTAATTAGCGGAGAGAGGGATGTTTAAAGTTTTGGTCATATTTTGTGTGGAGATAAAATAAGCAAGGTCGTCATAAATTTGGACATAAAACTGGAGAAGGGCACAAATAATCAATAACGTGATTCTATTAGCAAAATCAAAATAGATTAAAACCGTTTCAGCATGATTGCCTTCCGAGCAATCGTAAACATAATTTCATAACATGAGCAACCTTTACGATCTGTTTATTCCTTTTGGTCCCGTGGCTGTTTATGCCACGATAAAAGTTCACATCTCAATATAAGAGATTGTGTTTCCTGTAAGTCTGGCTTTGGCAGCGCTTGACTGTGCAGACGCATAAATGAAATGAACACAACACCATAAATGCCTAAGACTGTCCGAAAGATATTAAAACATAATTGTCCACTAATGGGGAGTGTATTTTACCAATGAAAACATTGGCTGTGTGCGATAAACAGATGATCTTTGAACCTAAAGCGATGCACTTAACAAATTTGTTTCAAAGTTAAACATGTAATTACATTTATTCATGACATCAGTGGATTCAAACATCTAAATCATTCTATGAAAAGTAAGGAGAGAAAGGGAAGGAAAAAGAGGATTTTCCTGATCATTTTTTGTGCCCCTGGTTTATAAATCTGCTGATTCCTGAGTTCCAATCCAGTACTTGTATTTTCCTAGAGCTAGCTTTCATTTTTGGTACTTTGAATGACAACTACATGAGTCAACTAGACAACTACAATTTGTCAAGCCAACTAAACTCATATCAAATTTTTATTAAAGCAGTCAAAATAGGACAGAAAAAAAGACAAAAACTGTTTCAATGACTTTGTTTTTTTTTTTCTAGTCATTTTTTGACTTTTATTAAACACATATATAATAAGTGGTGTTTCATGTGACTCCATAAGAAATTGTTGCTTTTTTTATGTTAGATTAGATTCAACTTTATTGTCATTACACATGTAAAAATACAAGGCAACAAAATGCAGTTTAGGTCTAACCAGGAGTGCAATAGCAGCAAGTGCAGGATATATGTATTAGTTATGAATATTATATACAGGTTGTATTAACTATGAAAACAGATTTACAATAGATCAATGTATGTATAGGTTGCTATCAATAATCAGAAGTATGCAGATAGATATGAACACAATTACAAATGTATATGTACAGTGGGTATGTACAATTCAAGATGAATTAGTGCAACAGTGCGATCAATATTAGCAATTTTAAATAATAAATAATGCAGAGTTTATAGGGAATTCAAGTTATGAGGATAATGTGGGGGTATATGGGGGTTTTAATATGGGGGTATAAAAGTGTTTGTATTAGGGATCTTGTTTGGCAACATTTTACAAAAATGTTTATTAATGAATTAATACAGTAACAGTTTAAGGTCAAATTCCAACCGCAAACTATTAGGTTCTTACCTGCTTAAGAAGTTATTAATTATTAAGCAATTGGCTTTTTATTAGTACTTAAGTATGATCTTATTCTACATAATCTATATCTAATACCTAAACCCAACTGCTACTGTAGTTTATTAATGAGCAGCAAACTAGTTTATTGGGCTAAAAGACTAAGTTAAGAGTATATTATTTATTAGGATTGTTTATATAAGTGAATGCAAAAGAAACATGAATTAATGTATAATAAAGCATTTGTTAATACAAGTTATTTATGCATACGCAATTACATTTTTAAGGTCCGCATACAAATTTTGTAAATGCATTGTAACAATAATAATAAGTCTATCCAAAGTGAGAATCTTGTCATCATTTATGCACACTCATGTCATTCCAAATCTTTATGACAAACCGGTATTTTTTTAAATATATAAAATAACAAATTTTGAAGAATGTATTTTTTTTTTATCAATACATTAAAGGTCAACTACAGCTAAAACATTTTTGATAAAAACTCCTAAATTTGTTTAACCTAATAATAATAATAATAATAATAATAATAATAATAATAATAATAATAATAATAATAATAATAATAATAATAATAATAATAAATAAATAAACAAAAAATAAAAAATAAAAAAAGGCATGCCAGTATCCTTTAATGATAATTACTTTGATAAAATGAATAAAAGTGGATGGTGTTTTATTTCCTCTGGTGTTTTTTATCTGAAACTTACACACAGATTGTTTCAGTACTTTTTGTTGGTACATTTTTCCAAACAGTCCTGTGTAGCAGCCAATAAATACACATGCATTACCTAAGCAGGCAAGCAAACAAGCAGATTTAGGTAACTTAACTTTAAGATAACTTGTTTTGAAAGATTTGTTGTATAAAAGCAATACCACACAATATTTGCTCAATTATATCCCCGTGCATAATCCCCGCAGCACATGATGTACCTGGAACGTCAGTGAAGGTCTCTCCCAGGACAGAAACTTCAAAGCTCAGCTGTCGGTCTTTGAGTTTCAGTAAGATCTGGAAGAACAGCTGTGGGTCTTTGTCATGTTCCCTTGAGCCAGAAAGACACAGAGAAACAAAACACTCACTTTTTCACAGTCGGAAAACAATAACATAATTACAAATTAATTAATTGCAGGAAAGTAACAAAAATATTATCAAAAGGGGATACAAAAACAAAGCCCAGAAAATAAAACTCAGCTCCCATCATGTTAAAGATTACATTTAATTATATAGCAGACTGTTTTAGCCAGGCTGCTCTAAAAATGAGGAAATCGCAAGCCATTTTTGTACAATGAATGCAAAAAAAAAAGATAAAGTATTATAAAAATGAATAAAATGAATAAATAACTTTATATACAAATTGTGAGAAAAAAGTGAGAAAATGGAAAAAAGGGAGAAAACAATAAAAAAATATGTATAAGCAAAAATAAAGACCACATGAAATTTATAGGTTTCTTGAATAAAATGTTTGTTTGTTTTTGTCCTGTACCAATAACATTTGTTCTAAATTTAAAACCAAAGAAAGTTTGCCATGACAACTCTCCGAGAGCTTTAGTATAGTAATAAATATGTATATGGCAATGTTGATGTTCTGCTACACTGCTGCTGCTGCTTTGATTATTATGGCAAAGCAAGTTCTGAGACTTGTTATGCAGTCTGAGAATATTAGACACTGCTGATGCAAACATATACGAAACCCTCATAGCACTGGTGGAGCTGAGGTGGAAGTGGGCTTCTGAAAAACACGCTGCAACATTACAGCGTAGAACGAAACTGAGCATTTAAAATGTTCAGGAGCATGAGGTGAGAGCAACCAATTTCCTGCAACATATAGTTGATGACCTGTGTGTGCACAGAGTTTCACGACAGATCTTTGTATTTGTCATTTTGAGAATAAAATGCCATTTGATGATTATGATAATTATTATTATAGCTGTTATTATTATTTAATAATAATATTAATAATAAGGGGGGCACGGTGGCTCAGTGGTTAGCACTGTCGGCTCACAGCAAGAAGGTCACTGGTTGGAGCCCTGGTTGGGTCAGTTGCCGTTTCTGTGTGGAGTTTGCATGTTCTCCCCATGTTTGCATGTTGTTTCCTTCAGGTGCTCACTACAGTCCAAAGACGAGTTATAGGTGAATTGAATTACGAAAATTGGCCGTAGTGTATGTGTGTGAATGTAAGAGTAAATGAGTGTTTCCCAGTGGTGGGTTGCAGCTGGAAGAGCATCCGCTACATAAAACATATGCTGGATAAGTTGGTGGTTCATTCTGCTGTGCATGGAGACCCCTGATAAATAAAGGGACTAAGCCAAGGGAAATCAAATGAAAGAATAAACTAATAATAATAATAATAATAATAATAATAATAATAATAATAATAATA
>CAIGQQ010032765.1:8229339-8256630 GCA_903798035.1 Danio albolineatus
ATAATAATAATAATAATAATAATAATAATAATAATAATAATAATAATCTTTGGACTTGCGGGGGAAAACGGAGAACCTGGAGGAAACCCACACCAACACGAGGAGAACATGAAAACTCCACACAGAAATGCCATCTGACCCAGTCAAGGCTCGAACCAGTGACCTTTTTGCTGTGAGGTGATTGTGCTACTCACTGTGCCACTGTAAGGCCCCAAATATATTCAAAATTGTATATTTAATCAATTTATTTTTTCTTTTTATAATAAAAAAACATACTATATGACAAGATTCGCATTTCTTTTTTGCTTCTTTTTTTAAATGACCTTCCAACTATTCTGTTCACCCATGTGTGTAATTCTATTGTGGTAATAGAAAAAAAAACACTGAGAAAAGGTGCAAATATGTGACATAATGAAACAAGCTCTGGTGAAATTTCAGTGTTTGACATTTTCAATTTCGATTTCTCAGAAACGTATAAACAAATGGAAATGTTAATACAATTATTTACACTTGAGGTGCGTGGTATGAGTTTCTGAAAGTTGCTCTTTGAATCCCAGCTCGTATACCTTAATTACACATGTGAAGCGGAGACCACATGTTCTGTCACTGTGATCCGGCCAGGACTCTGATTGCTGGTGCACTTCCATTAAACTACTGAGCTCAGCCAAGAGATCTGGTGAGCAGCTTCACAGAGATCACTGGCAACGCTTCGTTACCTCAAAAATAGTTCACTCTGAAGTGCGCCGTCAAATCCAAGGCACACTTTACAGGTTTTAAGGAGATTAAACGGGGAGTACTTCAAAGAATTTCATTAAACGCCATTTCAGTTTTATTTTGTACTATGAGAAGCTCAGGGAGTGCTCTTGCTCAACTGAAAAATTAAATATTAAAATAAAACAAAACAATGAAAAGAAAAGAAAAGAAAAGAAAAATTAAATAAAATTAAATAAATCAAAAGAAAAGAAAATTATTAAATTATGTATTATTATATTTTTAAAATTAAATTTAAAACAGAACAGAAAATAATATAATAGAAATTTAAAATTAAAATGTTGACTATTGAGTTGACCAGAAAAATTTGGGCAGCAGTCACACACACATCTGTTTTGCTATCCCAGTGTGGACTCTCTACAGACATAATGATGTTTTACTGTAGAGACTTTATATTCTATCCCCTAAACCCAACTCTCAAAGAAAACATTTACATTTTAACATTTTCAAAATACTTAATTCTGTATGATTTATAACCATGTTGATGTATAATCATTTGTTTTAACCAGTTCTTGTCTTCATCTGACCTCAAAACTGTAAAACGTTTCAGTTTGAAACTTTTTCTTTTATTCTTCAACAAGGCAGAAGTTTGAAGAAAGCTTTCAAGTAAAAGTTTTACATTTTCTGTCACTTTAAAAGTTCCTGAGAAATCAGAATTTTTTTTAGGTGCGGTAATCTTAAGGACATCTATAAACTAGTGTGCTACAAAACAGTAAAGCAATTCGCTTGCAGTTTATCACTTCTTCTTAAACAGATCAACAATGTTGACGTCACCTCATGCATCAGTTTCCAAACAAATCTTCTGACTAATCAAATGACATTTATCTGACCAAATATCTGACATGTCCCACCCCAAGACGCTATAGCTAAATGTGCTTTAGCTCAAAAGCAAACACTTGGGAGTGGTTACTCTATGTCCCACCCTGTTTTTATGTTTTATTTCAATTTATGTCACACACTGAATAGGGACCTTTAAGAAGTTCATCAGGGAACCCAACTGTTTACTGTTGCATTAAAAAGCACCCTTTTGGCACCTTCATTATGAAGAGTGCGGCCTTGTTCTTACCTGTATTCCAGCCTATTCTATTCTGAAGTCAAAAAGACTAGCGTATCTAACCAACACACTGACAACAACAGATCTGATGAAGAAGCTTTTCCACTGAACACACCGGCCCTCAACAAACAGCTCTGAAATCCTTCTCTTTAGCCCAAACTGTGTGCTGAAGTCCTTTGAAAACCCTGACAGTTGAGTGGTGATCCAAGCGGCTCATCCTCTCGATAAAGCGGAGGTATGTTAGCGAACAACGGCCTTACAGAGCTCATACACGTTGCACAAAAGAGGCTTTGACAAATCTCTGAGCTCGTCGACACTAGCGTTCTGTACGCTGTCTGAGAAAGAGCTCGCCTCACAAAAAAAAATGACGACGTTGAAGGTCAAAAACAATTACCGGGGCAGAAGCGCTTTGACAAAAGACACCTCCCACTTGGGTGGAATCTCCTTAGATGAGGTATTAGTGAGGGCTTATTTCCTCTCATTTCCGGTTCTTTTATGTTGCCTTTTCCCCCATGGCTCGACGTTGATTCCCTCATTAATTTTGCAGCCTCTTTGATTCGCTACATTGTGGATGTGATTGCTACCTCCTCCGGTCTAAGACTGGTTGACCTGCGGGGAGGTGACATGGCGACTGCAGGGATGCCTATTACCCGGCCTGTCAGTCTAGTGACTAAAACAGCCTTCACGAGCCCATGATGCCTTATTTCCTACTGACAGCATAGCGGAGGGTTAATTAATATGTCAGTTATGTTATGCGGGGATTGCTGGGGCTCAACGTGCCACTCACGCTAAAAGTGGAAGAGAGACCCGCACAAACACACGTAAACACGAGTTCACTGGAGGCTGGTCTGCGACGTCTCTGTCATTAGTGCAGATTAATAAACCTACAACACAAACATAATAGTGATTATTGGAAAACATCTAGGAGGAGCACTTGAGGGCTACTTTAAATGCAGATGTTAATGGTAGATGGCAAACTTATGGATGACCCAAATAAAGTTAGAGAAAGAGAATATACTGTAGCATTAGTATATTATAAGACTCGGTAGTACACAAAATCGAATAATTAGATGAAGAAACAATATATTTATCATTAAAAACATCCATACTACATTAATTATTTGACACTATATTTTTATTTGATATTGTAAATCGATTTTAAACAGAATTCAAATCAAATAGAGTTGTGTAAAACTATATAATACTTATTTTAGATTTGACAAAAAAGTAAAATGAATATTCTTGAAAATATGATTGCAATTTAAATAGTTTCTATATGAATATATTTTAAAACGCAATCTATTCCTGTGATGGCAAATTTTCAGTATCATTACTCCGGTCTTTATTGTCACATGATCAAAAAACAATCATTATTATTAGCGATATTTGAATTCTGAGTTTAAACATACAGCTTTTATTTGAACTAGAAGTTTGTTCATTCTTTTTCTTTTAAATTACAAGTGGCTTTACTGTCACAGTTTGGTGAATAAACAAAACAAAAATGAAATGAAATAAAATAAAATGACCACAAACTTTTCAGTGCCAAAATGATCTCAGATTCTATTTTTCCCTTTTTGTCACTCCATATACATTACTAAAATGGGGGAGCTTTCTTACCCTTTGACCTCAGAGTGCAATGAGACAGAAACCAAATAAAACAAATACGAAAAAAAGGGTTCTGCAGGGACCCGGCGAATCCTCATTAGCAGTCATCCGGTACCACTTAAAAGAATATGATCCTCTCATTTAGACAGCTATGATTAAATATTCCCCTTTAAGTCGCACCCATGAGGTGCATGTTTTAAAATTCAAACTCTATTTACTGCAAAAGCATGACGTTAAAGGATTCAAATCAGAAGGAAGCGAAAGGGCTAATTAATGGGGCTCTTGAAAGCCCAGGATTCGGTTATCTAGGGATTGATTAGGGTCAGCTGAAAATAGCGGAGGAGAAGCCTCCGGTAAAACAAGACAAAACAAACCGTGACCGTGTCGATTGCTCCTGCTGCTCCTCCACAGGGACGGGTGCGTGGTGGGCTCATAATAAGGAGAGTAACTACACACACATGAATGTGAAAATGTATGTGCTGACGTCTTGAATTATGACTCGACTGTCAGTAAACGATTCGATTTCCACTTCTCTGCTATTACTTGACCCTGATTCATTAGTTTTAATTGTGTGCAAACATCAAACATTTTACAAAAACTCTGCCTTCCCTCATAAGCCGGGTTGAAATCCTTTGTGCCGTTTTCAAAATTCCAGCATATCATGTCCTTCCAAGTGGCGTCCCTCTCTAATGGGGGTCTCGGCGGCATGGCTCTGGCGCAGGAGGAGTTGCAGAAGCAGCCACGATCTGTGCCAACACAGTGTGGTGATGCGTCAGTGCCCGTGTCTTATTTTACTTGGTCATTAGTGCCTGCTGCACAGTCTGAGATACACAAATATGTCTGAATTTCAAGACAGGCCACAGAAAAAGAAAAAAAAAAACTAACATTGCGTAATTGCCTGCAGAGCATAATCGCCTGAAAGACAAAGGTCCAGCAGAGGGAAAGCCCATGCTAGCCCATGTGACTGTCTGATGGTGTACTTTAGCAAAGGTCTTCACCACATATTTTTTTTTTTAAGAACATGTGCTTGTTGGTCACCGTGAAAAAACAAGGTTGGCCTCTTAAATAAATGAGCTTTTCAGAAGCAAATGTAAGCCCTCATCACATGCACCTGCAAACAGCTGCCCTGTCTGACCATACGCCCCAGTCAGCGCCTGCAATAAGACAGTCCTGTAATCCAACAGATGAAGACCTATCCAGGCCACATGGAGATTAACAATCTGCAACCAGTGCTGATGACAAAAAAGAGAGGCTGGGGGGGAAAAAAGGAAAAAGGATGAAATGGGACACACTGTTAGAGATAATCCAAACCCCTTCTTATTTTTCCAGCAGCTCTCGCCCTGTGTAAATCCCAATTTAACTCGGACCAAAGCCAACGTTTACGAAGCGCGGATGTTAACAGCGCTAATCCATCTGTGTTTTGCTCAGTTTTGAAGAGATTACACAATGGGCGCTTTTGTTACTGATACAAGAGTAGGTGAATGACAGATACATAACACAAACAAACATTGCACAATCCCTGTGCCAGCATCAAACTTCCACACCGGTGGTCTTTTCGGTTGTTAATCAGATTTATGGGTGTTTTTTGGTAAGGAAACATATCGTCGCTGCCAAAAGATGAGCAAAGAGTCATGGGAGAAATATGTGGCTTGAGCAACAGTTTCTTTTTTTTTTTTTTTCTCAGCCCATGGCAGATGAGGTAGAGATACAATGCTGTTTGGTTTCCACTCATGCCAAGAGGAGGTCTAAAATATGGGGAGTGGAAGATATTTAAACTTCAACAAAAACCACAGAGCAATCCTGCGGGCAATAAAATATTTTCTCATCCCTCCCCCATCGGTCGCTGTGAACAAAACTCAACGGCGGAGACTTTTTCTTCTGGTCCTGTTTTCTCGGTTCTGTTCAAGCAAAACTTTTTTTTTTGTGAGGAATCAAGCGCTGATGTCACTTGTAATATTCTAGCAGTGCGTTTCGCCAAGATTGCGTTTAAGAAACAATGAGATGATGTTGAGATGTATTAGACAAGCATCGAGGGGGTTGCTGGACACATAAAAACTGATTCGGACCACTGGCTTATCTATGCATGTTGTTCCGAAACAAGCATGTTATCCATTTTCCATGCCTCTGCTGTCCTGTCAAACAATTCCCGGGACAGTCCAAAGCTAATAACTCACAGAATGGTAGTTGTATACAGGTTGATGTTTGAGGCGCTTTCATGTTGCACATGTTTGAAGTCTGCTGAGAAACAAGGTCCTCAAATTACATTTCTTAGTAAGGGCTTTGTTTAATTTACAGTGAAAAAAAATAAAAAAAAATTATGGACAACTTTTTCATTCTGTACCTTCCATTATTATATGTAGATATTTGGTTCCTTTATTAATTTGCAGTGTTAGGGGGTAACGCATTACAAGTAACGCCTATATTTAAGTAATATCATAATATTACTTTTCTAAGTAATGAGTAAAGTAATGCATTACTTAAAAAAATTAAGTAATAATATTTAAGTTACATTTTTGAAAATGTAATGAGAGTTACTTTTTAGTTTAATTAATCAGTTTTTAAAAAATAAATTACTAGTCACAGTAAGTAGTCACAATGAATCATGAAGTCGACAAAAGAATTAAGTGTTCATTATTTTGAAAGCATTGAAGAAAAGGAAAAGGAGATTGTCTCAATGGACAATGGTTTTACTTCAGACAAATAGTACAGTACAATTAAGACATTAAGATAATAGTAGCAAACACATTGCTTTAAACTTTCAATAAGGGCTCAGGAAGTTCTCAGATAAAATTATCCTTAAATATTTTTAATGTGTTTTTTTTAAGGTAAAATGAAGGTGTGGGCTATACAACATTGTTAATTGCAGAGCTCCTCTTCAAAAAAAAAAAAATCCTCTAAAGGAGATCAAGTCTCAGCCAGGTAATAAAAGTAAAGCAAAAGTAACTCATTATGTAACGCATACTTACCATAAAAATTACCTACGTAACATACTTATACTTATATTTTTGGTAACTAAATATTGTAATGCATTACATTCAGTAGCATTAACTTTTCCCAACACTGTTTATTTGCACCTTGGTTGAATTGGAATGGTTTATGATTGTACTCACTTTTGTACACATGTAAAAAATATATTTGCTTTATTAACTTGAGAGCCGTACAATCAACTGTTCGAAATAAGAGATTGAAAAGTGTATTTGAAAAAAAATGCAAGGGCAGTTTTATATAATGTTCTAAAGAAATAAATAAATGGCTGAATGAATGTAATAGAAATCCTCATAAAAGCTGAAATGTTTACTATCTGTGGTGCATGAAAAATATATTACTGCTATTCCAATATTTATTATGCAAAAATGCAATATTAAAATAAATTCACAGAACTCTGAAATAATATTTGACTGTGTATATAAGTATAACTACATCTAGTAGCTAGATATAAAATTAGTTTTGGCATTACAGAGTTGTACTCTTTTATTCCCAAAGAAGTAAAAAAAATATGTTATCAAACTCAAAATGATGTAAGAGCATTTGTTTTAATAAACTATATATTTTCCAACCAAGTGTACAAGATCAAAAGTGCCTGAAAATAAAAAAAAATCCTTTTATTGTAATTATAATGAACTTATAATTCCTTAAAATTATAAATGAAGATCCATTATTTATATTTACCATTACATACTGAGAATGTTAATGAAAAGAACTATCCAAATGTTCAAAGCATTTTACTCAACCAAACTTTCTCTAATAAATGCATGTTCAAATGACCTCTTGATGAATAAATGTTTGTAATGTTATCAGGAGCGTCTCACCAGCGATGTGGCCAGACGATGTGCAGTGGCCGCAGTTTCTCTCCCTCGTGACCACACAAAGGGGACGCTGTTTCCTGATGTGGTGTGACACTGGTGGGCTCATGGGACTGATTTGTTCCAGCCACATTGAGCATCTTTTCAGGTGGCTCAGAGTCCGGGTGACTGCTGGGATTTATTATGAAGTCATTTACATTTTCATGCTTGTTTCATCAATTGCACAATAAATGTTTTAGTACATTCAGTGCCCAGCATAAATAAATACACCCCTTACAGATCTTTCTTTTCAATTTATATTTCATATAGGATGCTATACAATTTATTTGTGCGCATACATTCGAATAATCAGTACCAAAGCCAAATCTTGGGCTAATCTAACAAAATAACGTCCAGAACTTAGTACATTTAAATTAATATGCTAGAGAATAATATCATTTTAATGAAGGAAAAAGATCAACATAAACAACATATAAATAGTTAACTGCCCCACCAAGAAAAAAGTTTTGGATTGCATTTCTTAATTCCTGATGTTGCTAGTTAACACACTCGATGCATTTTTTTTCAACACATCTCTTAATTTTTTATATATCAGCCTCTACCAAATGGTTGATACATCGATTTATGGTAAAACTACTAGAATTAATGCATATACTATGCAAATTTGAAAAAAAGTGTACGACCAATTTATTACAAAAACAAAAACATTTTTGAACACTAAATCATCTTTATTTTTTGAAGTATGCCATAACATATTACAGATTCTCATTTAACACATTTTCTTTATTTTATTTTTTTTTTACAATAAAACCAAAATCAAGTGTCGTATCGCAACAGGATTATGTTGTGCATTGTAAACCATTATTTAAAACAGTCATTCTTTAAATGACTTTAACAGTCATTATTTAAAACAGTCAAAATATGGTCAACCATTTGGTAGTTAAAGGGTTAAAATAACAGTTATTTATAACTATATTGTTATTTTATAATAGTACACCCTAGCATATTAATTTGAATGTAGGTTTTGGTCGTCATCTTTCCATTCTTAAAAATGTTAGGTGACCTATTATTATAATGGAAATGAGTCAAGACAAGTCAAGCTTTATTGTCATTCTGCTACATGTGTGGACATACAGTGGAATGAAATGTTGTGTCTTACAGGACCACGGTGCTACACAAACAAGCATAAGCCTAAATATGAACACAACACAAGCTATGTTTAACCTATACATAACTAACATACCGGAGGGGCACTCTAATTATACTAACTATAACTATACATATACTATAATCAGTTATACACGAGACATACTTTTACATAAAACAGAATAAGGTTGAATAAAACAAGTAGTGCAACACAATTTGTGTAACATTTACAAGTAAACATTGTTTTCCTTATTGAGTCCTTGTAAGAGTTTATGTAAAGTGTCTGATTTATATATAGAGAAAAGTGTTTTTACAGGTGGTTTGTCAAACCCACTCATTCAGTGTGAAGCACACTCAGAAATGCAAATGTTTTGTTCAAAGAAACATGGAGTAATTGGAACTGTTTAAATGTTAAATAAAACTGCTGAATAAAATCTGTTTTAGTAAAATGCACTAAAATATATATTATAAAATATACTCAAATATTTAATATTGATATAAAAAAATACATACAGTATATATGGTGTACTTATTTATGCTGTCCACTAAGTAGTGTTCAGTGGTACAGTTTCCTACCTTGGACTTGATGTCTGGACGTGGCTTTTAGCAGCCGGAGCATGGATATCATCACACCGCACTGGATGCCTGAGACGCTTGTGTGCAGGGAGGAATCTGAGGACGAAAGGGAAAAAAGCCCTATAAAGCAACATAAGAGAAACTTTGGAAAAAATTATTTAAAAAAAAGAAACTGTAAACACATTCCTAATTCAAAGATGTTTTTCTTTAACCTTCATTGATTTCTATAATGAAAACCAGCATAAGGAGCGAATAATTCATATGCTACAGCAGTCAGAACATTATATGTTTGTGCAAAATAAACAAAAAAGGTAACTAAAACCACATTTTAAAAAAAGAAAGAAGAAAAAAGGGGGCCTCATGTGGCATTTCTCTCTCCCCAGCCTTAAAAATATGTCAGGCACACAACCGGACTGATGTATTCTGCAACCACCACGATTATTACAAGTTTAAGAAGTTTAAAACAAGTCACATTTTCACGTAATTCTCTGCCAAAAGCAATCCATAAAACGCAGAGAGCACTTTCTGGGTTCTTTCTGCCTCCTCGGCACCGCGACTCCTAATTGTAGGTTGTGTGATGGACGTGAGCCAATTAGCTGCTTGAGGGCGAGATTCCCCCATGCTTACTGACATACTATTATTTTTTGCAGTGGAGCACAACCGAAGGCACTGGTAAAATCTAAGAAGAACCAACCTTGTGTTGCCCAAAGTGAGCATTATGAGACGACAGATATATGACACTATCTTTAGTCCAGTTTAAAACGAGTCAAAATATTTATAAAAATAGCTGGAGATATGCAAAACGCAAGATAATTGTCCAAAGATCTGGGGATCACTGACAGCAAACGCTTGGCTGCTGATGCAACTTTCCATTACAGTGAGACCTTTTATTTTATTTTATTTTTTAAAAGCACTCGGCAGATTCAGGGAAAATTTAACTAAATTTTAAAACATAGCAAACAAAATAAAGTAAAATAAAACTACAAAAAGTTTAACAAAAGAATAATAAAACAAATTTACAAAACAAATTGCTAAATTAAAATAAATAAATACCATAAAATAAAACAAGAAATTAAATAAAAACTAAAATATCAAATCAGAATCAAAAGGTAAAATAAAATAAATAAATAAAATAAAAACATAACAAAACAATAAAAAATAATACATTTAATGAAATCAAATAAAAGAAAAAATAAAGAAAAAAAAATAAAGTATCAAATCAAAATCAAAACATAAAACAAAAAAAAGATTTTTTTTTAAAAACAAAACCTATTTATAAAATAATAATTGATGATAATAATAATAATACTTCAAATAAACACTAATACTAAAAATAAAACAAAATAAAATAATAAAACAAAACAAAACAAAACAAAACAAAACAAATAAATAAATAAAAACAGTTCGTTAAATTGACTTGAATAAAGTAGATATCCTAAGTGGCACTTATATATATGTATTTCAGTGAGCCAAAGATTCTGTGGTGGAGGCAAGCAATACAACATGACGAACTACTAACCGATTTAGCACAACTTCCCACAATATGTTTATAATATACATAGATCCTTCCAAGTGCTGGAGAACTCATCGACTTCAAAACAAAAGCGGCTGTAAAGGCAGTGGAGCGTAAAGAGAGTTTCTCCGCGAGTTACATACAGACAGCTGCCTCAGCTCACCACAATGCACTTCTACCACCCACTTTTTCCGAGTTAGTTGTGTACCAATCACAAATGAAAAAACACGAGAGGAGAAAGCAGCTTTTCTCATTGGTTCTGTATCTTTGCAACTGTTTTAAAGGCATTTGCGTGTACAGGACCCAAGCATGCATGTGTTTGACTGCACTTTCATCTAGATGAAAACAAGTTGTGGAAGCGTTAGTCAAACGCAGATAGGTAAATTGTGGTTTGAATGGAAGAACCTTCAAAGAAAGCTGTTAAGCCACAAAGTAAATGTACACAGAGCATTGGCAATTTGATCTTTTGAAGTTGCCGTTTCAGACGCAATGCTCTAATTCTGCATCCATCTCGGTAAATATGCAATCGGTGAGCATGTGAATATGAAACGATAGCATTATTATTCTCCAAACGTCCCAGAGAAAAGACAGAGAGCATCAGTGAGAGCAGTCACTCAACAGTTCACCTCCATTAGATTAGCCATTGATAAAAGTGCCAGGGAAGAATTTTATTTTCAATGGATGAATGAACTAACAGATGTGGACAGGAGAGCCGGGCTACATAAAAGCTGCACTAAAGAGATGACAAGAAGGTGGTGGAGGCAAGGTATGAGCGATGGAGCTGCCCTGCGAGCTGGGAGGAAAATTTCATTTCGAGGGCCATTTTGAAAATTACCCAAGGAGGTTTTGACTAGGCAATAAAAACGCAGCCGTGTCCACCGACAGGAGAGGGAGAACGCCACCAATTAGCTTATTTATAAATCAGGCGCAATTTCAGTGATGACTTTTACCTTGCATTTGATTAAATGTGAAAGGATGGTTGGGGGGAAAAGAGGGAGGAAAGAAAATCAAAGTCAAAAATCATTTCATCTAATTTCCTTTATTGGCAATAATCACAAGCGGTCTCTTTTTCCCAGGCTAATGAAAAATTCCATTGATCTTGAGGTTGGCCGTTGCGACGGCTCAGAAGTGCAGAGAGCTACGTGTGAGCGGTGCAAACTTTCTCCAGCAGCTCTTCTGGGTACTTCTGCACAGCTTAATGCAACTGGGTTTATTACAAGCTAGCATCAATCCACAACATGCCATTCATAATGATGATTAATGCCATATAGTAAAAGTTGTCAGGCATTTTTTGAGCAGACAGTTGGGTAAGAAGTTATCCATTTTTTTAATTGGCAAACTAGATGCTCTAATTTAAAGCAATATTGACAGCTTATAGCAAATATTTCATAATCTTAAAATCATAATGTTGAGTTTATGAGTTTCTTTCTTCTGTTGAACATAGAAAATATTTTAAAGAAAGCTGAAAACCAGTAAACACTGACATCCATAGTAGGAAAAACATTCATTCATTCATCTTCTTTTCGGCTTAGTCCCTTTATTAATCTGTTTGACGCAGCGGATGCCCTTCCAGCTGCAACCCATCTCTGGGAAACATCCAAACATTCTCATTCACACACATACACTACGGACAATTTAGCTTACCCAATTCACCTGTACCGCATATCTTTGGACTGTGGGGGAAACCGGAGCACCTGGAGGAAACCCACGTGAACACGGGGAGAACATGCAAAGTCCACACAGAAATGCCAACTGACCCAGCCGAGGCTCGAACCAGCGACCTTCTTGCTGTGAGGCGACAGCACTACCTACTGCGCCACCTTGCCACCGTAGGAAAAACAATATTATGGAATTCAGCTGACTTCAAACTGTCTTCTTTGGTGTTTAACAGAAGAAAGAACAATGATATTATGATGATATGATGACATGATATTAATTGGTGGGAAACTATCCATTTAAGGGGATACTTATACAATTTATCTAAAAATGGACAAAAAAACTGTATTTTGGACTTTTGTTTACAAGAAAGCAATGCTTTATCAGAAAGTGTAGAATTCTGAAGACAGATTCAAAGAATTAAAAATGCAATTACTGTCAAACAGTGAATAAAGTGCTTTTTTTTTTTTTTTAAGTGTGATTTGTTTTTGTTCCTATTTGTACATGAAACTGTTCAAAATGGCAAATGGAAAACATACCGTAGGTATGAGGCTTTGACAAAATTAAAGATTGCATATAACTCCATAAATCTAATGTTTTACAAAGCACATTTATACTATAGTTCCATATTAGTGCACATACCATTAAAAACAGTGTTAACAATGTTTTGTTTTAGATGAAAGTATTCATTCAGAAGGGATTTTATCAAATAAGGATCCATTCGTTTAACCATAGGGGACACAATTCATTCATTCATTTTCTTTTCAGCTTAGTCCCTTCATTAATCTGGGGTCACCACAGTGGAATAAACCCCCAACCTATCCAGCATACTGTATGTAATACACATCGGATGCCCTTCTAGCTGCAACCCATCACTGGGAAACATCCATACACACTCATTCACACTCATTCACAACGGACAATTGAGCTTAACCAATTCACCTATACCGCATGTCTTTGGACAAAGGAAACCTACGCAAACACAGGGAAAACATGCAAACTTCACACAGAAACGTCAACTGAAGCAGCCGAGGCTCAAACCAGCAACCTTCTAGCTGTGAGGCAATCGTGCTGCCCTCTGTGCCACTGTGACATAATATATAATAATTGTATTTAAAAGTATATATTTATAATGTATTTATTTATGTTTTAATGTCATATCAGCAAGGCAAGGCAGGTTTATTCATACAGCACATTTCATGCACAATGGTAATTGAAAGTGCTTTACATAAACAGGAATAAAAACAAGGCAACAAAAATGATTAATAAAATTACATATGCTTTAACAGATAAAACAGATGAAAATATGTTAAAACAGGTTAGAAAAAAAAATAATAGTGCGATCTGTCAGGCGTAGCACAGTGCTCATTCAGTAAAGGCACAGCAATACAGATGTGTTTGCAATGTTGATTTGAACATGCCTAATGTTGGAGCACATCTGATCATTGCTGGAAGATGATTTCTGCAGCAATAGGTGCAGTAGCTAAAGGCAGATTCACCCTGCTTTAATTGAACTCTTGGAATTTCTAATTTACTTGATCCTAATGATCTGAGGGAACTGTTAGGTTTGTATTCAGTGAGCATATCTGTAATGTATTGAGGTCCTGGGCCATCTAGTAATTTATAGACAAGTAGTAATACTTTAAAATACATTCTAAATGTAAATGTGAGCCAGTGCAAAGACCTGAGGACAGGTGTGATGAGCTCTGATTTTCTGGTTCTGGCAGCAGCGTTCTGGATGAGCTGCAACTGTCATTTTTCTAGCAGTACAATATGGCTGTATATTGTCACTGATGGGACACTAAGGCTATATTCACGGCAACACTTGTATTAAATATTCAATACAGAAATTACAATCATGACTGTTTTAATCATTCATTTTTGAAAAAAAAATAATTAATTAATTAATTAAAACAAATAAAAACAAACAAAAAGTCATATACTGTAATTTGTTTTAGTTTGTTCAATGATACATATTGCAAAATGAAACAATTTTTAATGTTACCAAAATGTGAATAGTAACATTTTGTTTAGAAAGATAACAGAAAAAAAATAAAAACAGTTTAAGACAATAAAATAAAAAATGTATATACATAACTTACATTATTTTTACAAACACTGTAGATTTAGCCTAATTTGCCCTGATCTTGAATATGGCCACAACTCTCTGTCCACTGAGCCACATAAAGCAAGCGATCACGCAAAGGTTTAATGCAGCCAAGTGTGTCGTTGTGAAAGCACCGTGGCCAGCATTAGTCTCATCAGTGTGGCTGCCCTGTAGGATGGCCTGACAGAGGTCCGGTATGATGGGCACAGGAGACCTGAAGAGAGCCTCTGAGATGTGGTCAGAGAAGGTCATTACTGCACATTAACATCTACACTCATTATTACCAACTGACCTCATAGTCAAACGCCAAACTTTCTGTCCCACACATCCTGGACTTTAGTCAACTCTACGTGACACCGACTATGAAAATATCCTACCTCAGAGGGCGGCGGGACAAATTTTAATGACAAAGACTGACATGCTGTACAGCTAAAGTAGGTCACAGGAGGTAACAAACAGAAGGCCAGTGGAGGTTTCCAACGACACTACAGCATTGCCCCATTTTCATGCAACGCAGATGACGGATATGATCGTATCGGCTTGTGGAATGCGTTAGCGATGACAGACTTTCCGTATTATGTAATGTGCATATGGCTTAGCAAATCTGACATAGAATGGGCAGATTTTGACACAACTGCACAAGCCATGACATCTGTCATGTGAAGCAGACACATAACAGCCTGATCGCTTCAAACAAAACCTCGACATCTCCCTTTTCTACAAGCACGTAGTGTACCGTAGCAGTGTGTAACATTTAACAATCCTTTCACTTTTAGTTCAATCTTTGTTTTGAAAGTTACAGTATGCAAGTATTGTTTTATCCTAAATGTAAAAATTGTGTGCTTAATGGAGATGGCACTGAAAATATTATAAACTAATTATTAATGGCTAATAATTTGTGTAGTTATAAGAGAAATGTGGCATTTCCACTGATGCAAACCAAATAGCAAAATCTAAAAAATCTTAATCCCAGGTGTAAACTGGGCATAAAGAATTCAAGTCTTTGTCTTTCCAGACAATGGCTGCATTCCAAACCCTTAATGGGTATGGAGGGAAAGAAAGTGAGCATCTCAGTCGCAGAATACACTGTAAAAAAATCACAACACAACTGATTATTCATTCATTTTCTTTTCGGCTTAGTCCCTTTATTAATCCGGGGTCGCCACAGCGGATTGAACCGCCAACTTATCCAGCATTTGTTTTACGCAGCGGATGCCCTTCCAGCCACAACCCATCTCTGGGAAACACATTCATACATTCTCATTCACACACATACACTATGGACAATTTAGCTTACCCAATTCACCTGTACCGCATGTCTTTGGACTGTGGGGGAAACCGGAGCACCCGGAGGAAACCCACGCAACCACGGGGAGAACATGCAAACTCCACACAGAAATGCCAACTGGCCTAGCCGAGGATCGAACCAGCGACCTTCTTGCTGTGAGGCGAACGTGCTACTCACTACGCCACCGTGGCGCCCCCACAACTGATTAAGTTAACTTAATAGTTTTTACAAATTTAAGTGGATTGAACATAAAACAATTAAGTTGTCCTCCAAAAAAAATAACAACTATATTGTTTTAACTTATTAAAAGTAGCAGCAAAAGCAATATGCTTAAAATGGCTCTTTTACGTTTAGGATAACTTCAAATAAAACTAAGAGACTTCGAAATTTCTGACACATACTAGACATAAATTATATTATCAGACCTTTGAGTTTAAGTAAACAAAATTACAAGTGTATTTTATATATATTTTTAATATAAAACTCCAGCTCAATTCTATTTCATTCAATCATTCATTCATGTTCTTTTCGGCTTAGTCCCTTTATTAATCTGGGGTCACCAAAGCAGAATGAACCGTCAACTTATCCAGCATAGGTTTTACGCAGCGGATGCCCTTCCAACTGCAACCCATCACTGAGAAACACCCAAACACACTCTTTCACACACATACACCACAGACAATTTTAGCTTACCCAATTCACCTATTGCGCATGTGTTTGGACTTGTGGGGGAAACCGGAGCACCCGGAGGAAATCCACGCGAACACGGGAAGAACATGCAAACTCCACACAGAAATGCCAACTGACCCAGCTGAGGCTCGAACCAGTGACCTTCTTTCAATTCTATTTAATTGTGTATTTTTTTATTTTTTTATTTATTTTTTTTTTGGTGCTAAACAAATTTGTTGGATGGAAATCCTGCCTTTAGTTAAATTCATTGGAGTTCATCCAATGAGTTATTTCTTTGAGTGTAGGCAGATGATGATAATTTATGATCACATGACTCAATTGGCTCTTTTATACCAAAGGCATGTATGCTTACATATACAGCATATATAATTTTTTTTATTTCTAACACTTCTTTTTCTTTCACAACTCCTTTTTTCATTTGTTCTTCCATCAAATGTTGATTTCTTACCTCTTCTGTAGATAAAAAAGGTATTGTGTTATCCTAACCATATTTTGTCATTACATTTTATTTGTTGTTTAGTTTTAAACAAATGACAAATGACAAGAATTTACAGAGAAAGCACAAGCACAAGTTTTAATAAAAGAAAATTAATTCATTGCCAAACTAACTATGTGGATCTCTATGTTCTGTGGAAGACAAAGAAATCAAAATGTTTTATTATTGTTTTCAGTTTCATCTTTTACAGTAAAATGCAGAGAAGAAATTAAGTCACACAGATTTAAAACAACAGGAGAGCGAAATGCTGATTGTTAATTTTGAGGTCAAACATCTAAAAAAACATGGTATTTTCAGTGCTTCACAATGATTTACAAGAAGCAAAGGATTTTTTTTTCCTTGCCAAGTCCAACGCATAATGAAGTAGCAATGACATATGTCTTCATGCAGGGTGTTTTCAATTCAAATTTAGCACAGTGTAACGCTCTGCACCCTTCAGTGAGTATCATGAGTATTCACTTCAAGTGTCCTGTAAGTGTTTTTGAAATGAGCAGGGCATATAGATGCTCACACTTGAAGCCTCTTTTGAGACAGGGAAATGTATACCTGGTGATACATTTGATTGCACACAGATCAAACAATCAGAGAAATCACATTTTTACTTTTGTTATATAAATACCTGCATGTCCTGATTACATCATAGCCAAAGTGATGGCCACTAGCCAGCTGCTTGGGACAAATCTCTGAAGCCAAGGGCTTTATCCTTGATTCATTCCTATTTATCACGGTTCGCTCCTAGCACTTGAAAGCACCATATGGACTCAATTGTGGTTCGTTCCTGGCACATGTGATCTGGAGATCAGACGCATGCCATACCTTTGGGCTTTACCATTGGATTATTTTCACAGGGCATATACTAAGGAGTGCTCGTGCCACAAGGATGGAGATCCCTTTTGAAAGCGTCCTCCGAGCATGAGGTGGTGGAATCCGATGTCAAAGAAACAAATGAGAAAAGGTGCCCGCCAGATGTTTCACCGACAAGATTAAACGCTCAGCTGTTTGATTAAGAAAGCACATCTCCTCATCACCCCAGCCTGCCCACATTAAGGCTTAAGAGCAATCAAAAACGAGAGCGCTACAGGATGAGTAGCAAGGCGCATGAGGATTTGGAGCTCGGGTGCCAAGTGATGAGTTTCTGACCGCTGATGGCCACTGATAATCAAGGCCTCCAAGCACGAAAAGCAGAATTAGCAGACGTTCAACATCAGCAGCTGTATTAGTTATGCACATTTACCAAACACGCTAGTGCTGGACCCACAGCACATTTTTCCGACACACTGGAACAGTTTCCCCAGCCGCCTAAAGATGAAACCCACGACTCAATGCTCCCCACACATTTCTACAACAACACATCGAGTCGGTTCGATTAAATAATGTAACCCACGCCACTATGAAGCCGTGGCACTGCTTTATGTAACAAGGTAATCGGCGCCTTTGATGCGACTTTATTACTTCGATATGGGACCAAGGCGCATAATTTCCACTGTGCTGTTCCCTTTGAACCATTCTGAGACAATCTCTACAGCAGGATATCCTGCCATCTGCTTCAGTAACAGAATCGCTCCGCCAGTCAGTCATTGGCGGCAGGCCGTCGTACAGAGAGTCACATCCATGCCTTTGAACTGCTTTTTAAAAAGCGGCCAAATACCCTCTTTTCCCCACCAACTTTGAAAAGTAGCTTCAGTTATCTGTGCTGAGTTAAATGGGCTAATGAAAACCTGGTCCTCCTGACAACGAGAGTCTAGCGAGAGATTCCTGCTATGGATTTTCCCCTCGATGAGCTTGATAGCAGCATTGCGGTCCCCGTCTTAAGGAGGAACTGTCATTGTTTTAGATCAATACAGTGCTGGCCATCAATCTTAGCGCTCCGATCGGGACTTTCTACACACATCTGATGCCAGTTAAGTGCTATGGAAACCAAACTCGCTCTTCTGCCAGAGCGAAGAACAATGGAAATCAGAGCAGCATTGCATTTGAGTCCTTCCAGGAGTGTCTTTGTGATGTGGCGGCTCCGTAGGGCTGAAATTCCTGAAAGGACACCTGACCGTCATGTGACTTAATGCAAACATGCCCAGTCGGCCTGTTGTGTTTTAATACAAAGCCTGGCCTTTAATAGGGGCCACCAGCGTTGTGGATTTCAGTGATTGATGATGTGGTATGGCCTCTCTCAGCTGGGCTCCTGCTCACTAGGGTCAATCGCGATTGAATTACGGCTATAAGCAGAAAGCCAATTAATAAGTGAGGTCTGATGAAGTTGATCCAAAGGACACTGCGAGAGAGTTTTGGGATTATGCTACATTCAATGAGATATTACAAAAGATGTTTTCATTCTGAGGTTACTTTTACCTTATTTATTTTTCTCCACTAAATGGGTATGGCGACTGCGGGCTAACCCTGCGCTTTATTTACTTTAAAGGGAGTTTCCTCATCCTAGCCTTCCTAGGCTGTCTTTTCGTGATGCTTTCTATTAGTATTCTAGACATCTTTCGGTCTTTCCTTTATTTTCTTTTATTTACCAGCATCTATTGCGAATACGCTATGACAACGTAGCCACATTTTCATAATTTAATTATTTTTCTTTATTTTGGCAGAGAGAAAGAGAACAAAAGAAATAAGAAATCGCATAAATAAGGGAGCCTACCTGCGAGGTATTTCATATCAAATACTCGGTTTCTTCTCTTGTTTGTCTCTGGGAATATTTTTAAATTCTTAAAAGGCTTGGACAAAGTTGGTTGCAGAGAAAAGAACCCAGGGCATGTTGACGGATGGCCGGCCATGCATATAATCGTTTCCTTACACTCTGTGAGTTTGCTTTGGAAGGGGCGAATTACCATCTGAAAATGAGCTGAGAAACACTGTAGGCGAGAGCCCTGCGTCATCAGTGTCAGCTTACTTACATCGTCTCTTACCCATGATACAGACACACACACTCGCAAACATGCACACACACTAGTGTGGACCAATATTACTAATGTCATCTTAACCCATATTTTACACACGGGGCAAATTTGACACCCAACCAAGCGTAGGGGTGCATCCATCACCTCAAAAAAACAAAACACACATAAAGGGGCTATATGCAATAATCGTTATATATTAATCACTTTCTGTAGGTTATGTGTGAACAGCTTGTAACAAAAACTAAAAGGCTTTTTGAAAAGCCTGTAGAGTGACTTTCATGAGAAGGATCACAGAGAAAATCCAAAAGATTTGACATGTATGCATTAGTATAAAACTGGCAATGGTATGTCCAACATTACTCTAATAATAAAAATAATAAATAATATTCATCTGCTTTTTGTGTATTGAACATATGTCATGTTCAGACTCCTGTATGCTATTTGTGCACAAGTATAAGCAGAAGCAACACGTTTTTGGCATCTGTTCACTTAACAAACACTAAAAAGAAGGGTTTATGAATTATCTATTCAAAAATTATATACAAAAGTGTCTCAACTGTTAAATTCACCCCAAAGCTATACGTAATTTAGTGTATCAAGCATTTTCATTTAATTCAGTGCTTTTCAATTTAGTTTGTATCTCTAAAACAAAACTTCAAGTATTTTCCCTATGAAATAAAAGAGAGAAAGAGAGAGCGAGAAATATGTTATCAATATAGGTGCATTTCTGAAAGATACAACAAAAGCACATGCAGCTGTTTTAGCGATGACAAACACTGAAACGTGACCTTAGCGGTGTGCGCTGCTCTGGCTCTTCTAAATGATGAAAAACAAACTTGAAAACACAAAGCGGCTGGATGTTGCATTAAAAATCTTGATTTTGTCAACCAATGATCTACTGACTAATGCAAAAAAAAAAAAAAAAAAAAAAAAAGCATCTGAGGGATAATGGAAAGCATGCCTCACTCAGACCTGGAGATAAACATTTTGGATTTACTGATCAAAAGAAGAAAGAGAAGATAAAAACTTATGGACTGCAAACATATTAAATAGAAAAATGTTATGTTAAAACATGACATGACACATTTATGATGGGGCAAACACTTATCATAGAACATACGATTCAGATTTGAATGACTAATAGGTCAAATAAACTTATCTGCAACAAATTCAGAGCAAGTAAAGCCCATTAATGTTTCAAATAACTTTTGTAAAAATAAAAAGGTAAAATGTTTTATTGTCTTTTAGCTTAACATACACTATAAAATAAAAATACAAATTCTAACCTGCACACAGCAAAACATATAAATGATTCATACAAAATATATAAAAATAAAAATAGTACATTTGATTATATTGCAAATTAAGTTAAAGATTATTAATCAAAGTCCTATTTTTTTTTTATGACAAATAACAAGTGTTTTGGGGCAGCACTGTCCTAAAAAGTCTTTTACAATGGCATTATTTGACAAGATTGTTTAGGTATGAATGAAAATGAAATTAAAAAGCACATCTACATCTACTGGATGGAACATTACATAAAATGCTTTTTAAAATATTCAATCAATATTTAAATATAAATAATTCATATTTAGATATTTGCATGTGCACAAACTGATCTCTTAAAACTACGACAATTACCAATTCTGCAACCGATCCAAAACTGATTTCTAATTCAATAGCAACGTGCGCATCAAAACAACAGAGTCTGCTTTACAGCTAAGGGAGTATGTGAAATGGAATGCAGTACATGCTTACAGTCTCTCTAATCTTGAAACCAGCACACATAAGCCAAACCAAGAATGCCTTGAATCAAAATGAATTACCAATATTGTTCCACTCGTTTCGGATCCTGCTTGCTGTTCATTAGGAATCTAATAAGAAGCAGGCCCCTCCGTGGAGTCGCTTCTAGCCGACTTATTCTTGACATTGCTTTGGAACAGGGCTATGAAAAAAGCACCACCCATGCTTGCTGATCCAAGACGACAGTTCGAGAGGCAAATTCTGAAGCCAATCTGGACTGCACGAGTCAAAACGACAAACACAACATGGAAAGACTTTAAAGCTGTAGGGTTTAAAAGAAAAGCAAAAAAGCAGACCCCAAATAAAAGTAAAGCGTGTCTGAATGCTGTGCATTTAAAATATATGCTTTCAGCTTGTTATTTCCTCCAATCATTCAGGATTAGATTTTAAATAGCAAAAATATGCAGTCATAATAACTAATTAAAAAAACAATACATAATTAATGGATTTAGAATGAATTGTGAGTTTGCAGCTACAACTTTGTGCATCCACATGAGCAAAAAAATAAATAAAAATATGTTGTGTTTTTGGAAACTTGGTGAATTTTAATAACCTGTCCAATAAAACTCTATTTAGATTTCGGTTTGATTTGCTTGACATCTGCTGCAGATGAAATGCTTTGATTAAAAAAAAAAAAATCCTCCGTAGTTTTGATACTACATCATGGACCGCTTCAAAAATCAAACACAAATATCTACAGTCAAACAGACAACGACACAAAGAAAACGCTTCCTGTCCCAATGGGCATGTTGTGTATGTGTGTGCATGTTCGCCCGAGCACAAGCACGTATCTGTAGCCGGAGCGTGTCAAGTGATCCACACAGGATATTAAAGCTGTCTATTCTAATCACTTTCTTACACAACTTTGCCCACTTGCCATTAACCACGCTTGCATACGCGATCAGCTTTTGGGGGCGGATTAAGAGTGAACTCGCAAGCGCATTTTTTAATCAGTGGAGGAGTGATCCCTGGAAGGCTGTGGTGAGGGATGTAAGGACAGACCTTGTGACATCAGGAAAGCGAATGGGGAAGTGAAGGACGTGACACTTGGGACGGATGAGCAGCTCCAGATCTTTGGGTCGATGGTCAGGCATGATCTTCATGAAGGTGGTGATGGACGAGAGAAAGGATTCCATGTTGAACGAGGAGTTGAACACCACCACATCCGCAACCAGGCTGTGGGAAAAATAAAAACTCTTTTCAGATGACATAAAGAGAGAAAAAGGGGTTAGCACAGCCGCCTCACAGCAAGAAGGTCACTGGTTTGAGTCCCGGCTAGGTCATTTGGCATTTCTGTGTGGAGTTTGCATGTTCTCCCCATGTATGCGTGGGTTTCCACCTGGTGCTCCGGTTTCCCCCACAGTCCAAAGACATGCGCAATAGGTGAATTGGGTTAACTAAATTGACTTAGTGTATGAGTATGTGTGTGTGTGTGTGTGTGTGTGGATGTGAGAGTGTATGGGTTCCCAGTGATGTGTTGCAGCTGGAAGGGCATCCACTGCATAAAAAGACAAATGCTGGAATAGTTGGCGGTTCATTGTGCTGTGGTGATCCCTGATAAATGAGAGACTAAGCCAAAGGAAAATGAAACAATGTTTCAATCCGAAAATGTGAATTAGATTTATGTGCAAAACTGAAATATTGAATTTGCATGTTCTCCCCATGTGCACGTGGGGTTTCCACCTGGTGCTCCGGTTTCCCCCACAGTCCAAAGACATGCGCAATAGGTAAATTGGGTTAACTAAATTGGCTGTAGTGTACGAGTGTGTGTGTGTGTATGTGTGTGTGGATGTGAGAGTGTATGGGTTCCCAGTAATGGGTTGCAGCTGCAAGGGCATCCACTGCATAAAAAATATATGCTGGAATAGTTGGCGGTTCATTGTGCTGTGGTGACCCCTGATAAATAAGAGACTAGGCCAAAGGGAAATGAAAGAATGTTTCAATCCGAATATGTGAGTTAGATTTTTGCACAAAACTGAAATATTGAAATATAAAACATTTACGAATAAAACATAGTTTTCATCCAATCAGTCAAGCAGAACAGAATAGTCATTGCCTGATAAACTGGCAGCAAATATCAAAAAGAAAATGGGATTTGCTGGAAAAGCCACTGTGGCCCTTTTTATTCTATAATAAATTACTACAGCCTCAGAAAACTAAACTTGATGAACACATGTTGGCTTTTGGAGGCGCAAGACTCTCTTTGGGAGTGGAGGTAATAATACCAAAACACTTTGATGACAGACTTTGGCTAAGGGATTTCAGAATGACCAAAACAACATTTCAGATATTTTACAATGTGGTCGGTCTGGTGTTTTGTCCATTAATGTTGTCCCATCATGTCTATTTTTATCATTTATGATCGGTTAAAGCAAAATCACATGATTTTTTTGATGCACATTGAAATTTATTCAGGAGTTTCCATTGTAGTTTATGCAAATTTTTCCTAATTGAATAAAAAGTTTATCCTATACTCAATTGTGCGCATATTTTTTTGTGCGTTTTTAAAATGTATGCTCATCTTGGTGTTTCCATTAAGCATTATTGTTTATGACAAACAAAGCCACCAAATGCCAAACCATCACAATAATGCTGCTTAATACATTTTCAGCATATGTTTTGAGACGCAAACTTGTACATGCAATAACTTGCTTTGCAGACGTCAACAGTAACTAGTCACTTTAAATATCTAATACATGTTGATTAGAATCCACATACACAAACACACTATGTTTTTTAAATGGCACGCTAATTAACCCCAATTGCCAGAATCAATCACTGCACTGCACTCAATTAGAGAGTGAATTAGAAGAGCCGGGTTCTTTTTTGTGTCACTGTTCTGCCACGTTAATAAAGTTGAGCAAGCAAAGGGCCTTTGAATTATTGACATGATACTCTGACAGACAACAATCACAATGTATTCCAATTAGAGCTCTTAAAACCCTTTCTTTCAAGCATCAAGATTGATTATGACATTAGGCTTTAAAACATTGAGTTCTTAAGAATTACAGCACCATTATACGATCCCATAATTAACCAATCACATCATGCCAAGTAACGCGCATGATAAACTATTCTGTCTCAGACACACTGTCTCTCTTGTGAATTAAAATTCAGTCTGGCACAGAAATGGTGCTTGCTTCGCATAGACTGTACTAACATATTGCTATACGTTAAGGTGAACTTGGGAAAACTTTGGTAGGTTCAACTTCATGGGAAAAACTATTGTACAAATTAATTTCTAATTTGCAGAAATTCATGCAATTTCATTTCCACATGTTTGTATCTGCATTTTGTATGTTAAAGCATTTTAATATTACTTTTATATATAAAAGAAAGTCAATTTTGAATGTATTATATTAGGTCATTCACTAATAATTGCATATGATTTTCACACCTCTAGCAAAAAAATTCACACAAGTTGTTTTAAAAATTGAAACTCTAATTACACTGTATTATTGGTTTTTAATGTCTAGTTAGTTTAAACCCTGTAAATAACATATTTAATTATATGTAGGCTTCTTTATGTTTATAAGGTCTCGGACGTACATGATTTTTATTGTGTATACTTGGTATGTTGTTCTTTAATTGTTTGTACATTTAGTATAAATTTTAGTGCAAAGGTTTTTGATTCACCATGATTTATTGGTTCAAATTGTTTCTAGGCACATTTCGCAAAAAATATTTGTGCATAACAATGTTTTGTGATTGAGACCTACTCAGCAATACAGGTATGTTTTCCTGTAAGCTTGGGTTGAACGTTTCTAGTTCAACTAATGCCATTTAATTGACATTATATGTACAGTATGTACATATGTACATATAAAGGAGTACACCCCTTATGATAATTACAGGTTTTGTTAATTTCTCAGTGTATATTGCTGCATATATACAAATTGTTGTAATATTATTCAGTTATTTTCAAAAACAAAAGATAGTGGTCAGCTAAAATCTTTAAGATAAGAAAAATAATAGAAATTAAATATTAAATAGGGAGTTGCAAAAATGAATCACTATCAGCATTAGAAAGATAACTAACTGTAATATCTATCACTTTCAATACGATTGGTAACTCTAGCATATGTTTATCTTTCACAGGTAAAGAAGATATGATTCTGCTGTTACCATGAGAGGATCTGGTTGTAGCCATATTGGAAATCTCTTTCTTGGCTTTTGCGGACTGGATAGACCAGCTGGTTCTCATGGAAGTAGAGAACCTTCCTAAGATGGCCAAGATCAGGGCGTAGGGCTACAAGCTCAGCTAGATTGAGAACGGAGCTGGTGAACAAAACCCTGTGAAAAAGAGCAAGAAAGAAAGAATATAAAGAACCATAAGTTCACTGTCTTAGACGGCATCCTCTGAATATCAATGCTTTCCTTCAGACCAAACAATTCCTGTCGTCGCTGAACAGTTTGAACTCGTGTTTAAAGAAATTCTAACTCATTTTTAATAATGTGTAACCCATTTTTTTATAGTTTAATTTAATTAAATTCAATTAATTAAAAAACTTTTTGTAATTAAGTTAAATTTTTTCAACCTAAAGATATTTTAAAATGTAAAAGCATTACTCCAGCATTCAGTGACAAGATCCTCCCAGAAATCATAACATGCTCAAAAAACATGTCTCATTATTATTTATTATCAATGAATACAGTTGTGGTGCTTCACATTTTTGTAGAAAAAAAGTTTCCACCAGGATTATATGATGAACGGAAAGTTTAAAAGAACCTTTAATAAGTGTGTATATATACACATACACATATAAACATACACAAATAAATTATATACATACATATTATCTGTTCATTGATAGAAAGCTCAGCCATAACTGAGGTTGCCTGTGACAAGATCTCAACTGAAATCTTAGATCCGCAAATAAAAACAAAACATTATCTGAAACACAAGAGGTCACAAAAATGTCTGCTCACTCCACGCTGAGAGAAACATCATTGAGGTTAATGAAGACTCCTTTAAGATGTTATATACACAAGTAAGGGACCATTGAAGATTTTACCCTTGTATGTGCTAAGAGCCATGGGACAAGAGCTTTGAAGTTCAGTTCTGGTCTCCCTAAATGAACCCACCCCCTCTTCTAAGCCCCCACCGCCTGTCAGTCTAACCCTGCAGCCGCTCGCCAGTCTCTTTGATGTGTGGAGCCCGCGGCCGCGCCACCGTGACTCTGCCGCTGTCAGAAGTGTCCCTTTTATGCTAATCTACAACCAGCTCCCCCTAACTAATTCTTAATCTTAACTATACGAAAAACCAATCACACTGCTTTAAGATCAGCGTGAAGGGGCAACTTTTTACCACCCCGTGCCTCCGTAACTGTGCGACAGGATTACGTCTCCATTCCTCAACTCTATCAGGACGCTCAAATCCTCGCTCGCACACAACGCTGAAATCAAACCAGATGATGGAAGTGACTATTTTTAGTCTTGCTTTCCTGCATGTGGAGAGCATCCAATACTAATGAAACAGGAAAGGCTTTACTTCGGGTCCCTTTGAACTGGAGGTGAGGACAGACACGCGAGTCTGGTGCATCTTTTTAGGTCAGTCCGGTTGATGTGGTTGATGAGGAAAACAGGCAGATGGTAAACGGTGCTGGTCGTATAAACTGAAATGAGCATTTTCCTTGGCCCACCAAAGGCAGAAAATGAAATCTGACTCAAATGGAAAGTACTTCATCTGAAATGTATATGCACTCGATAGATAAAGATTGCCTACAAGGTGCGCAAACACTCTTTCACAGGAGTCATTATTGGCTTTCATTAATCTGTGATGTGGCAGTAACTTAACTATATATATTTATATATATGCACACATGCGATAGTCTACATTTGAAGTGGAACTAAGACAAGAGTGGGTGTTGATAAAAGGTAATG
>CAIGQQ010032765.1:8257030-8268331 GCA_903798035.1 Danio albolineatus
TATGTTCTCCCTGTGGTCGCGTGGGTTTCCTCCGGGTGCTCCGGTTTCCCCCACAAGTCCAAAGACATGTGGTATAGGTGAATTCGATAGGCTAAATTGTCGGTAGTGTGTATGGATGTTTCCCCAGAGATGGGTTGCAGCTAGAAGGGCATCTGCTGCGTAAAACATATGCAGGATAATTTGGCGGTTCATTCCGCTGTGGTGACCCCAGATTAATAAAGGGACTAAGCCAAAAAGAAAATGAATGAATGAATGAATGGATGAATGAATGGAGTGGTGTGGGCATTGAAACTTAAATGTGTCATGACTTGTGGTCTCATTCACTTCCATTAATTTTTAGCGAAACAAAACATACTTTTTGATGCTGTAAAAAATTATTTTGTTTTAATATATTTGATTGTCGGTTTTATAACAACCATGTGAAACAACATGCAAAAAAAAAAGAAAAACAACAGTAAAGAAAAATTACATTCTGATAAAAAGAGAATTAAAATGACAAAGGAAAAATATCCATGACTTGGAAAAAGATATTTATAAATTTCCCTGACATTTAATGTCTGGAATAGATCTTAAAATCTCATGATATTCCAGAAATTCCATGACCCAGTGGGAACCTGTTATTTTAAAATGTGAAGACATTAGATCTTTAATTCATAAAAATAAAACACAAATGTTACAATTATGACAAATTCAGATTACCAGTAATACATTTAAGGTGGTCAAAGTTTAAAGTTTAAAGATTAATTTAACAAAAACTGAAAATCTGACTCAATTGGAAATTACTTCATCTGAAATTTGCGTACTTGATAGACTGCGTTCAAGGTGTGCAAACACTTTTTCACAGGAGCCATTGATGGCTTTCATTAAACTGTGACGTGGCAGTAACTGTCGCCCACAGACTTTTTCCAGCACTAACTTATTAACCGTAACCAAACCAGACGTTTTGGCTGTATGAGAACCTGTAAGATAAGAGACACAGTGGGTGGGCAAACGGCTCTGTGCTGAGTCAGGTTTGTAAGTGCATCATCAAAGGTGCCGATCTGGAAGAGTAAATGTTGCTCTTGGCGCGCTGTAGCTTTAATATTATTACATGTATGCTTTGCAGGCATGAATGAAGTAGGAGATGAACCGCTTCGCCCATAACTATTCACTGAAATGTAGCGCATTCTAATGTTTTCACAACAGTGGCTCATCTCAAGAGGGAAAGTTGCAAACGGCCTGACAGGTTTTGAAAAAGCATCCAGGTCACTGACACGTGAAGAGTTATGACTGTGCATATTTGATAGCTGGCTTTAGGAATGAAACGCATGTTTTGTCTTTTGCTTAAGTTCAAGTGCAGCAAGAGATTGCTGCTTAAGGAATGCTCAGGGCTTCCCCCACCCACCTGCGGTTTCTCTGTCCCTTAAAAGGAAGCAAGAAAGTCCCCATCTGATCCTAGTCTCTAAATGTGTTTGTGTCCTTGTTTATGCTGTTTTAAAACATCTATCTTCTAAGTGATATGAGGAAAGGAGTGTGTAACTATCTCTCTGTGGAGTTCATTTTATGTCAAGGCAAATTTAATCTAATTTTGAAATTAACTTTAACTATCTCTGATTCTGGAAACACTTTGTGAAAAGCTTTGATTGTTAGTTCTATTTAAAACATGAGGTGTCATGACCTATTAATGAACAATACTTTTATACAGGATATACACCTATATTTATCAATTCTACATAAAACATACAATCACTTGTTTTAATTAACAAGTTCAAACTAATATCAGCTGTATTTTGATCTAATGTCAATATATTTATTTCATTTTTTTACTTGAATTATGATTGTTTATTGCTAGTTTATGGTGCTGGATGATAACATTGGTAACAATTTAAACCTTATTGTATCGCTGTAAAGCATTACTCTTGTTCTCAGGTTATATATAGACAGTTATAAATATATTACTTATCTATGTGACTTAGTGATTGTTTTTTTACAATTACATCATCTCTTAAATCTGGAGTTCATGGTGACTTATGTACAACAAAGTTTGACAGTCTTCATTTTTGACTACCTAGTATTGGGTGAAAACACTCTAGTGTAAGGTGAACTGCTGCTGCTAAAAGTAATATGTTCGTAAACAGGAAGAAATTATGACAATTATAAACAATTAGACATTAGACTACTGATTTTCAGAAAAAAAAGATTAAAACACATAATACCAGATAACAGTTTAACAAAACAATTAGTAAAAATTATATGTGCAAAACAACAACAACAACAATAATAATAATAATAATAATAATGATAATAATAATATCTTGCTAAGTTCTGCTATACACTATGGAACTATGCAGCAACAAAGTCTTGTTGATGCTCAGCAGTGATGAGGAAACCACAGTAATGTGGCTTTAAAGTATGGCGAATGACAAGTGTTCGACATATGAATTGATTACCCTTAACCAACAAATAAGGTAATGGAAATGTGTAAACTAGTTTTCTTTGATCTAGTAAATGATCGGTGAGATTTGTTTGAAAACCACAACAGCTATTTTGCTTTTTTTTTTATTTGACCAAAAATATAATAAAAACAATGTGTTATTTACAATTATTTGAACAGATTTTTTAAATCTAAAATGAAAATAAATATGTTGATTTACTGCTCTATTATGGTTAAGTACAACTGTGTTCAGTGATTATTAAGGGGTCATATTATTATCATTACTGAAAACATATGAATAAACATTCCATGCTTTCAGACTTTACTGTGTGAAGAATGTGCATATATACAATACTGGTGAAAAGTTTGGGGTCAGTTTTATTTCATGTTTTATTTATTTATTTATTTATTTTTAAGAAAATGATTTTGTTCATCAAGGCGGCATTTATTAAATGTAAAAACATGTTAAATTGTTAAATATTTATTCAAACAACTGCTTTATTATTGAATGTAGCTTCAAATGAAATCATTGTTCTGGTCATTATTGCTTTTATTACTATTAATTATAACAACAACAATAATAATAATAACAATAATAATAATTAATATTAGAGGGATTTTTGAAGGATCATGTGATTCTGAAGACTGGAGTAATGAAGCTAAAAATTCATCTTTTAAATCACTGGAATAAATTGTTAAATTTAATTATCAACTACTTTTGAACAGTTATTTCATAGTGCAAATTGTACTATATATTTGATTAAATAAATGCAAGCTTATTTTAAAACATTTAAAAATCCTACTGACCCCAAACTTTTGACCAGTAGTGTATTTAAGGTCTGAAAACAAGAGCATTTATCAGTACTTCTTCGAAATAAAACATAAATGAGCAAATTATTGCAAATCCAGAGAACGATAATAAAACTGAGGTTAAAATCAAAGTGGTCAAGGTTTTAAAAATACAAAAATCAACAACAACAAACAAAATGATACAATTTCTTTATTACACACAAACAGTGTGATGAACTTTGCTGACCTGTATGAGGAACTTGCAGGAACTGCTTGCATGAAGTACAGAGCAGAGGTTCTGGCTCTCCAGTGCCATTTCTTCGCAGGCAGAGTGAAGCTCACACAGTCTTCAACACTTTCCTTGAGAAGATCAAGCAGCTGTTTGTGGGAGCCGCCATTGAACGCCTCCAGCAAGAGCACACTCATGGACGCAGGCTATTTACTGCAGAGATCAAAACAACAGAAAAGATCAATCAGAAAAACAAACAAAACACCTCTTTTCAATGACTCACATAAAAAAGAAGGCCATGAACAACAATTGTAGCAAAAACTATATTTTAATAACCTATGATTAATAACCACATATTGGAGAAGGGTTAATAATAATCGTACTGGCAAAATTCACCCACGTACAGTACTTTCCGAATCACATAGAATTTCATGGTGTATGTGTCACAGTTCAGTCATAGCAGAAGCGAGTAAAGCAGAATGCACAAAAAATATATAAAAATAAAACACTTCAGCTGATCGTTAGGAAATTCACCTATCACTTTGATTTTGTTGTTTTGACAGCTAAATTCACTTTCAGGAAGACAACGGTCAATAATCATGACAATGTGTGTTTTTATGTCACTTTTAAGTTCAAATAAATTAACCATGTTTCAACTAAAATGTTTCAAGATACATTCGCAAGATTTGAGCCAGTTTAATGTTTTGTAAGTAGAAATTATTTCTTTATTTATGGAGTTATTTTTATTCAACAAAAAAAATCAGGCAGGAAAGTCGTACTAAATTTTTAGGCCTTTAAATACAGTGTACTTTTGTAGTATTTAAGATGTTTGTCCAGTTAAGATGCTAATCTAGGTTTTCCAGGAAAAAGCTACCTAGTCTAACACAAAACAAACAAACAAACAAATCATGTAGCTGTTAGAAATAGGCTTATAAATGTAGGCCATAATTCAATTCAATTCATATTTATTTATATAGCGCTTTTACAATGAAGGTTGTGTCAAAGCAGCTTAACATAAAAGTAATTATTTTATAAAATAATTCAATAAAAAATAATAATAACACAAAAAAGTATATATTAAAATAATAATTAAAAGCTGTTCCTGGAGTAGCATCTAAAAGTTGAACTAATTTCAGCGAATTTGTTCATTTGGAAAAAAAGAGATTTCACATATACACAGCCTTTTCAATCTTCTTTAGCATTATACTGAAACACTGGTGTCACATTTTCCAACTGTTGTATAAATCAGGGTGTTTTTCTACGACAGCGAGTCATTCATTCAGAAACCCCTTGTTTACGTGACAAATAAATATAGCTTATTTGTGAATTGCCTTCTCGGTTATGCATAAGATTCAGTGCAGTTAACATAGCTACTTTTTTAACATTCACGTAGTTAGCATGTAAGTTCATTTCAAGCTCAGAGCTCGACGATTTACAGTTTCAAAATAGGTTCCTGAACACAAAATCAATTTAACGAGCAACAAGCTGATGCTAGGAGACGAAGTTTAGCTTCAAAGTTGAATTAAGGTGGTCTCTTATGCTGCATTGGTTGTGCTTTCTAAAAACAAGCGCATGATGAAACGCTGCACTTCATAGCAGGCAGAACTGTGAAAACAAATCAAAAAGGTGCAACAGGGAACTGGAAAAATAACAACTTAAGTAGGTTTAAACATCTAACCTTGAAGTGCTGGGGTTTTCCAATCGCTCGGATACACTGAGTGGGATTTTTTTCACAGTGATTTACCTCTACCCTTATACCTCAGAGCCTGCATTTTACACAGGTAAGGCGTGAAAAGCAATCGACCTCAAGATGGAGAGGAAAGTGAGGGGTTAATGTTGCTGCGCTCAGCCCCCTACACAGTTGATGCGAAAGGGAAACCCCGCGGTGCCCGAACTCACAACCAGAAGCAGCACCATTACCACTGTCAATGGATGCTGAGTCATTGCTCAACTGCATTCAAAGGCTGGCTTGTGTAAGCATTAACTCCTGTGAATCAATCTGATGCCATATTAACACCATGACAGAGGACGCTTCAGTTTTGACTGATTTGGACAAAACACCTTTGAACACGCGTGAAAAATCCCATTTACATACCTGAGACTTTTTATAAAGAACCAGTTAACCTTCTGCAAAGTCATGACTAAAATGGAACTATTTATTTATATTACTCAACTTACATTACTCATTTAACAGTGAAGTTAGATTAAAGGGATAGTTTACACAAAAATTAATCTCTGTCATCATTTACTCACCCTTCGATTGTTCAAAACCTAGTTGAGATTCTTTCTTCCTTGAACACGAAAAAATGTCATTTTGTAAGATGCTGGTAGAGGGTAACCATTGACTTCCATAGTAAAGCATTTTTTCCTACTATGGCCATATAGTCTCAACCAATGGGGCGACACGGTGGCTCAGTAGCTAGCACTGTCACCTCACAGCAAGCAGGTCGCTGGTTCGGGTCAAGGTGGGGACAGTTGGCATTTCTGTGTGGAGTTTGCATGTTCTCACCGTGTTGTTGTGTGTTTCCTCCGGGTGCTCCGGTTTCCCTCACAGTCCAAAGACATGCAGTAAAGGTGAATTGAACAAACTAAATTGGCCATAGTGTTTGTGTGTAAATGAGTGTGTATGGATGTTTCCCAATACTGGTGGTGACCCCTGATGAATAAAGCTGAGGAAAATGAGTGAATGAGTATCAACCAGCATTTTTCAAAATATCTTCTTCTTTTATGTTAAACAGAAGAAAGAAACTTATATCGGTTTAAAACCACATGGGGAAAAGTACATTTATTTTCACTATCTCTTTAATCCTGAAATACCTGTCATAGGGCTGCATGGGCGATGTGGCAATAATGCAATTTCGATAATTATTTTCTATATTGAACGATATTGATATATATTTCGATATAAGTTGTTGCTTCCAGATTTAAGAGTACCCCAACAATGACTGAAGCCACAAAAATTAGAGGGTCAATTAAATGGCATAACATTTTTGGCCGATACATTTTCTGTGGCTGAAAATTCAGTGCATATATAACATCAACATATTTTTAGAACCCATTGTTGCACATCAAAGAGATCAAAATAGAGTAAAAAAAAAGTCCAGAGCTTATCATCTGTTACTGACAAAAATGATCAGCCTAGCCCTAACCTGCCATGACAAAAAATATAGTCAGAAGAATTTTTACAAACGTCCCTTCTTAGATTTAGTAAAATTCTTAAGTTTGCTGATTCTAATTATATTTTCATATGACATGTTAAAAAAAAAATTAATAGACAGTAAAATTGATAGTTTTAAGTCATAATTGTTTTGTGTCATGTTACATTATTTCTAACTATTTAGCAAATTATTAATTGATTTTACTTTTAAAGGTGGATTTATAAATCAAGCAAACTACTTAAATAAAATACAAGCAAATATTCGTACAAATCTCCATCAGATGACAGCAAAGGATTTTGTGCAGAGTAAAAGTGATCCTACTTAAAGTGAGTAAACCAATTGCCTTAAAAGCAACAAGTTGAGTTTACTTTAAAATAAAGTAAACACATTGTAACTTGGAAATACGTTGACTTAATTGTTATAATTATGCAAAATATCCTTTTTTTTTTTTAAAGTCAACTAATTGCTTTTTACCGTATGTAACATGATTTTCAGCAAACATTTATTTAATAATTTAGACTCAGAAATGTGCAAATCAAATATAACACAGTACACCATATAGGGTTAAAGAGATTGCTCACCCCAAAAAATAATAAATGTCAGAGTTCAAACTGTTTCCTCAGTTTACAGTGTGCTGTTGGAGAAACGGAAGAACTGAATGAGTTGGCAAAATAGGATCACACACATCAAAATATTGGCTCATTTTGAGTCAGAGTGTGTGTGTGTTGGGCACATCAGAAGGTGAGTGTTGACTGAGTAACATGTAGACATGTGTTGAGCCACAACTGGTGAACTGGATTCAGTTTACTAAAAAGAACCAGTTCAAATGTGCTTCATTTACAAACCAGAAGTCACTTAGAAGCATTGAGGCAGTAGATTCAGTTTGATCTTAATGTTGTAAATAATCAGTTTCTTGAGCTGACTGGTTGTTTCAGTATATCATTAGCAGCGACAGGTTTTAATTTTGAGACCACATTTAATTGTAAAATGTCACCTACATCTTGGATGTCCTAAAGGTGTGTAGATTTTACGTGAACTATCACTTTAAGATATAGACATTCACCCCATACACTAACCCACAGAATTAAGCATAGATATCCCTTCCTCCTTCTCATCGAAAAACATACTTTTCTCTCCCCTGAGGAGACAGGCCGTTATCTAATCTGCATTATTCCAGATGAAATACAGGATTTCCTTTGGCTCTTGAAATGCTGGGGAAGAGGCAGCGTTAGGAGAGACGCAGCCTCCGAGTACGGGGAAAAAAAAGCACTGGGATGCAGCTGATACATCCGCAGGGGCAGAGCAGGAGGACGTCATATCAGGCGCCAGTACCAATCCTGACTATTAAACCCATCAGTAAAAGTGACTCTACCAATGGCACCAATAAGTGCCAGTACAGGGGGGCGGATAGTATGGCACTGCCCAGTGACAAGCACCCAGAAACATGGCGCATTGGAGCGTGTGAGCCAACTCTCAACACCTCATTTTAACAGCCTCTAGCCATCCGTGGATGTCTTGAGTGTGTATGCGCGTGTGAATGTGTGTGTGTGTGTGTTTGCGTCATCACCCGCAATGGACTCTGACAGGGCAGGAGGAGGCCTTAAAGTGATGTGGTCTTTCTGGAGGGCTAATTCAGCCAGAATGAAACATCCGATTATATACTCCCACACAGCAGACCAAAGCCACGGCTGATCACTTGAAATTAAACTCGAACGATACAAGGAAACAACACAGGACGTGCCTTGACCACAGGACTGTATACAAAAGTAAAACAGCACACACAATGAACTTGGATGCTGAAGTGAAGCACACATTCTGGGGTCAGTGTCATGATGATAATCATTATGCTACAATTTATGCATTTATTCAAATAATGACAAAAAAGATATGATTAAAAAAAGATATGAATAAACCTCTCCCATGTTTGTACAGTATTTTATGAATGAAAAATTTTAGTTAAAATGGGTGACTCCGAAACTGATATTAATTAAAATGATCAAAATTCATAACTTATATTTGTTTACATATTAATTTTAATCATTCTTATACTGATTTTTGTTGTGATTAAATCTATTAAGTCCTAAAATAAAAAAAATGTGTTTCCTCTGTTAAACAAAAAAGAAAATATTTTGAAGAAAGCTGAAAACGTGTAACCATTGACTTCCATAGTATGAACAAAAAAATGCAAACGAAGTGAATGGTTACAGGTTTCCAGCCTTATTCAGAGTATCTGTGTTCAACAGGTTAGGAATAAGTGAGAGTAAATAATGGCATAATTTTCATTTTGAGCGAACTATCCCTTTAACTTTTTCTAATTAATTATTAAAACCTTTGTCTGCAAATAAAAGCTATGTAATGTGAACAACAGTCACATGTTGTAACCAACATGTTCCATCCAACAAGCGTGAAAAAACATGAAAATGATTTCATGGATATGCTTCTGACCTCATGACTGTGTGTCAAGGCCTTTTAAAATGCCTCAAACCTTTAGAAGGCAATGTTAGTTTGGTTTACACAGTGCACATCTAGATAGATAGATAGATAAACAGATAGAAAGACAGACAGACAGACAGACAGACAGACAGACAGACAGACAGACAGACAGACAGACAGACAGATAGATAGACAGATAGACAGATAGATAGATAGATTGATGTGCTCATTTTGAAGTCAAAGGAGTCAGTTCACAACAGACATGTATTTTAATGAAGGAGCTGCAACATTAAAATTTAAAAAAGCGAAACCTACACACAGAGGGAAAAAAATATTAGTGCCATCGCATATTGTCTGGGTCACATATGAGTGGGCTAACTGTGGAGCGCATTTAAAGTTCACTGCGCTCATGAATTCAGACGCTGGGCTCTCAGCATAGCTAGCATTTTGAAATACTTGATGTTTAAGCAAATAAAGACTAAAATTGATGACTTTATATAGTGTTTATGCAGCCTCAGAGACAAGTTAAATTCTGCCTGTTCAGATGCCTATTTAGAATCTCTTATGTTTTAAATAGTTTAAATTGGGCTATTTCTGAGCAACATTTCTGAGTAAAGCCAAAATTTGTACAGACCTTGTAATAGTTGTAACTGTAAAAAAAAAAAAAAAAATTATAAAACTGTGTTTAAACATTATATTATATAAGTAATAGGGCTGTGCAATATGGACAAAATAATCATATTGCAAATTCAAACAAGCTGCAGCACATAAATATATTCTAAATGTATTCAGTGCACAAGAAGTGCATAACAAAACATTTCATAATGAAATAACATAGTATTAAGTTTAATAAACAAAACTGTAATAAATTGTCTTAAAAACAGACAACATGAAAAAATAAAGATTAACTTCAATTCCAGTCATAACAATAAATAAAACTAACGTAAATCAAAACCACCTATTCATTCTCCCACTCAACTTCATCGTGCGTGGAGTGAGCTCTGATTGGTTAACATCTTTCTCCCGCTCAGCTTAGCTGTAATTGCCCAGTGTGCTGCATCAGCTCTGATTGGTTAACATATTAAAATCATGTGCACAAGAAAGTATTCTGAATAAAAATCTAAATAAATTGATAGATAAAATTGCAGCCTTGTGTGATTTAGAAATTGCATGTGCTTAAGTCGTGATTTTTTTGCGATTGCGATTAATTGCACAGCCCTACTAAGTAACTAAATAAATAAACTCAGCCAAGATGTCATGTCAATTAGATTCAACCACCTTCCCGTTATAGGAATTCACAGGACAGAGTTTCAGACTTGAAGTATGAAACACAGCAACTTTCCATGAGCTTGTGTATCCTGGTTGTCACATTCATAGTGCCGTATGATTCCCACAATGATGGAAATGAGAATGGAATCATGGAATCCAGTCATAAAAATGTAATTTGTATGAAACTGTATAATGCCAAATGTTATAGACTTTGCCAAATTCTAATAACCTTATGAAATCGCAATACGGCCCATTGTCAGTGAAAATTAAACTGCAAGAAACAATTAAAATATGTATTCAGCATATGCCTGTGTAAAGGATTTTTAAAAAATGTTAAGTAATTTAAATAATAATGCTATTAAAAAAACAGAGTTAACAAGACACTGAATTTGTCTTGAATTAAAGTCAGTGGAATCTCTAAAAGAGAATATGCAGAGTTCCGAAAGCTGTTATTAGCGACACCAGTGGCTGTTAAGTGAACTGCAGTCAGCAACTACTACTGTTTGCACTGATGCACATAACATTCAAGAAACTAAATGCCAGAGGTGGGAGTAAGTCACACATGTGCAAGTCACAAGTAAGCCTTGAGTCTTAACCTTCAAGTCCCAAGCAATTCAAGTAAATTTTCTGAAACTCAAGAAAGTCAACTCTCTGCATAATATAAGAAAGCCCAGTCGTAGCAAGTTACTGTCAAGTAATTTACATTTTTAGAAAAATTTAACTCAATGCTTAGATTAAAATATTGTAGTTATGGACTCCTGAAGTTTTATTTTTAGCAAAACAAATGTCATTGTTGCAAATTTCCTACATCAACAAACAAATACCCACAAACTACCTAAAAAGTGTCCACAAACAGCTAACACATTAAAAAGTCTAATAACAATAACAATAATAATAATAAAATTTACAAAGACTGAAATGTAAAAACAGCTGCAATAATAATAAAAAGTACTTATCTCATTCAATTGAAACACTAAAGAGACAATGAAATAAACAATTACATGTTTTAT
>CAIGQQ010032765.1:8272038-8320609 GCA_903798035.1 Danio albolineatus
TATATATATATATATATTTATCATACCTTAGGAATGCTATAGCAGAAAATTTTGGTGGTATGAAAACCATAGTTTTTCGAAACCGTGGTATACCTTGAAAACGGTTATCGTCCCATGCCTAGTGGACGCTTTTCACATTTACGAGATTCTAGGGGAAGTCGTCATAGTTGGGAAAACCTATAGCGCAGTGAATGGGAGAACACAACAAATTATTTTTTACAATCTTATTTGCTCAAATAATAATAATTAAAAAAAACTCCACAATGGTGTTATAGAGACTTTCAGAAAAAGGAAAAAATATTGCGAGAGACTGATAACGGCAGCCAGAGGAGAGAATAACGTCAAATTTACTGTCCTGTCCCATAGATGCTGCATCAGAAACACCTCGCACAAGCAGTAATTAGTTTTTTGTAATTAGAAGCGATGATATTATACAGACATAAATACATGTTTTTTTATTCTAAATATTAAAAACTTTGCAAGGATTTAAGATGCAGATGAAAGTTAAACGCGTCAGAACAGACTTGTGAAAAGGGTCCGTTATGGAATCAGAAAAATATCAATCTGTTTAAATTGTTTATATTTTATTCATTCATTTACTTTATTTTCAGCTTAGTCACTTTATTATTCAAATGTTTTACGCAGTGGACGCCATTCCAGTTGCAACCCATCACTGGGAAACATCTATACACTCATTTACACTCATACACTACGGATGATTTAGTTTACCCAATTCACCTGTACCACGTGTCTTTGAACTTGTAGGGGAAACCGGAGCACCCGCAGGAAACCCACGCAACCACAGGGAGAACATGCAAACTCTAGAGAGAAATTCCAACAGACCCAGCTGAGGCTCGAACCAGCGACCTTCTTGCTGCGAGTGCTACCCACTGCGCTACTCAGTTTATATTTTAAATGAGGAAAATAAACATGCGTTATGTAGGTGACAAAAAAGTATATGAGTTTACATTATACAACATACATTCTGTGAATTAAACTGCACAACCCAAAAGAAATATTGCTAATCAAAAGGATAAGAGTTGGGTCTCTAGAAAAAATTATTGATTTAATTTTATCCAGCACTTATGAGGAAGCTTTTGTTACATTTTGTGACACCTCTCTATTATGGATGCGACATATGTGAAATTGGCACCTGTGAGACTTTTGAAGTATTTTTACAGTGCTGTAAAATACAAACCTAACCAAACAACATAGAAAAGGTTTTACTGTTTTTGGTGAAAGCTTACATTTTTTCATGAGAAGGACATTTGCATGAAATTTCTCTTATGTATATGCGTATAAATAGGCCTGTCACAATAATCAATATATCGACTTATCGCACAATACATAGACATGACCTCAATGATTTTTGGTGATGCAATTTATATCGCCTATACGTAAAAACCAATTCTTGCAACATTTTAGCTGATTGCACAACTTCTCATTGGAGACATTGGAGGTGTCTGTGTCAGTATGGTTAAAAAAAAACACATAAAAACTCATAAATGACTGAAGTATATTTTGATGTGGGTGTCTGACAACTGAAAATAGCAGATAACAATCTGCTAATCTGGTAGCAGATATCGCAGACTCTGTTACTTTTTTACCTTGCTTTTTTTTTTTTGTTAACATTTATTATTATTTATGTAGGATATGCGTTTTCACATTCTGATTCCAATGCCTAAGCATTTAATTATTAAAATTAGTCAATTAAATGAAATATTTTTAAGAATAAAATATTATGTGTTTTTTTGAAGAGTGTACTAGCGTTATGATGCTATCATATTGCCATTCTGGCATTATATAATAAGTGGCCTAAAATGGTCTTAAAATGACAATAATATTGTTTATCGCAATATATTTTGGTGCAATATATTGTACAACAAAAAATAGATATCGTGACAGGTCTACGTATAAATGTACATATTTATTCAGTTTTTATCATTATCGGTTATTTTTTTTAATAATATGTAAATCTTTAGATGTTTAGATGACTTGTGTACAATGCACTTTATAATGTAATTTTATTTATGTATTTTTGTGAATTTGCTATACGAGAGCCTTACTGTAGCCTGGTTTAGAAAGCAAATGGTTCTAATTGACTGAATTTGCATTTTAAGGCCTAAAGAAAAAAAAAGAAAAAAAAAACAGTTTTATTATTATTTCACTTGTCAAGTTTTCTGCTCCCATACTTTTAAAAATGTTGCATAGAAATCTGGAGACGAAGAAAACTAAACAATTCTGTCTCTGGTCTTATTAATTTGCTTTTGGCAGTGCAATTTGCATTTGTAAAATAACCCTGCGCTGAATTTCTCGATTATTTTCAAGAATTACAATAAAAATCAAATCAAATTCCTCATCGATGCAGTTTACTGGAATGTGTTATGATGTTGCAAATTTTACCAAAAGTACCCACATTTTTTATTAGTTTTCCATGTCTATGTATATGTGGGTAAGAAAAGTTGCCTACCTAAAGTGCAACAGTTTCTTCGTCGTTTATGGGTCAAAACACTCAACAAACAGAAATGACCTTGATATGCTTAGTCACTGAAGGTAGACCGACAAAAATGTAAAAAGATTACATTACTGCAACAAATTGCCACACTGTTTTCGTTTGAACTTGCGGCACAATCTTTAAATCCCAGGTTTTGTGTAAAACTCGTCTGTTTTTAAAACTCCCAATATGTCTCTTTTCTCTCTTTGCAACAACAATAGGGACAAAACACAATGCATATTAAGCTAAATGGGTGACAATAATCTCAAACCTAGCTTTGTGACATTTCAAGGTTACATTCTCCATTTCCTCTCTGACTCATTTCAAGCAAAACACAGCTGGTCCAGCTGAAACCATGCAAACTAAGATCTGAAGAAACTACTCTGCACCATATTGACACATTTAGAGCGAAGGATGATGATATTCAGTACTATGCAGATCGATCTAAATACCTCAACCTACTGGCTTATGAATATTAGTCACTCATTTGCATTGAGTTGTCCACTATTAGCATTTTATATAGCCACTGACTACCAAAACATATTATAATGATGCATACGAGCAAATCCATGCAAATGTCAACCTTGCCATGAAAAAATTAAGTTGTCGTCATAAATAGCGAAACCCTTCTAATTTATTTTGTGTATCCTTGTGTAACCCCGCCGGTCCTACGCCACCCAACCTGCTCCGAGCTGGTATCGAACCGGCGGCCTTCCGCATGGGAGTCGGTCGCTCTACCAAGGAGGTCAGAGGAGTGAGGTTTACCAGCTCAGCACTTCACTAGCTGGCCTCTGCTACACTTGTATTTTCCAGTGCTGTATAAATACTCAAAAATGTCTTTGTCAATGTTTTCAAACAATTATATTTGATTTACCAAAATCTCACAAGTGGAAATTTCACATCAGTCAAATCCATTACAAAGCTTTTTATTTATAAATGCAAAAATATAAATTAAAATGAAACCAACCATTTTTGTTCTACAGAGAGCCAACTCTTATCCTTGTGACTAGCATTATTTCTTTTGGGTTGTGCAGTTTATTCCACAGAATTTCTACAAAGTATGCTGTATACTGTAAACTCGCAGACTTTTTTCATCACAACATGTTTACTTTTCTTATTTAAAGTATAAAAATTGTTTTCAGATTTATATTTTTCTGATCCCCTAATTCTGTGTATATTTGTTTTGGAAAATGTAAACAGATGCTTCAATATAATGTCAACATATACCTTATCTGTGTGTTTATGTTTTGAGTTTTTACTGCAAATGTCACATCCATAACGCTGGAATTGCTCATACATTAAAAAAAATGCAATTAATAAATGAAGTACTTTTAAAAAGTCATTTGTAAAGTGTTTCTTCCAGGAAAAAAATGCTCAGCATACAAAATGAATCAAGATGCTGAAGCCACATTTTAAAACGTGAATGTGAAACATGTTTAAAGATAACAAAATGTCAACTCAAAGGGCATCATATGCAAATAAATGATAACACCTTTCCTCAGAACTGCACAATTTTAAGTATTTTTTAATCATTTCACCCCAAATTCCTTCTTTTTTGCTATTTAAAACGAGCAAAAATACATCAAGTACAAGTAAACATCTATTTAAAGCCAAGTTCTCACAATTAAGTGTCCTACTACTTTCTAGATTACATTGTGAATGTTTGACTGTTATTATGAACGTGTCCACTAACAAACACAACCAAAGTGACCCGTTGTACTATATATTACACTTATTCAATAGTTTATTCATTTCAACCCTTGCGTGTGAGCATTAAAATGTCAACTAATGCCATATGTTGTTATGTAATGTAAAAAGCACTTTTTCCAAAAGCTGCAACATTGTAATCACTCAAACAACATGCATTCATTTACATAAAATGAACGAGAACAAAACTTTTACCGAGAAGACGACATATTCTACATCACGTTTCGCTAAATCTGCTATAACTACGCGTTTCTCTCTTTTGCTGACTGATTGATAAGCATTAAATTGTGAGATTTTAAATCAGAAACGGAGTCTGAAATCTCTAACCATTCGCGTGTTTCATTCAGTCTTACCTCTTCCTGAAAGCGCCGCGTGTTTTGCGTCATGACGTCACTGCGCATCATTACGCACTCCAGCTCCGTTCTGTCGTTCTTCACACCTCACAAGAAAAAGACGCGGGACAGTTTTTCGGTAAAGCTACTAAAGATCAGCTATTAAAATTAAGTTTTGATTTAACATTAACGTACATTATAAAATATAATTTGTAAATAAATGTTTTGATGGGATTTTAGGCCGGGAAAGCCATGTTATATTAGCTTAAATCGGCTTTTGGAAAACAGTTGCTGGTTCATGTTCAGAGGTTGTTTACTAACCCTGTCCAGCTTGATCAAGGTCTACAAGGTTGATCTCTGCCCTGCCAGCTGGTTGTCCAGCTGATCCATCATTTATATCAGCTTGGGCCAGACAATGACCATAAATGACCAGCTTGCTTTTGCCAGAATCCATATAAAACCTAATTTTGTTGGTAGTTTATTTTTTTTTGTATTTATTCAGAGCTGTTATAGCCTACTGCATGTTGGACCATCCTGTCATAAAACATTATTAGAAAGAGATACAAGTGTGTGTTTTTAATTAGGCAATTTTTTATATTAAACGTGTTAAAAATATTACATCACACTTTACTTCATCACCGTATAGTAAATTCTTACCTCAGTATTTTATGTTAGTACCCACCTTTTGCATTCAGTCTCTCACATTACACAAAAATGTAATCAGGCCATCCATCAAATAGCGTAAAAAGGATTTTAGTATTATTGAGTAATTGATTGATTGGTTATTGATTGATAAGAGTAGAGCTAGAACCACAGGTATGCACTATATATAATAGAGTAACAGTAAATTATATTTTAACATTTTGAATTTGATTTTACTTGTATGTGTTTTAGTATTGCTTTTATGTAGAGTAGTTTTAACATTTAAGTTACATGCTGTTGTTATGTTAATAGTTTTTAAAATGCCATTATTTTAAAATAATGTTTTATTAAATGTGTTTTATTTTAGTACAAGTTAAAGTAAATGAAAAGGAGATATTGTCGTCTTGAAATGATAAGGTTCTATCTGCATTTTTGACTTCCCTATAGCAAAAACTTATATGTGGATAACATTTTTTCATTACATAAATGCAATATTTTTCTAATAAAGAACACCCAAATGCACACAAATAATAATAATGAATATAATAATAATAATAAAATCACATAATGTAAAAAAATGTTTATTTGAAACAAATGTCAGACATAATCTTAGAATTACAAGGTGACCAAATATTTGTCAACTATAAGTTTAAATAAGTTAAAGCTTTTAATATTATTTTATATTAAAACAATGCTGTATTTGCATTTTATTTAATTTATTTACAAGTAACAAAAATGGTTTAGTTTTATGGTTTCCATTTCAGTTTAAAAACCTTGTACTAATTGCAAATAAGACAATTTCAGCTAGTCAAGATATATATTTGAATGACCATAATAAATAGGTCTTTTATTTTGATGTGTGTGTTTAGGTGTTTAATAAGCGCTTTGTGTTCTGAGTTGAGTGTAGAAGAAGTACAGTGTGGCCAAATAGCCAATTATTAAAGATGAAAAACAGCATGTCCAAAACAACTACAGCTACACTCTCTGACCAAATCACTTACACTTAAGTGAATTGAATCTGCATGCTAGTTAGCATATTATATCGTGGAAACTAAGTCTCTCTAATTTTATCATTCATCGTCAATATGGGAACGTTTAAATGGGTTTCCCACTTCCACTAACTCTAAGTTACTCATCAATATTTAAACAGCAGAGAAAATGTGTATCGCAAAAGAATGTAGCTAACGTATAAGTACTAAGCGGGTCAATTTGACAGGCCCTTTATACAGTAACCTTAGCTACTAAAACGAAATGAACTGTACATCCCTGCAGGGAGAAAAGTGTCTTGAATAGTTCCTTGAAAATTAAACTTGAGATGAGTATGTGAGTTGAGAAAATTAGCAAGGTCATGGTTAATGGAACTCCTTAGAGTTCCAGCGTCGAGACTTCACAGTCAGTTTGGCAGCCTGCAGCTGATGTTAATTTAGCGCAACCCAACATCATTCAACTTCAAAGAGACTAATAGAAGGCTATCATACTGTGAGAGACTTTGATAAGGTGGATTATATTGCTATGTGTAATCCACATCAAAAGGTAAAGGTTCCAGTAATTAATTAAATGATAGCACAGAAAAACGATACTATACGGAGAATATGAAAGTCTGATGGCCATTTTTTACGGAGGTGCTTTATAATGTGGATGACACTACTTAATACACATTCACATGCATACATTATTATATCAGAGATACTAAATTGCCGACTACTTGAATATTTTCCCCTTGGATATATGGGAATTATCTATATTTTTCATTTAAAGTAATAAATGAAACGTGCGGATATCTGTCAGTGTGTGAGTGAATTGAAGTGACATGCTGAGTGAGATGTTACACAGGCGTTCAAAATTAAATTGGGCTACATTTATTCGAGCAAGTTCATTTTCAAGAGAAATTACAAATTAAAAATTAAATTATATTCAACAGACATTTCAAAAAATCCCAACAACCACAGCCCCCCTTTATTTATTTAGCTAAAAAAGGGAAAAAAGGAAAAACAAATAAGATGACTAAAGTGGAATTTTTTTTTCCTTTCAGTCAAAAATACAGTGTTTTCACAATATTGTATCAAAAGTTCCCAAATTGTAGATTCTCCTTCATCAGATAAGTGTAGTATGAAGAGCAACTCACAGCAATTGCTCCAGATACAATAAATGCTCTCTTTACGTAAAATTTGCTCCACTTTTAAGGATCCTTATTTACTAAAATATATCTATATCAAGGAACTATAATACTGTACACTACAGTATGAAATAAATATAATTAGGAAATATAAAATGAGTCACATAAATAAAATGGTAGTTTAAAATAAAAATGAATTTTGTATTGAACAAAACAAAACAAACCAAGATAATACTGACAGATGATCTTAAAAAAATACAGAAAATTGCACAAACAATATGTAAACTAAACAACTGCAGTCTAGATATACTAATACTGACGTAGGTATTTCAAACGACAAGGTGAAATAGTTCTTTTAATACTAAAGCAGGTGCAAAGAGAACACTAGTTGACTTTGCTTTATACTGTACAAGGATGGCACTTGCAGAAAACACAGGTGAAAGGGTTTGCATATAAGGCTTTTCTCGAACGAAAAACAAAATAGAAATAAAACACAGGGGTTCTGACATTGCCTCATACAATGAGCCTCCGTCAATACAGTTACCCAGACTCTTTCCGTCCACCCCTGGCCAACTTTAAGACTTTGTACGTTTAAGAATCATATAGGTATTATTTAGTTAATGTTGCTTCATAAACAAAAGCCATGGTGAGACGCCATACTCAAACGGCTGGTCAGGAAAAGAAAGGTAAAACCAAGGGTATCACAGTAAGTGATAGACGAAATATAACACTGACACACCACTGCCTCTTTAATTGCAGTATAAGTACATATAGGCAATGTTTTCTTCTCTTTTTTTTACCTTTTTGTTCGTTTTATTTTTTGAGTTTTTTATTTTTCCTTTTTTTGTCACACTTGTTGTTTCTTTTCTGTTTTTTTTTTCAGAGTGCAATTTCCAGGCTTGTGCTACGACCACAATGAAACACAGGAGTTATACGGAAATCAGCACCGCACAGCTTTCTGGTTGAAAACTCTGTACAATTTAAAAACCTCTTTTGCTTTTCATTCTGACAATCGTTTTCACTTGTGTTTTTGCATAATATGGATTCCTTCATGTGAGGCCTGATTTTGGAGTTCCACTCTTTGTTTTCGTCGAGTGCGGGTCTCAGGCGCACGCTCAAGACGTGGCAGTGTGTGTGTGGTTCAGTTGTGAATCTGGCTCAAAGTCCCTCCAAAAGGAGCGGAAGAAGGGTGCGATGCAAGCTTTTGAGTAAACGAAAAAGAAGCTTATTCCGAAATGCAGTAGTTAATCGGCATCCTCGTTCTCGCCGTCGGGGTTTCTTTTCCCCTCTTCCGAACTTTCGTCCTCTGTCCCTCCTGTCACTTCACTCTCTTTCTCATCTTTTGCTGTCCCGTCAGGGCTCCGAGTGTCAAACCTCTGGCCCTCCATTTCCTCTTCCTCCATCAAACCTGTCTCTTGCCTGTCAGTCACTTCCGGATACGTCTCTTCCGTCTCCCTTGCCCCGCTCTCAGTGCCGTCTCTTAAGATGGTGTTTTCTCGCGTGATGTCCTCAGCCTGATCCTCTGGATCAGAAAAGCCCAGGGGCCCGAGGCCTTGCAGGTAAGCCCGCCGCATCAGGAGCTCCGTGGGCTCCAGGGGTCCACCATTGTTGTGGTTTTCTTGCTTGGCGGCCTCGCGCTCCTCCGCTTCCCGTTTGCAGTAAGAATATCGGTGGTTCATGTGCTGCGAGTAAGAGCCGGAGTGGGAGAAGCGCTTGCCACATTTGTCGCACTGGTAGGGTTTCTCGCCCGAGTGTAGGCGCGAGTGCTCGATGAGGTGGTGCTTGTGTTTGAAGGCCTTCTTGCAAATCTGGCACTGGTGAGGCCGCTTTCCTGCGGAGACACAAGGAGAGAGGAGCAAACAGGTTAGCCTGTTAGCAAAGCATCCATAATATCTTAAAGCTATAAAAAAGCAATTTGAGAATTCTCTCTGTGTATTATGCACAAACTATATTTGAATACATTGTTTGCAGTGTTGGGTAAAAGAGTAAAATATTACAATCGTAATCTTTAAAAGACATTCATTTACATACCGAACACATTTGATGTCTTTAAAAAAGTGAATTAAGATTGAATTATTTAACACTGTTTTACCCAACACTGCTTGTTAGCAATAAATGTCTCGTAATACAGTCACAATTTACTAGGACACAAATCTTTCAAGTAACCACACAAATCCCTCCTCACTTGTACCTAATGAAGAGATGTAAATAGATGAGATATAAAAAAAATGTTTGAGACTAGTTTGGGGGTTAAAAATAATGGTAACACTTTAGTATAGGGACCAACCTATTATTGAAATATTGGCTGTTTATTAGTAATCTGCTTGTTAAGTGTGACGTAACGCAACGTGGCTTCTGGGTCTATATACTGTACAGGGAGACTTATCAAATCGCAATAATAAACCTTTACAAAGCAATGTATTGCTTTCGAAAATCACAATTACTATATATATACTCTCTTACTCATATATATATATTCATGGCTTATATCAGATGGCCAGAAAGTGATTAATTTTTTTGAAATTGTAAAAATTTTGGTATTTGTGATGCAGCAAGCCCAGAGACTGTTGTGATTTTATATAAAAACACCTTGATTTGATATAAAACTCACTTTAATGTGTGATATTACTAAAAAGTGGCCATAAACTAATATTTTCTCAACTCAAATGAATAGCAGCTTGGACGTGGAAACAGTATTCCATACGTCACCGATACGTAACGACTTAACAAGCGGATATAAAGCGAATATTCTTCATAATCTTATTCTACATTCCTAATCCCACACAATGCCTGAACCCAACTACTACCTTAATAACTATTATTAAGCAGCAAATTGGGATTTTACTGAGATAACAGTCAAAGTTAATGGTTTCTTAATAGCAAGAATTGTACCTTAAAATAAAGTGTGGGCGAAATAATAACAAAAAGAAGCCCCTTCAGATTGAGCAGTGACAAACCCCAACGATTTATTTTAGATGCTACCAAAAACAGTGCAGAGAGGTGAGGGGGAAGCCACGGTCCTGAGGTGCTATTCTGAGGCTGTCTGTGACTGTTCTGAATGCAGCCAAGAAGATCAGGTGATTATCGCTCCATGCCGCACAAGGTGAAAGTGAGGCAGTCAGCATCCCTGACAGAGTTTATGACATCATGTCTCGGGATTCGAAAATGCTTAGATAAGACATCTGCCTCGTGATGCCTTGTGTAACCCATACACCAAACACCTCGGCGCCCACACACCTTCCTCTTTCCCTAAGCTTGGATCACATTGTCTACTGCCGGAAACTAGGACAAATTAATTGTACTCTAATCAACGAAGTAGGAGGGACTTGCCATTTGGCATTCAGTAATTCTACCAGTAACACACTTGCCATAAAAATCCACACACTCGCCATCGGCTCCAAGCACATGAACAGATGTACTATATTCTTGGCCATGAATAGCCCTGGCATGCCTGCAACACCTTCCATAGCAGCCATACTTGAGATGGTCCCCTTCCCCACCTCCCCTCATCAAGTTCAAAAATAGACGAGATGGCAGATTCCTCTCTATGAATTCCGACCGAAGAATGCAAGTGAGGATGATGCAAACGTGTGAAAGAGAGGAGTCCCCCAGGAGGGTAGGTCACAATGTGGCATAGAAATGCCTCGCACACATCAGGCTTTCATACACCTGGCATACTGCGCCATGTTGGCATGCCAGCAAACCCTTCTGACAATGTGTCTCCATATCGACTGATGGTCCAAATGCTTCATCTAAAATCAGTGCGAGACATCATTTCTTTTTTTGTGTGTGTTTCGTTAAACAAAACATACATTAGAGGATCTTTTATGTGTGTGTATCTGCAGCTTAAAGAGTAATTATTTTATATATTTTAGCTGGATTTTATATTTTGATTTTTAAATATTTCCCCTGTCAAAAGGAAGAAAACCGTTACACCTTTGTAATGGGTTTGAAATGTACAACAAAAATATGGCAATGGACAGAAAAAAGTAGGTATGAAAAATTAAAGCAGAAAAGGAATGAAAGAAACAAGAAAAAAACACAATGTGGTAAAAGGGGATTACTTTGGAGGGGGATGGACGAGGGTAAAAAAAAAGAGTTGTCTAAATGTGATATACCTGTGTGCTCATATTTGTGTCTTAGGAGGGAACTGGTCTTCTGGAATGTTTTGTCGCACAAGTCACACGCGTACATACCACTTTCAGTCTTCTTAATCTTCTTCCGGGCGAGAAGCGACTCGCTGTCTGTCAGGTCCTCTAGCCCTGACAGATAGTCCCCAGCGCTGTCCAGTAGATCCCCCTGCAAAAGAAACAGATTTTAGACACTCCACACAATCCTAACCTGCTGCAAATCCTAATCTTAACCTGCCACCTAGGAAGAGACAGCCCCGCAGCCCCTGCCCCATGTTTGATCCCAAGTCTGGACAGAGCTTATCTCTGTAACCTGTATAAGATCTTTATCTTATGTCTCAAAAAAGGGACATATGGCTTGATATTGAGAGGACTTCACGTGAGTAGTAGTAAGAACTCATATGAAAAACAGAGTAGGTTATACTGTATTTTTAAATGAAAAGGGGTAAAATAAATAAATACAATTTGTAAATATCACAATTATAGATTTAATAGATCATAAAATATCAAATAAAGCATATCAAATAAACACACTCACACATACATGTGTGTTTTCCTTTGGTTAAATGCGTGATAAAACATTGCATTGGTGTGTAATGTACTAAAATGTAACATAAATAATATTTAATACACAGATAATCTTATGCCTAGTACCATAACATTTAATATACCTGGAAGCCTTGTTTCCGCTGGTATTTCCGACGTTGCTGCATCTCAGCAAAGGTGGCTGCTCCTGCTGCGTAAGTATAAGCCATAGGTGGTAGAAAACTCATGGGGTCCAGCCCTGGGTAAGGCCTTAGACCCGGTATGCTGGCTTGAGCCGTTGACATGAATGTGGGCGGAGGGAATGCTCCATGTGGTGGAAGTGAGGTGTACATGTGGCCTCCACCAAAGGGGTTTATGCTAAAGATGGGACTTGAGCTTTTCTCCAGCTGACTTTCATTGCCCAAACTACTGGGTCCATTGAACTCCTTCTTGATGTGGGCCAAATTTAAAGGCTCTGTTCCTGGTTCACGTGCAGTGGAATTGCTAGTGTGTTCAATAGAAAAACCATTCGGTTTGGCCCTCCGTTCTGCCTTGGAAACTTGTTTTGGCAAAGACAAGTCTAGTGGTTCCCCATGGGCGTCCTCAGAGGTGAGGCTGTTAGGCGTGTATGAACTGCTATGTGAGTGTTTGGATGATGATGATGAGAGATTCAAAGGTGAGGGTGTCTCACCTCTCAAGTGGTCCACAGAGTCAAGTGGCTTTTCATTGGTCTGCCTGGTGCCTGTAATCTGATGAGGTCTGGACAACTTGTGCCCTGAATCCCCATTGGTGATGGCTTGGATCTCTGCTGTTGAGTCACCATATTGACCCAAAGAAACCGGTGACCGGGCAAATGCTGATTCCCTGACATGGTTGATCTCTCCACTTCGCTCAGGAGGAGGAGATCTTTTCCTAGAGAAGCTATGGTGAGATTGGGCTTTCCATTGAACAAATGCATCCTTTACAAACTCCTGAGGAAGACCCACTGCCATAGAGATCTTCCTCAGTTCCTCTGAGTTGGGCTCAGTGTTCATGGTAAAGTAGACGTTCAGTAATGACATATGATCCTTGTAGGGGTTGACTGGGCTGGTGGCATTCCTCTCGTGGGATGAGGAGATCACACCTGCCTGCTGCTCTGAGCTGAAAAGCCCCCTGCGACCAGTTGGTACAGTATCATTAGGTTTGAGGACAGCCTTGATCTCCTCATTCATCTTGCAGAGATATCGCTCGTGTTGATGTAATGGAATAGGGCCAGAAAATGTCTCTTTGCAATACTGACAAGAGAAAGGTGCGTACTGTGCGTCTCTCTCCAGTGCTTTGTCTTCAGATAGAAGATCCATGGCGTGACTTGGTCTTTCTTTCTTGATATCCATGAGTCGCCTCTTAGAATCTTCTGTTAAGCTCTGGAGACACGCTTTGGCTTCATTGACCTTTTCCAGTGTGTAGTCAATGATGGTCTTGGTGGGACTGTTGTGACCAACGCCAAGGAAGCTTTGCTGTGAGGCCAGTACCCGATTCTGCTCCTCCATCTGGGAGCCTAATTCCTTCATGTATGCTCTGAGCTTAGAGATCTCTTCAGGGTTGCCATCCATTTTTTGCCTGCAAACTGTGTTGTCCACAATCTGAAGCACCTTCTGAACCTCACTCATGTTGTTGATGAACCCTGGATAGCTTAATGGATGAGAATCTGACCCGATACCCAGATGTTGCAGAGGGTTTTGAGATGAACTGTGCATCCCTGGAGGACTACCTCCACGGCCACCTCCATTGAGAAAGGCTCCCGACGCACCGTATTCTTGTTGAGATGCAATCATAAGACGGTACTCATTGAAGTCCATGGGTTCAGACTTGATGTCTGTGTGAGCGGATGGGTCTTGGAGGCTCATGGACCTGCCGTTCTCCAGTTTGTGACGGAGCTGAGCTAAGGCAGGACTGCCAGGGGAGGATGCAGCAGAGTTTGGTGATGAGCCAGGCTTGTTGTTGACTCCATGGCGCACCCGTCCATTAATAGAGATAAGGCCAATGCACTTCTTGCTACTTATGTGGGAGCTGTAGGAGCCAGAGTGGGAGAAACGCTTCTTGCAGTTGGAGCACTCATATGGCTTCTCACCTTTAAAAAAAATAAAAGACCCTTAATTTTTTTACTGCATAAATACACCAATTAAGCAATAACCTTTACATATTTTTCACATTAAGTTGGAATTGCATTAAACTTCTTCCCCATCTCATTATTCAACTCAATGATTGATAGGATGATGGGATCCTACAATGAAAATAACTCTTGAATAATTATATAATTATGGTTTTAAATATTCATCATTTATCCAGACTATCCAAACCGCACTAAATTACCATCAAGCAAATTGGAAACACATGATATAAGATTGTATACATTACTGGCATTCTTTTGACAGCACTTATGAAACACTTACCACTGTGAATCCGGAGGTGCTCCTTCAAATGATGCTTGTATTTGAAGGCTTTGCCGCACTCTGTGCATTTGAATTTGCGATTGCCAGCCCCTTCATTTAGCAGTTGAGGCTACAACGGAGAGAAAGAATACAGAATTTGATACAGGTAGAAAACAGTCACAAAAGAGTTTGTTCTGTTCATAAAACTGTTAATGAATATGTATTTGTGCAAATGAGACACAGAAAGCATTCCAGAATCATATTTAGGCATGTGTACCCAAGGCTGCTGAAGCAACAGTTCGTCATAATTAACTTAAATATGACATAATTGATTTGGATCACATGATCGCATGAATAGGGGTGACTGAAACTTTCTCAGTGCATCTTTCATTACAATACTATCTACAGAACATGCTTCATACATCTATTGTCTGCGTTTAGTTAAAACAGTGTAGGCTGCATCTGTATTCACCATTCAAAGTTAAACGTAGGTGCTCTTCCTCCATTTGAAATTCAAATGTGGGCCCCAGATGCACAACAAAAACAACAGCATTCACCCTGCACCCCACACACAGACACAAAAGGTCTGTGAAAAATGTGTGGGAGTCCACAAGTGCACGTTTAATAGTCACTATGTACAGTACTACGCTGAAGTTCTTTCTCCAAAAGTTCAGTCACACGCTCATGTACAGTACACAGGCCAGTTTGAGATGCATATTAGAGGTCCTGCTCACTGTAGGGGTGTATGCAAATATGTACACAGACAGGACACGCATTGAAATGCAGCAAGGTGAACCTAGGAATCAATGTTCAAAGCCTTCAGGAAAAGACCCCTTTAGAGCAAATAAACAAACACTTAAAGTCATTTAAGGATTAGGATACTCTAGATCACCAGGAAAAAGGCCATCTGGTCGTGTTTAATTCAGTCTGGAGAGGTGCACGTGTGTATGTGTGTGTGTGTGTGTGTGTGTGTGTGTGAATCAACCAGTAAGATGAGAGAATAGAGTAAGTATCTTGAATGTTTCCAATGTTTTCAAGTCCGCTTAAGGTTCAAAGTTGAAAGCCTAAATGCAGGATATCCTGATATAATCCTATCAAACAATTGAGAACCCTTCCACCACATGAAAAGCAGACCCTTTCCTTCGGAAATAAAGCAATATAGAGTTTCCTCTTCAAAATAAATCCATATCGCTGCATTTTTTTCACAGCATTCTCATATTGAGATTGGCCTAAAAGGCTGAATTAACATCAGCTTTGCCTGCGTCTTTGGACTTGACTCTTCTCCAACAGCTGATGCGAGAAGTCAGCAGGCCTATAGGACTCAGAGTGCTAGAACAGCCCACACATGGCCGGCTGTGGGTGGACACTCAGGGGAGTATGACACTGCACAGCTGTGGCTCCGGTGTGAAGGATTCAAGTATTAAGGAGCTTCCGGAGAAGCTTGTTCAATGCAGGAACTATCAACAGGCTAAAGCATGTTCTCTCCTCTGACATGTGCTTCAGTAAAACAGTCAGATTTCATCTGAATTTCTTTCCACCTCTTTCCTATATCATGAGTAGGGCCAGACGGAGTCTGTGGACAATTTTTGCTATTTCGGATTTATGCGGAATAATTTTGGGAGTATCCTGACTAAAACCTTAATATATGAAATAAAAAGTAATACCTTTTAAACTTTCATTTAATGTTTACAATGCGAATACAATTAGCTCCACTTTATTTGGTAAACAAAGCAAGTCTCTCATATAAAATCTCTACTAAAAGACAGAAAATATTACTTTACAAACTGTATTGTAAATAAATCATATGAATGTTTTCATATTAGTCAATATTACTACTGAAATTAATTTAAAAACTGAGTAAATATAAATTTACACACATTTACATCAGTAAATAAACAGAATCAATGATGGGCTAAAAATCTGCGGAATAACTTCCATAAAAGTGTAAACACACAGTGCAACTTAATACAATGAGGTTACATTATTCTCATCACAATCTATCCATAGAATATTAAAATGTAACTTATTAGAAATAACTAATTAGGTTAAGCACACCAGGAATAATACCTAAAACAAACCTTTCCAGAGCATTATAATTGGATGTGTGATCCTTCAGTACATGTAATATTACAGCATATGTGATCTTGAACTGCAAATCAGTCTTAAAGGTAAATATTCTGATATTTAGATTTTTACATCGTCTAAAAGCTGAATAAGCTTTGATGGCATTGATGGTTTCTTGGGATTGGACAATGTTTTACAGAGATACAACCATATAAACATCTGGAATCTTAGGGTACAAAAAAGAAAAATCTATATATTTTATATCTACAAAATCACCCTCAAAGCCATAAAAATGTGCTTAGTAATGCACATTAATTATCAAACATTAAGTTTTAATACATTAACAGTAGGATATTTTAAAAATATCTTTGCTTAATATTCTAATTATTTTATTTTTATTTTAAAATCAATAAATTATACCCAAACAAAGTATTTTTGACTATTGCCAAAAATATACCCATGTAAAATACAGTAAGACTGGATTTGTGGCCCATGGTTACATATGGAATGTTACTCAGGGAATACTATGAGAAACTAATCTAGAGGGACAATACACAGTGAAGCCAAAACAACTAACGTCACATTAAAATACCAAGTGTAACATTATTTTGACAATGCACAAAAGCTAAATGAACTCTGTTTTCACCCTGTATATGAATTGTTTGTAACTTAAACTCATCAAATGTAAAAATATACACTTTAAATTAGTTTAGAAATATGTTTCCAAAGTGCAACCCATAATTTGAAACACAGTAGTCACAAGTGGAAAAAGGTGGATGATAATCCTAAAAAAAAAACATGAGTGAGAAGCACTGAGTGTGTGCACTGACTGAGGTGAACCTCATCTCACCTGATCTCTGGCAGGTTTATGTGTGGCCATATGGCGCTCTAGCTGGGTGCGGTAGGCGAAGGTGTCACTGCACAGGGGACAGGGGAAGCTCTCATCGTTTTTCTCATGTCGGTACTTGATGTGCTCCTTCAGGGAGGTCAGCCGCTTGTAGCCCCGGTCACAGTAGGGGCAGGTCAACAGTTGGGCAAAGGCATCTGGCGTCCTCAGTGCCAGATCTGGGCAAAATTGAAAGGAGTGCACACAGTGAAGGAGGGGGGATTGAGAAAAAAAGCATATGTAGGACAAACGGTTGCCATATGAGGCTATTGGAGGATGATAAGCAAAGCATTCAGTTATGTCATTTATATTCTTCTTTTTTAGTTAGTGCTTTTGGCTTTTTTGTAAGATATCTATCTCAAATGGTTTTAAATATATGATCCAATTATATGATTTAACAAAGCTAAGCAAAATATATATTTTAAGCCAAAACTATATACAGTATGTGCATTCTATTCACCCAGTCTAATCTGAAAATTATAAATAAATATATATATATATATATATTTAAAGTAAACAAAACTAAGCAATAAAATGTTGTTTCAAATTTTTTTATTTCAATGGAAATTTAAATTTATTTATTTATTATTTTATTTTTATTTTTTTATTTTTTTATTTTTGCATATTTTGTCCCCAAGGCTAATTCTTACATGATGAAAAATAAATAAATAAATAAATAAATAATAAATAAATAAAACATTTGGGCACCTAAAAATAAAATTAAATAAAATTAAATTAAATTGGAACTAAATTAAATGAAATACTGTATCATTATGTGTATAGTTTATTGCCTACCGTTTTCATTTTCATCTTGTCCGTTGGCCTCTGGTGTGCCCAGTCGTGTACCTTCCTCTGGATCCTCTGGGTAAATGATAACGGTGTCCTGCAGGTACTCGGCAATGCTTGCTGCGTGTCCCTCACCGTCATCCAGTTTCCTTTTGGCAAAGAAGCTTTCCAGCTCAGAAGAGGCATCAATCCCCTTAACTGCGCAAAGGAAGTGGGAAGAAAAAGCCCAAATGAATCCAGTGGTTGATGCTCAGTGTCATTGGAAAGGACCAAGCTGAACATTAGGACATTGGCCACTCTAAGTGTGATATAGTGGAGACCAAACCATTAGAAGGCCTTTCAAGGTGGAAGTATTTATTTAAGTTACAACATAATGGCCACTTCAAAGACTAATAGGAGCCAGCTTGATCATCAAGCACTCTTTAAGCATCCTCTTGCATGTTTGAAAATGCTTTAAACATTTCCAGCATTATGGGTAATCGGGTTATATGGCAATTAGGCATGGCGGGGTAACTGATCTCACTTTGTATTGTTCATCGTATACATAAAATCGGCCCCAATAATCTAATAATGTATCATGTGTTACGCGTAATTGCTCAGAACAAGATTTTAAACCTGATTTTTCGTAAACAATAGGTTTTCGGATGCTTTATGGAGAGCTACTAAAAGATACAGACTGATGAACAGACAAGTGTGTCTTATAAAGAAGGATTTATACATTTAAAAACATGAGGTAATGTCGGCAGATAGCTAATAAAATGACACAAGTTACTCTAAATCATACTTTTTCTTCGTATGACTGGAACCTTCGGGTAAGCAAATGAAAATGTTATTGTTTCTTTTGTAATCAATTAGAAAGTACATGGACTGAACAAATTCGATTTTGGCTTTAAACTCAATTTGGCTGCAAAATGTGATTTGGCTTGCACTCGTGCTCAACTTTAAAATGTTTCCTTTCCAACTGCTGTGGACACGCATGAGTGGAAATGATCTTAGATGCTCAAGTGTGATACTCAAATGCGCTTACGTTAAAAGATGTGAATATGTCCAAGATTTAGTTAAGCGTATTTATTGCTACCTAATGGTATTGATCCAACTCTCTAAATATAGTTATCTATTATGCATCTGTGCATGAATATTTCAATTAAAATCTCACCTGTACCATTTCCAATTCCATGGAGAGAGATGTCAGGGCTCATGGAGTTGTACTCAGCTTTTCTCTCTTCTGAAAAATACAATTGGAAAACCATTATAAGCTACAACAAAAACACTGAGTTTCCAAAACAGCTGCCTACGTCATGTTGTTAGTGATGTATGTAAAGATGTAGACATCACCAACTATCTATTAATCAGTACTAGCATTTTTATGTTCAATTTCTTTAACATATTACTTTCATTTGTTGTTTATGAGTTGCCAAATCCCTCTCTCCAACATAGAAGATATTAATTATAAATGATAAAATCCATAAATGATCTGGATTTTCCCTATATTTAAATCTGTTGTATGGCAATGTATGCAAATTACGTATATGACATACAAGTTAATCTTTGCATTGCATATACTGTATATGAAATACAAGTATTATACATAATACATTTCAAAATATTGTAAAAATGGCTATTTATACTATTTCTTTCAATCACTGGAATAACAAATAAGTACATACAGCTGTCATTGTAAATACTAATACATTTAATCCCAAAGGCCACATTAAATTAACATTAGGGATATTTTTATGTAACAAAAAAGTAGATTTCTTTTACTCTTCCATTAAATCAAAAAGAAAATAACAATACGTTCAATACATATCCTACCCAAGTTTATTAGATCCATGTAACAGTGTGCAGAAGGTGTAATTGAATATGACAGCACATCGGATGATAAAAGCGAATTCACAATGCTAAAGAACATCCTATGATAGGACGAATTATAGCTCAAAACGTGCTGACAGCAGCTCAGAGAGTGATACGCTTCTCTGTAAGCGGGGCTTAAGAAATCATGTCAAGGTATTTAGGGAGGAGAGGAGGGTGGTCTGAGAGGAGTTTGCTCATATACTGCGGCTATTGTGTTTGTTCCTCCTCCTCCCCCTCATGTGACCTCGTACCGGCAGTCACAAGTATCATAAGCTTCCCCCACAAAAGCAGGATATACAGCACCTCTTACACCACAACGCAGGGGGAAAACAAGGGTACTCGAGACTCCTGACACACACGCACCCGCTCGCCTCCGTGGCATTAGGACTGTTTAATTTCAAAACAGCCTTGTACTTCCTTCCTCATTATCTAAGCACGGCAACCCAGAGAGCTTCTGAAAGTTGTCAAATTCTCTCACTTTTCACCACATTTAAGAGACGTCTTTCAAAGCAGAGAAATCATTGTGAGAGCATTGCTTCTCGAAGGGACGTTTTGAGCATCAAAAGCTTTACTAGACTTGGACGCCTTTCGTTGAACAAAGTTTTGCAAAACAAGGCATTTGCTAATAATTTGGGGCTTGCCTTCGCGAAAGCCCTTCCTGATGAAACTGTCTCCTCCTGCGCCGCGCAGATAAAAGTGCAAGGGCCTGGAGCCAGTGAAAAAACTCTCCCGAGTTTACAGCATTGTGCTTTCCTTTGAGGTACATTGGCTTAAAAAGTTCTTTGGGAGGGCTAGCGATTAGCGGTATTAGCGCGGGGATATTTTAAGGTCACATTAAGGACTGGATGCTGAATGTGAAGTTGAAGAAGACAATTGGTGGAATCAGAGATTCATTTTGAGAAAATCAATGTGTTGTGCTCGAAGGACAGTGAAGTACAGTTTCCTCAAGTGACAAAATGGCAACTACATTAGAGTCTCAGTTCTGCTTGTGGTATCTGCAGGTCCCTTGAGGTAATGGTGTGAATTTAACCACCGAATCACAAGAGGAGTTCCAGATCTCTTATTTGGTCCAAAAGGATATTTTGTTGTAGTGGTCAATCTATTTTTACATAGGCTTATTAGTAAGCTTGCAGACACTAGAGATGGTGATATAAAGAAACATAGTTACATATATAAAAGACCACTTTGAATCTATTTGCTGAAGTTATGGTGTACAAATACACTAAAATGTAATTCTATTTGATTTAAACACTGAATTAATGTGATATATATACATTTTTTTTGATAGAAAGAAACTAATACATTTAATTCACAAAAGACACATGAACTAAATCAAAATCAACAATAAGAGTATATGTAGCAAAATAATTTTTTTTAAATAATTCACTTTGTTACTTTCAATCAATCAAAGAAAATACTTCTGTCTTTATAAAGATCTTAAGCACATTGGTGGGTTTCAATATTAAAATTACTGACTTGTTTTTTTGTGATTGTGATAACACCTCTGATAACAGTTTTTTCTTCATGATTAACGGTATGTTAAACCCCAATTTCAAAGCACATACAGATGATCTGAGGTGCATCTTCTCTGGCAACCACAGAGCACTGATGAAAAGAGGAAGCACCACACAAGATGATTCATTGCAACCTCTTTTAAGATGCTACATTTACCAGAAAATACCACAATACACTTTTCTCCAGCTAGCGGACTAATGCCTTCATATTTAATCATAAAGACAAAATAACACCATGCTGCCAAAGGCGTGGCCTTCAAATAAACTCCGATGACATTCATTAATCTAGCATATCATGGTGTGAACATCAACTAAACAAAACACTGTTCAAGCGAATGACACGTCCCTGAAGACCCTGCGACTGTGACACTCTCTGAAGTTAAGTGATGCATATGCTTTAGTCATTAGCCGAGACTGATTGCTGGGGGTCGGGGGTTTTTTTCGTTCGATTTATTTTTATTTTTTTCAAACCGGGCGACTCGCATGAGTTCTCCCTTCACTCTGTAACTGTCAGCCAGGCTCAGGGAATTGTGGGCCTATTATGTATGTAAATGGCCATCATAATGCTAAAAATTTCATTTAAGGCTTTTAATGAGTCGTCAGCAGGGCAGGCTCATGCTAAATGATAGCTCTGCGATCCTAATTAAGAAAATTTGTCTTTAAAGCCTCACTAGCTTGGGTCTTGTCCGTAATCTAGATCGCTTTTGGTTTTGGGTGGGTGAGTCAAAACGAATGCAGAAAGAATGGGGTGTGGGGGCCGAGATGAGGCACAGAAGATTAGGTGTAACCTACTTTGTGACAAAAGTAGGAAACCAAAGTAGAAAAGTGAGCTAATACTCTAAAAAAGTTGCCATTACATCAAAAATGCCAAACAGCTGCTAGGTGTTGGCCTGGTAAATAAAGCTGCTCTGTCTTGGTTATATAAAAAAAATCTAAATTGGATTGAACAGAAAAGAACTTACAACAGTTCTGTCTGATTTTCTCATCTTTAACTCTTACCTGAACCATTCAGCTCCCCGTGGCGCCAGACATGGGCTCCTGCCCCGTCCTGGCTTTCGTTTTCTTCATCACCTCGGCAGGAGAGCAGGGCATGGGCTACCCGGGGTGAAGCCTCCAGACTCGGGACACCTGCTGGACTGCCTTCACCTTCAGAGCCCAGAAGTCGGTCCTCATCGTCGGACCCTGAACCGGCATCCACCACGTTTTCATAGCTCAGCACTGAGGACAGAACAGAGGCCAGATGTTATTATTCAAGTTTACCCACATCTCAAGAGCATTTTGTGCAGTCTTAAAGAGTGTCTGCACAATGTCTTTCTGTAAATTAAGATAATATGCTACATATAGTGTGCTTATCATTTAGTGTGACATACATTGTGTAATGATACAGCTATATGGCTACATTTAGACTGTTAACTCTTTGCTTTGCAATACACACATGACAATTAACTCAGAGTCAGTTTCCAGTGAAAAGAACAATTAAACACATAATAGTAAACAGTAATAAATATAATACAAAAAAAAATTATATATGTTTTTATTGGATTTTTAAATACTTCCAATAATATTTACACAATTTTAATGGCAAGATAATGGAAAGCTCAAAAGACTTGACTAGACTGTAGATATAGAACAACAGAGAGCAAGATAAAACAAAGTAAAAACCTGCACGACTCTGGGGGTGAGAGGTGCTGAAGGCCTAATAAACTATGAAGCTTACATCATGGGAACAGCAGTTTAACGTTCAGGTTCAATTGAAGTTCTTCCCTTGCCTAATACAGCATACATCTCCCCAGGCTCCGCGAGCACCTTATCTCAGAGGCACACTGCCAAAGCAGTGAGAACTAGTGGGAAGTTTCTCTAATGGTTAGATTAAAAAGCCTAATTGCTGATTTCGGGACAATTTTTTCCCTCTTCTGAACACTGAGTTTTGAAAAACAACAAACTTTCTCTTCCATCCGTGCTCTATTTCCCAGTTCGTTGGCGTCAAATGGACTCGGCCGGGCAGCGAACGCTCCATTCCCTCCTCCGTACCTTAACTACTCCTAATCTCTCCCTAGGAGCCCCATTCACTTAAAAAAATGCCAATGACGTCTTTTTTTCACAGGTTCCCATGCAAAAAAAGGCTGAGCGCTTCCCTTTGGCGGCGTTCGCCAGAGGACGTGAAGATTAGCTGCACGTATCTGATCATAATATGATCTTTGTCTGATCCGTGGGGCTGCATTTGCTCCCCCGGACAACTGCGCAACAGGTGCAAATTAAAAGGGGAACCATCTCGGGTACAAGGGATGGTCGAAATGCACTGACCCGGGCTGAATACCAAAGAGTGGGGTGAGGTGGTATGGCGGGGGTGAGGGGCGTGGGACAAAAAGCTTTCTAACTAAGAGGTGTGACCAGCGGGATTATTTAGGAGCGACTTCAGGCTGAGGGTGAAGAACCCCCTCCTTTAGTGAAAAGGAGAAGGCGAGTGAGAGAAAGCAAAAGAGAGACATAAAGGGAGTGGTTGAAAGTAAGACATGAGAGGCTCTTTGTGTGGTCCGAGTATACCTTGGACGTAAAGCAACTTTATCTCGCCTGCTCTGTTCACTCAAAGTCTCGTTCTTTTACGCTCACACACAGCCATTAATTCCTTGATCTTTAAGTCAGCGGTAAGTGCACTTCAGAACGTCTTGCTCAGGTACCGTGCAAAAAAAAAGAAGAAAAAAAAAGAAAAGCAGCCCTGAATTTGGGTCCCAGAGCTAAAAAGCTGCGGCTAATCATTCACAGTTTGAATGGTGGGAGTGTTCTGAAGAAAAAGAAAGAAGTGGGAGGACTGGGAAAAGAATCAAGAGGATGAATGCAGAGGTCAGAGCTGAATATTAATAATAGTGAACTGCTGAGTGGTTTGACTTTAAGCCCACACAAAACACTAAAGTCTTCACATCGCATTTTACTGTTCTTGCATATGCTAGCCATCCACATTCCTAATGACATAGCTTGAATACTTGAGTGGATGCTTCAGATTGTTTTCGTACAGAAAGTCAGTATGGTTTTGTTCTGAAAGCATGTTCTAATTTTACTGTAATTGCATAGATTCTCGCACAACACAAATAGAAATGGAAAATGCTGAGGTTTGAAAAGCATTTTGGAAAAAGGAACAGGCATGTTTTGACTTCTGACGGGCAAATACTTTGCTTTTGAGAGCATGTGTGTGTGTGTGTGTGTGTGTGTGTGTGTGTGTGTGTGTGTGTGTGTGTGTATGTGTGTGTGTGTCTGTGTTTGTGAGATGGGCACTCAAAGCAATCCATCAAACGATTTCCCTCTAAGGTCACATGGGTTTGACAGATGTGACCGAGATATTGTTTGGCAATGTGCACTGTTTGTGTGGGAGTAAAAAGTCACAATAATAAAAGCTGAAAAAGCACTAGCCATATCAAGTTTGAATTTATATATAGAAATCTAGTAACGCCTAGCATTTTCAGAACATAATATTTATTCTTTAGCTGTAATTCAATTGAAATTGATAAAAAAGTGCAATAGACTGCTAAAAGTTTGAAAAAAAAACTGATTTAAAGTTTGTAGACTTCATAATAAATTGTGAGTATTTTATAGTCAAATAAACAAAAGTTTTAAATAAACAAAAATGTGGCATTTGTAATGTTATATATATAATTTCAATTGACAATTTGTCCTTCAATTTAGTTAATTAAAGTCAGGTCAGGATAAGTGTTTAATTTGACATAATTGCATTTCTGTTAAGCTGAATGACAACAGAACATTTCCTCACCCCCATTGGAAACATTAAAGAAGACACTTGCATTAATTATGACAATAAAATAACTTTTGTGCATTTTAATTGATGCTAACACCAAAATATATCTCATCTTTGACCCTATAACTAAATAAGTTCAGATTAGAAGTAGACTCCTGCACATTATAACTTTCTGAATAGTTTAAAATGAAAACTAATAAACTTACCAATACTCTTTCATACACAAAATACTTGATCTACCAAACAAATCTGTTTTCCCCTAGTAGACCTGCCCCCATTCCCTATTCGATTGGCTGCCATTTTAGTGTGTCACTCCAGCAGCTGTCCTGCCGTATAATTCCTGCAGTGAACGGTCCATTGTGCTCACCCTAGAGACAAAGAGGCCACCTCTCCTCACTCTCTCTCACTCTCCCTGTCTTCTCTCTTCTCTCTCTCTGCTGTTTCGTATTCTCAATCAACCCCACCTATCGCTCTCCAAGCTGTCCTTTGAGCATTTCAAGATGCTCCTGAAAGTCATCCTTACCAAGAACCCAGCTGTATAAAAGCCAAATTCGTTACTAAACAAACATTTAACATTATTACAGAAACAATACCTTGTGAAGAGTCTCTCCACAAACTGGAAGAGCTTCACACATTCCATAGCCTGGAGTTGTACACGAACACACACACACACACACATGATCTTCTGAGCAGTTTAGCTGTTTAGACAGGTATGTGTGTGCTCTGTCACAATCTCTTACAATCCTCTCATCTCACATGCGGAGTGTGTTCGCAGCGCTCGGGGGGGAAAACTGCAGACACACCTGCAAAGCCACACTGTCCATTGGAGACATTTCACTGGTACGTGGCGAAAAGATGATTCAAGTGTTTGATTTGGTTCAAACACGAAGAGCTTTCGTAAAAAAAACAATCATATCCATCTGGAGTCAACGACACCTCCGCTGGCTCAAACACCTTTTTTCGCATTCCCTGTTCACAGGTAATCCGCTATCTGCTTTCCGTTCCTTTCCCCCTTCCTTTCATCTCCTTTCCTAGCGGATGAAACAGAAAGGTGAGTGCGTATTCCACATCCATATTGCGAATCAGTCAGCCTGCCGCAGGTCTCTCTCAGGTGCCTCTCTGGCACGGTAATGAAACCCGGCGGAACAGACGGTGGAAAATAACTGCTCTGTTCTCTCTCTCTCTTTCTCTCTCTCTCTCCTGTGCGCATCACCTGAGCGAGCAGTGGGGGAGGGGGCGACTAGGTAAGGCTTCAAACAGTTGAAAAAAGGTCGCTGCCTAGTGGCTATAGCCTGGAAATGATCCATGTAAATCAAATCAGCCATCTTCCATTCATGCGGAAAAAAAGGATGAGGGAGGGAAAACTTTTACCTGGTTCGCATTTCAAACAAGAGCTGAGAGATAAAGCGTATAATGAACAAGCAGTTTGATTTAATAATGAATATAAAAAACTTGAATAACGTTGTTTTTTAATTCAAGAGAAGTGATGCAGTTTGAGTGGATGATATGTCATGTCATGAATCAAGTTTTAAGCCAATTGATATGGACAGTCTATAACTTGAAATCATTTGGCAAGTGTGGTATTCTGTCTAGTGACCTACTTCTATAGTCTGACAGGAAATGTTATGATGTCTGCCGGTTTGATTTGCCATGCAAAATTATTTTCACCTGTTGAATTTAATAATTTACCATATATAGTGTCAAGTGTTATGTCTAAATAATAATAAAACATTGAAGTAGTCTATGAAGAACATAGGCTAATTTGACAAGTGTTTGACAAGTGTAGTAGCCTGCTGAAAAAGACATTCTTTAAAAATACTTCAGAAAATATTAAAAAAAAATATTAACTCTTAGTTTAAATATTTGAATTGTTTCTATTCCACAGTTCTCAGTTTATATTTAAGAATTCTGTGTATATTTTAGAATATTCTGTTTATATTTCAAACTAAATAAATAATTAAAAGAAAATTAAAGAAGAACATCAGAGGCGAACATCAGCTTCTAAATAGCCTCAAAGCTAACACACATGGAACTAAAACACTCTAAAACGCTCCCAGTGACTACAGCGTCTTTAAACTCACTTCTGTACATGACTGCACACTTTTCAACAATGAATAAGTGACTCCCATTCAAGGCTGTTTACATCAGCGAAGGCCTTGAACCTGACAGATAGCGTCTGGATGGAGTCTATTTTTTTCTTGTGTGGCTAGCATGTAGATAACGGCTGGTGAAAGTGCTCTTGTTTACGGTGCGTGTGATGGGAGAGAAGGCTCTCCGTGTTTGTTTTAAGGCCGGGCAGCCGGAGAGGTCACACTGGTGCTAGGGGAACAAAGGGCCCAGGAAGAGAGGGGCCGCTTTTGTGCCGCCGTGATCCTCAGTGAAAACTCAGCTATGCGTGAACCATTACTGCAAACCTGGAGAGGGTGTGTGTGAGTGAGTGTGTGTGTGTACTGTGGTGGGCTTTGTTTTCCTTGTATTTAAGTATTTCAGTACTTGCCAATATTTCCGAGTGTGAAAAAAGGAGAGCGGGAGAGACTGCGTGTGTGTGCGCGCACTTATCTAGTGTGCACCCATCTGTAAATGGGTGGCGGTGCTCCACAGACCCTGCCGTGAAGCGGCAACAGTAGCCTGGCCCTAATTGAATTAAACTCCCATTTGTCTACTATAGGACCCAACGCAACAGGCAAGAAGGAGAGAAGGGGAGGAGAGGAAGCGAGAGAAAGAGAGAGAGGGAGCTCTCTGAGGCTTGCTCATGCCGCCAGACGGCCCACCTTTCCCCCTTCCTCCCCCACGCAGACCCACCATCTGTGCCCACCCCATGCACATGTTACCCCTCTCTCTCTCGACAACTGTTCTGGGCCTCTACCAGCCTCAGAGTGCCTGTGTGTGTGTGTGTGTGTGCAAGGCTGGAGACACACAATAGCTCACTGGGCTACCCTGAGGAGGAGAAAAGACAGGAGGAGAGGAGAGGAGAGCACAATATGCTGTGCTGAGGAAGATAAAGAAGTCATCCTCTATCTCAGGCGAACTATCAGTCAGGTTGCACTCTGGGAGAAAAGAACAACCACAAAAAGCCCAAACCGCCTCAGGGTGAGAGAGCTGAAAAGAAGACGACGCAAATTACACACGCTGACAAAACCTGCAATTTTAGGTTTTCTTCCCTTTGAGCACGACGTCTTTGTAGAGCGATACTCTACCATAAAATCGGCAGGTGAGGGCTTAGAAACACGGGCAGATGAATTTGTTGGCTGAGTTTGGAGTCTATCAATTTTTTTGGAAGTTAATATGGGTCAATTAATATGCAAATCTCCCGGCAGATGCTCGGTGGCTCTCAGCATGCGATTGGCCCGTCGGTCACTAGCTGTTCAAACAGTTTCACAAGCAAAACAACACCAGGTTCTCTCTCAGAGAGAAACCAATGAGGCACCTTTATAAGAAAAATCACCTTTATTTAGACATGTTTTTTTTTTTCTATTTTTATAGATTTGTTTATTTTAAACTGTTTTGGGCTTTAGCAAGACTACAAAACCATCTTTTTTTAAAGATTTGCTTTCTCAATAAATTACATTTATTTTAATATTTGTTACCCTCATTATGTTCACCACCTGTATGAATTTGATGAAAAACAAAAGAAAGAGTTTTGAAGAATATTGGTAGCCTAGTTAACAGGTTTGGTTACCACTAAAAAAAGCACTGACAGTTTTCAAAATATCTTGTACGTTGCACCAAAGTAAGTACATATTTTGACTAGCATGAGAATACGTCAATGATGAGGGCATTTGTGTGATTCATGACTTTAAACACACGTAATTATTCCCCTACACGTATTTGTCCCCATACTCCATCAATATAAGACGTACTGCACAGTCTGAAACTACTTCCAACTTCTCCACTTCAGAAAAATTGATTCCAGTCCTTTGGTTACTTTTATTTAAGGCTGATTTAATGGAATGCAATGATCTTTCTCTAATACCTGTTTACTATCAGACAAAAGGCGAAACTAAAAGGAAACAGCTTGGGCTCTGCTAAGAATCCTTAGTGGCATTGCCAGAGGTGCTTGTTGGGTTTCTGAAAGCTAACAGGTCCAGATGGAGCAAAAAATAAGACCTCAAAGGGGGGCTTTAAATGAAGGCTCCAGACCAGCAGACAGGTTGCTAATGAAATATTCATGTAAGGAGTGGCCCTATCTATCTAACTATCTAGCCATCCATCCTGCCCACAACCTTCCCACACTTCCTTCGTCTGCCCTACACCATTTTATGGCGAGCTTCAATTGACAGGAAGAAAAAGCACTCTTTCATTGGCACCACAAGGACGAAATATCTCTACCTTATCATAAGAAATCCTCAGAGAATTTAGCGATGCATGGTTTGATTTCCAGCCTTCTTCTCAAAACTTCTCTGTTTTGGACGTTTTTCAGTGTGTCTTGGCAAGTCTTCACAGCATATGACCGCTAATTGTACTTTCACAAATGCTGCCTGCATGGGAAACCATTCGTTTTTTAACAATTCTCTAAAAATCCCTCTTCTTCTCTAGATGGGTACGTGATTTATTTATTGATGGATCATTGGTTAGTCCAGAAAGGGTAAAGTTGTGGTCACACTGATCTTAGTTCAATTATTTTTTGTCTTTTGGGAAAATAAAACTCAATATTTGCTATATATTAAATTAAATAGGTATTTAGGAGATCAATAATTAAACATTGCTCAGTGGGGATTCGTAATTGGTTCAAATTTGGACATCTGAACCAGGCGTTGAGATATGCTTCATACATTGGTAAAATTATCAGCACTTCAAATCTCTGCGAATGTATTTTCAACCCCAAAGTATGCATCAGCCATCCATGTTGTGTAAAATACAATGTCCAAGTGATGCAATTTTTGTCAATTATAAAATGTATATGTGATGTCTCTGTGTATTTCTGACCGCATGAACTGTCCATAACAAAATATTATCCGTCTGCACTCATGCAGTTGACTCTACCTTGAGAGCTACACAAACATGCAAAAATATATAAGTATACCAGGACTATTAGGAATACCTAGACATTGTGCTTCAAGGTTTCAAATAAAAAAACAGGAGATTGAGAATTTTGTGAAGTAAGAGTGAACCATTTCCCCATCCAGTTCCATCATTTTTTTGATTTTCTTGAAGTTGAACTTGCTGGCTGCCAAAATAACTGCTTGTGTTAAAAGTGACTTCTCTGTGAGCTGTTTTGCATTTATTGACACCATTTTTTGCACCTAAAATATTTCTCGAACATGACCACACCTAAACAGCTGAGACTGCTCCTTGTTCTCTGGCCATGCACTACTGCACCATTTCATCCACCTCTGGCTTGGCTGAATGCGAGTTCCCTCCCAATATCTTTGGGTATACACAGGCCGGTCATATGTGCTGCTGCAGGGGCAAAGATGGTCTTGCCAAACACACATGCACGCTGGATGGAAGCTGTGTTCGGCAGGCCCAGGATCAGCTGGCGTGGTATTAAACATGCACAAGGTTGCCTGTGAACAACTGTCAGCGCATCTGCTGTGTTGTTTTTTAGCCTCTCTCCCTCCATCACTCCCACAGCCCCATCAATAACACTCTACTGCAAACAGCTCCTGGCTACGGCCGCGAGCGTGTGTGTACATGCGCCTCGTGTGCCGTGTGTGCCAAAACACGAGTGAATAACACAGATTATGCCCGCATCCAGTTGTGTGTCTACGTGTGCATATCCATTTACCACAGTCTAACCTGCTTCGTGTGTGTGTGTGCAAGTATCTGCGCTCAATATCATAATGAAATAAAGAGCAGGCTTTAAGCACATGCAAATTCAAACGCGAGTAATCAGGGCAAAATTAATTTTGCTGTTGCTGATTAGAGACATTAATTAATCTGTGTGAGGTGCGGGCCTAATCTGAAGTTGAATTACACCTCCTGTAAGATTAATTAGGACACGATAATAACATACGGCGCTGCCAGTGCAGATTACAGTAAGCCTTATTCCTCTGACTTGAAAAAGAGCCGGGCGAAACCTGAATCGCCGTGCGACTCGCCGCTTAAGAACGATTGTGGGTGCCGTGTGCTTAACTAGCTAACAGTTAGCAGGGATTTAAAGGTATTCACTTCAAAAAGGAGGTTTGAATTTAGGTTGCTGTAGAGCTTATTCCACATTCAAAGACACTTTCGAAATGGATTCAAATGGTCCATTTGACCCTGCAGAAACGTTACACTGGGAAGTCCATTTGTGGCCAGTGCGTGCCTGTGTGCGTCTGCCAGCATATGTTTATGGGTGTGTGCGATTGAGGTGTTCGGAGAGCTCATGTGCTTGGATCTGCGGTGTGGACTGTGGAGACCACAGCAAAACCTCACCAGTTGCCAGCTGGCAGTGTAGGTGGGAGCCTTTTAAAGAGGTCAGTGTGAGTGAGTGTGTGTGTGAGTGAATGGGGACAGTCCACATCCAATGAGAAATAGAGCCCCCTTGGTCCAGGACCTTCAATCAGAGCAGCTCTTTCTGATGTTAATGAGGGAGTAAAACACATCTGTTCAGCACCCCCCCACCTCCCGTACACACATCCTAACACACACATACACACTTGTGTGAGGAGTTCTGTCACCTGAATAGCTTCCCCAGCAGGTAGCACACAAGGGAAGGATTCGGCCCTTTATGTGGTCATTCTCCGCCCTCCCTCAAACCTTTTCCATGCCCTTTCCTCATAACTACCATTCAAAGGTCACTGACCCGCGGGATGCACCAGGGACCCATATTTGGCCCTTCTGTATTGTCAGAGTAGAGAGCCTGATGAATGAACTGCAATATCCACAATAGTGACAATAGTGTTATCAGTGTCTTGTATTGCCTTGGGGATTTACATAATAACACCAAATTAATTTGTAACCATAAAAAGAAATAGCTACTGTATATTGATATGGACAAAAATATAAATGTGAACAAAAACATAAATAAAGAACAAAAAATTAAATCAACATCTTCCTCAATTAGGAGTGATTTGAGTACTAAGACATATTTACTTGTTCACTATAATTTATGAATTTGTTATATTTTCTTTATTGTATGTCATTAAATGTGTATTTTAGCAAAGTTTTGTCTTTATTCAGAAGTTTAATCTGTATGTTGTATTTAAAGATGGTTTTCTCATGTTTATATATCTCTGAATAGCCAAATATCCAAATGTTCACATACCCTTGACTCTTAATATCATTTACTCTATTATCTTTTAAGTAAAACTGTCAACTGGTTATCAGAAAATTTATTGCACAATTTTGGCATTTTGGCAAAAAATAAAAAATAAAAGTAAAAAAAATAAATAAATCTATAAATGTGAAATTAAATTGAAACATACATAAAATATAAATGGTAAATATATATATATATAAAGATAAAGATTTATATAAAGATATTAATAACATAAATTGTAAATATATGTATATATAACTTTAAATACATTATGAATATAATTAATTTAAAACCATTAAAATATTAAAAGTATGTATAAATGACTATGCATGTACAAATTGATAAATGTGAAATAATAAACTATTATGAAAATATCTAAACAGCATATTTAACAATGTATGTATATATATATATATATATATATATATATTCAGAATCAATATAATTTTTATAAATGCATTGAATAATGTATATAATCTAAACCCATTTATTTAATATACAATTGTAAATACTGTATGAATATCAAAAATATAATCATTTAATTAATTTTAATTAATTAATTTTTAAAAGCTGTTTATACTTTAAATAGATTAAATATCTATCTGTAATTCTGTAATATTTATAGATAGATATTTAATCTATTTAAAGTATAAATAGATTAAATATATTCAATATCTATCTTTAAATATAACATAATTCTAAAAGCCAAATGTATAATCAAACCAATTTAGAACAACTTTACAAAAGCAGAAGATTTAATTTAACTGTACAACACGACAAATAAGAAGATCTCCGCCGGTTTTCGTGGAGGAGGCGCTGGATTAGAAGCACATCAAAGAGTGTGAAAGTGAGCTACTTTGATGATGTTTACAGTAACACACCTGGGGTAAAGCAAGGTGCTAATTAGCTCAAGTGGATAATTAGAATGGTTTAGATTACAGGAATCAAAAGGTACTGCACAGCTTAAAGCTACAGCCTCCCTCTATAACCACTCCTTTGGGTAAACTCACACACACACGCGCACACACACACTAGAGCACACATACAAATAGTCCAGGGGGAAGCCATAAACATCTCCTTGGCTCAGGCGATTATAAGACAGGCTTAGAGTGGAGAACCAGTAAATATTGAGGGGGCCATTGTTCCCTTCGCTTCCTCTGTTCAGCAAGGAGGATTCGTCTTTCCCCTTGATGACACCTCCAGGGAGCACACGCGGATCATATTATCGTCTAAAACGGAAGTCGTATTCATTCCGTCGACTGTGTTAAGGCTCTCAGAAGCCACATCATTCGTAATGCCGAGGACCGCAGGGCTTTCACAGAACAGGAAAGACCCACGTTAACTCCTGCTTTGCCACTTTGTTAGGGAATCATCTATGATTTAACGCAAGGGAGTGGCGAATAAAGCTTTTACTAACAGGCTGAGTTACTGGCGTTAGAGTTACTGTACCCTGGACGGTCACTTCAACAGTGTGCGAAGCTTGATTTGTGAACAAATCCCTCTCAATAATGGCTGCCCGGAGGAACTACCAAAAACAACGGAGCGCGCTGTGAAATATTCATCATATATTATTGCAATTATATTCACTGCAATTGTCTATGAATGTTAGGTTCCGGGTTAAAAAAGATCTTTCCTTTTAAACTGCACACATATCTTGGTAGACTGATGTTTAACAACTGCATAATATAGTAATAGCGAACATGCGTGACATTGTTATTGTGGGCGCTTTAAAATACTGAGATTATTTAGCATTGTAACTTTTATAAATAATGTTTGGATTTATAGACAGACTGTTCATTAAAACTTAACAACACAAGCTAATTAAACTAAACGGATGATTGTAAAACAGTTATTAATCATGCATTTCTTAGTTCATGTTTAATAACTAAATCAAATAACTGACAATTTAATGGAGCTAAGGACTAATACATTTAGTACATTTAGTACATCTATTATGAAATGAAATGTAGAAATGAAATGATAAATATTTAAATCTGAATCATTTGTTTAATCTAAACACTTAGAAGCAGTTGAGCCTGTATGAGTAGCTTTTTTTGCACTTATTTAAATTTTGTGATAATGCCATACATTTCGATATTATTGCAGCAAAAACCATCATAGGCCTGACACCAGGTCTACATTAAGACCTACAGACTTAAAGAGAGCATATAACTGCCCTGTAAGACAGAGTTTCTTATTTCACACCCCAATGTTTATTGTTCTTTTTCATTCGCCACAACTCTACTGTATAATTATCCCTATTATGTTCATAAACTTTCATCGCTGGCTCTGCTGTTGTTGATTTTAGCTGTTGAGTAATATAGCCGTGCCTTTAAAAATGCAGCTCGAAGCTTTCAGTTGAAAAAACGACTAAATAAATACTACAATAAATAACCCGATCTGTGCATGGTCACCTCAAAAGTAAGCCGATTTCTGACCTTCTCCCAGAGTTGCATGGAAACCAGAGCTTAGACAGTGGCCAAAAATACATGTTTTCTTAAAATACAAAAGCCTGTGAAACTGTCTGTTTTGGGGAGTTTGGACTTCAACAGGTGCCAAGAAAAACCTCCACGGTCTCAAAACCTGTTATTTAAACAAGGGTGAAGGACCGTAGGTCACATTCTCCCATGGATGGCTCGTTTTCGGAGCTCTTATAAGACAGTTAACTCTTTCTTTAGCACCGCTGAAACAATACCTCTAGGCTTCGCGAATGAAAAGTACAGAATTTTAATCACTTCCCTTTTTCTTTGTCTTAACATCTTTCAAGTATGAAGTGATAAACAGAACATATATGCCTGTTAAACCACAACTTTTTTTGGTGCACCGAATGTCACGGTGACTTAGTGGCAGACTTAGCTTTGTTTGTCACATATTTGCTAACGCGAGCTCTTTTCTGCCCTTGTGCTGCTCTTATCAGTCATGAGGGGAATAAGGTGTGACCTGGTAAGGGTGGCGAGTTCCACTTTCAGAGGTGTGATCACTGAGGCCCAGCAATTGAGCCAGAGGCGCTTATAGAAGGAACTTAATCAGCCTTTAGCACCTTGAGATGGGCGCTGAGCAGACGTTAACCGAAATGGCAGCTGCACCCCTTTTACACATGCGATGGACTTCAGCTTTTTGTACTTGTAAAGTCACGCTCCATGAACAGGTCATGTTTCTTTCGTGTTACGTTCAAATGTTTCTGATTGATCTAATACATTTTTTTTCGCTCACCAAACAAACGAAATCTGGTAAAATGTTAACTTTGATGATTTCACATATTACCACAGAAATAAACAAGGGTACGTGACATTTTTGAAACTGCTAAGTTTTGTGTCTGTGTACACATAAATGGTTTATCTTTTACGTTAAGTTGTTTGGTCTTTTAAATTCTTGTTGATACATTTTTGCTTATGGTGAAACAAATTGTAAAACAATTGCAAAACAACAACGACAAAAACACATTAATGCTTCTAAAATATTGTAATAAAAATAAAACATGGAAACATACTATTTAAAATAACATTTTTAAATCTTTTTTTTTTCCTAGCAAAATTACTTCTAGAATCTTTTAATTACATTTAAGCTATTAACAATTTAACACAGAGTAAAAGCATCTGCTAAATGAATAGCTTATTTTTTGAACATTTATTTATTGAGTTTTTGCCTTTACAGTTTAAAGGAGTGCATTATCCTTTAATCACGGAATTGAAAGAAAAAATAAAATATATGTCGTTCCAGACTTTCTGAGTTAACAGTGAGAAAACAGAAAGTACCATATTTGTTCAGTCCATACTGTATGTTATCATTTAACATGAGAGGCTTGGCAACATCTAAAAGAAGGAATATACAAAAGAGGTGCATCAAACACACACAAAAAAGAACCAGGTCATATCATCTTGAATCACAAAACCTTCCAGGTATGCCAAAGTTAACAGTGAGGGAATACATTATGTCACATTCTTCAGTCAATATGTTATCATTTGACATGAAGGGCTTGGTAACATTCAAAGAAAAATAAATCATTTTAAATGTAAATCATACAAATGCAATTGCTTGTTCGGTCACTTATTTATTTGGGGTCTATGCAGTTGCCGTTGAACCTGCTGGCCAAATTGACCTGAACATAATAATCTTTTTAAAAATAGATAAACAAATAAATAAAGAGTTCAGATGCAAAAACCTCTAAACACCATTGAAAATGTTCTTCTAAAATGAGCATTTTTTCTCAGCCTCCTGTGTTTATGTTCAGTTGTTTCACTTTAAAGGCAATGAAAAGAACATTGCCATAAAATGTAAAATTACCAAACCTACACACAAGAGCTTAAAAAATTAGCAGATTTAAGTAAATTTTAGGTGGTGTTTAGTGCTTTTTGCATCTGAACTCTTCAAATAAATAAATAATAAAAAGAAAAAATAAGGACATTTCACATCTTGTGTCAACATTAAATACTGTAAGTCAACGAACCAACAAACAAACAAATAGATCTTTGCTAATCTATATTTATGTAATATGTATGTCTAACATAATTACCTATGAACTATAAGCCCTGAAACCACCTTAGCGCTTTATTCCAGTGTCTTGGCATAAACAACCTGGTGAGATTGTGAGTCACTGTAAGCTTCATTTGAACTCAGATAGAGTATCACAAAGCATGTGATCTACACGCCACTGATGTGAGCTACCGTGCCTTCACACACACACAGAGATATTTTCCTTGGGTCCTCTGCCTGTTTACCAAATATTTTGTGTTACCATGGATCACGCCGAGAAAGAGGCGAACATCTGACCAAGGGGCCGTGTCACTTGATTGAGCTCAACTTCCTTTCAAATGAAGAAGAAAATCTACAGTCCATGGAGGTCATTTCAGCATTGTCATGTCATAACCCTGGGATTTACTGTACTTTCATATCTTTCTCTGAACTCATGACATTTCTCTAAAGCTGACTGAAAACAGTACTGTGAGCTGGGTTGGAGCTTTCATATAGAATACACAGGTGACTGTTAAACTTTGTACATGCTTACAAAAAAGGATAAACAAAAAAGGGTTTTGAGCAGGAAATGTCATGTGATACTGAAGACTACAACTTGAAAATGTATCTTTGTCGTTACAGGAATAAATATAATAAAGTATATGAATAAAGTAAAAGTATTAACATACGCTTCCGGTCAACAGTTTGGGGTCAGTAGAAATTTTTAAAAATGTTTTAAAATAAACTTATCCTGCTCACCAAGGCTGCATTTATTTCATCAAAAATACAGTACAAATTGTAAAATTGTGTTATTGCACTATAAAACAACAGTTCAAAAGTAGTTTATAATTTAATTTAATAATTTAATCTAGTTATTTTAACGTTTATTTTTTAGCTTCACTACTCATTCATCACATAATAATAATAATAATAATAATAATAATAATAAGAAGAAGAAGAAGAAGAAGAAGAAGAAGAATAAGAAGAAGAAAAAGAAGAAGAAGAAGAAGAAGAAGAAGAAGAAGAATATTATTATTATTATTATTATTAATAATAATAATAATAATAATAATAATAATAATAATAAAAGCAATAATGACTGGAGTAATAATTTCATTTGAAACTACATAAAATAAGTAATAATTAAACATTTAATAAATAAGTATTTAACAATTTAACTATTTTTTTACATTTAATAAATGTCGCCTTGATGAACAGAATATTTTTATTTGAATTATTAAATGAAATTAATAATTATTAAAAATAATAAAAAACCCAAACTTTTGACCAGTAGTGTATAACATAATGTAGATGGAGGAAGAAGAGTGGGAACATTTTTTTTTCAATGTAAACTGACCTGAATATTGTTATTATCTATGTCTTAATATTAAGTCATAAGTCATAAGACTTCATGCCCAAAAATGAAATTTCTGTAAAGCTCAGGAGTTAAATGTATTCTGCAGGATGTTGAAGCTGCTCTTCCCAATACTAAAAATGTAATTTAAAAAACAAATGACTACAACATAATAATAAAATAAACAGGCCACAATATTAGTTTTGAATTACTAAAAATCTACCCCTCTGACTGAACATTAATTTAATCTGTATAAAAATAAATAAATAAATAAAAAATAGGTTTATTTATTTGATTTTTTTTTTAACTGACAGTTTTGAAGCTTGACAACAATCAAACTTTCTTTGCATAAAAAGCAGCTTCCGCATTCGTTTTTCTGGTCAAATAGAAGAAAGAAAGATATGTAGACTTAGAACATGACAGTGCGTATGCACTGACAAAATATTAAGGTGAATAAAAGAGTGTGGAAAAAAAAACTCCCACTTCACCTCATCGTACCGGTAACATTGCTGCAACAGAGTGTCGTTTGTCAAAAAGAGAGGGAAAAAAGCTAACTCTGTAGCTGTGTGTCTCTGATAAGCCTTTAACACATAAAGATATGAACTGCTCCGTTTGTGTGTGTGTACGTGGGTATGTGTGTGTTTGAGAAAGGTATTCTCCCTTTTCCTGTAACTAAATATACTCGAACACATTTTATATCACATTCATTTGCAAGAAAGCTCGCTTTGGGGAATCACCTCACGCCGTTTCGAAAATCTAGACGCTCTTCAAACCTGAAAAGTTGCCTGAGAGAAGATGAGTCTAACGGCATACAGTATGCCCGTCTAAATGTTGGAAATGATGAAGCCATTCCGGCTCCAGCAGCCCGCTAGCCTCTCGAGGGGACGCAAGGCCTACTTCCAAAAAGCCTGAATTATTTATTGACCTAGGTGGGAGTGCTCTCTGGAAATGTTCAAACCCTTTTTGACAAAAGAAAGCAACATGTTTAATTCCTAATGTTTCAGATCAAATCAGAAACACACCAGCTTCACTTTCTCCATACATCATTCAGTAATGACTTTACAGGCAAACAGTGCTCGGTATTTTTTCACTTCTGTTATATTAGAGTTCCTGATTTATGCTTTAGCCAAAAAAAAAAAAGAAGATGTGCCCTCAAAACACACATTCAAGCACACACACAGACACACATACAAAGCGCTACGACTTGATCTTTGCCAGGTGGCAAATAGTACCTCAAGGCTCGCTGGCCCACACATCTTAATGTGCAGTATGTCAGATGTGCCGGGTTGACCCTTCACCTCTGAAAGGCTTACTGCAGGGAACCCTTTGTTTCACATCTAACACAATTCAAACCTTACTATGTATTGTAATGTCTGCAACTAGCTTGCATTGGTCCAGGGCATAGATTCTAGTCTTTTTTTTCTCTCTCCCTTGTGAAATATTAACTGGTTTGTATGTGATGTAATTTATGCGTGCTGGCACAGAAGCATGCCCCGCAAGAGAAGTTCATTTTTTTGGATCTACATTTCTGAGCGCAGACTTCACATCTCAGCACGTTTAAAAAGTTAGGAAATACAAATGGATAGACGCTTCTATGATAATATTGTTCCTTTCTCTTTTCCCAGTTTTTGACTAGTGTTACCAGAGGGGAGCTTTGTGCTTGAGTGCGATAGTGGTGTGCTGTAAATAAGGAAAAAAAAAATGGTTGCAAAAATCTTTCTTCTTTTATGCGGTGGATATTCAAGTAAAGAGTATTATTCCAGCAGATCAAGAGAGCAGAATATTATTTGAGATTAAATGTGTGGGGCATCTGGGGTTCTTTCACCGAATAGGATTTATGCAATTATTCTATGATGAATAACACTACAAATATCACCAGAGCCTCATGAATATTCGTGCAAGTCAGTGAATGAAATGATCCCATTCCAGTACAGCAGAAACAAGACCATTCGTACTCGTTGGCTTCCATTTCGCACATTTTCGAGCATGCATACGAAACAATGCTGTGAGTCTTTTGCTTATTCTTAGACAAAAAGCAACATTTTTTTTTTTTTACATTTCCTGTGACAAAATTTTGCAGTAGTGAAACCATTAAACTTAGCAGACCCTTGTTGATGGACAACTGCTGCTCAGCAACTCAGATCACGATCCACCAAAAGCACAGACCTGTCCGCAATGCAAATCCGACCTCCAGACGTGATGTTTGAACACCACGGCATTAGGAGTTTTACAGTATGCAGTTGCAAGCCTGTGTTTGATATGTATCAGTCGCTTAAAGGCCAGTGTAAGCCAACTGATTATGGTGACAAACCACATTCAAAGATTCCTCTGCATCACCTAAATGTGTCAAACGTGCCCCATTTCATGTGTGTCTGATATAGTACAGTTGAAAGCAAATTTATTCACCATCTTGTGATATTTTTAATTCTTTTTCAAATACTTCACAAGTGCTGTTTAAGAGAGACAGAAAATGTCTCACAGTATATTTAAGAAATAAACGTATTCATTGTAGTTCTGCTGAAATAAAAGCAGATTTCTATTTAAAAAAAATATTTTTAAGGTCAATATTATTAGCCCACTTAAGAAATAATTTTTTCGTTCAACAAACCATTGTCGTCAAATGACTTAGTGCCTAAATAACCTCACTTGTGTTAATCCTATACATTTTACTTTAAACTAAATGCTAGTATCTTGTAAAAACACTAATAAACTAGTATGTACTGTCATCATGACAAAGATAAATTAGTTATGAGAAATTAGTTATTAAAACTACTGTTTAAAATGCGTTAAAAATTTTTTTATTTTTGTTAAACAGCACACAGCACAACAGAAAATTTATAGAAAGGGTTAATAATTTTGCCTCTAAACTATATTCTAAAATCATCTAGGTACACTGAAAAAATGCTGGGTTCCACATAGTTCCTTCATGTTGTCCCAACACAAATTAATTAAGTAACTTAATAGTTCTTACAAATTTACTTAAACAAGTTAAAAATTGTGTTGTTTCAACTTATTTTAAATACGTACTTTGACCAAGCAGCAAAAATCATTTTTAAGTGTATGTTGCTTTCCAAAATAAATTAAATGCTTAACATAAACTAATATCAGCTTGATAAAGTGCAACCAGGTTGTAAGTCAGAATCACTTTGCTTATGTGCAAATTATATCTTCACTCAAAAAAATATTTATTTTTACTTGTTCAAACTACTTAATTAAAATGAGCTGAAACAACACAATTCTTGAGATTTCATTGGGACAACTTAATTTTTTTATGTTCAATCCACATAAATTTGTTAAAAGTGTTAAGTTAACTTAATCGATTTGTGTTGGGACAACATGAATGAATTGTATGGAACCTTGCATTTTTTCCAGTGTTTTTTCAAGTGTTAGTAAGAGTAAAAGTGAATGTGCAAGCCAAAAGTAAATTTCAGCCATCTCTAGTTTACTAAAGATAAGATGAACTACAAATGAACGACTAATGAAGATAAGTTTGTTTAGACCAGTGAAACGTAAATCGAGATACTGGTCTCCTCACACCTGTCCTTGAGCTTTCTGCTTACAGATAACATTTCTGGGAAACAGAACTAAAATACAAGACTTTTTTTTGTAAAGATGGCTATTTTCACACTTATTTAACACTTCTCTTTTTACTTTGCAAATATCTTCCTGTTGTCCTCTGTGTGTCTGACTTCTTTGTGCGAGAAAGATAATGTGAAACTCCTATGGGGGAATTAATTAAAGTGTTGAATAAATGGCAAATAAACGGCTTCTCAATGGAACTGCATTATACCTCGTCTAGCGCTACGCAGATGATTCGTCATGTTGATAAGTGGACAAAGACTTAGATTACCCTAACAAACCCTGCTTTGTGATCCTGTCCCCCGGTTAAAGAGGGCACAGGGAGTAACGAAGCAAAAGGTACCACCGTCTGTCAATTTGAATCAATTTACACATCAGGGAACGGCAAGCCGTGTGTCCCCCAGTGCTACCTTCACAGTGACAGATGTACGTCTCCTACATGTGACCTGAGAAAACGACCCCTAAAAGCCACCTGCCCCCTGGGCACAGTGCGGGTAATTTGTCCCACTGTTCCTATTCGACACCGTCGATGGCGATGGTTGTCTGAGGTAAGAGGAACTGACAGCCATGGTCTCCCCAGGGCAAAACTTTCCACCCAAGTGAATCGGCAGGATGAAGGTTAAATACAAAAAAAAATCTAATAAATGACTTTGAGTAGTCATTTGGTCTTCATTAATCCCCCCTCAAAAAGAAAAAAAGAATTCTTTCTCCCGTTCCACACCCACATGCATTTAACAGGACTATTAATGTCTGTTGCTTCATTGGCAAGTCATATTTTGCAAGCAGCATGATAACTGTAAACTATCCACCTTTTCTCTTGTGTGGGTTAAAAAAAAAGAATCTCAGTACAGCCAAAGGTTTCAACACTCTTCAAAAGTGCAACATTTAAATTCGTTTTGGTTAAACGATATAGAATCTGTTTTGGCATCTGAACAACATTAGCATTAGCGCCAAGCGTACCCATTGCAAATCCCTAAAGTCCAATACAGCCTTAAAAAGCTAATTGATCAAGACTAACTAGCTAATCTATCCCATGACAACGAGAACACAGATTAAAAGAGAAGAGTTGGCGGAGCAGGAAAACGTATATCAAACTTTACAGTGGGTCATAGTGCTAATAAAAACACTGAGGAGTCAGCTGAAATGCTCTTTTGAGATGGCCCACACAACTGTTTCCCTCAGTCATACAATAATGATCAATCTCAGTGGAAATAACTTTCACTCCCACTTAACAACAACCCCGAATTTCCTCCATGCGGGCCAGTGGCCAACATTGATGATTCGTTCTCAGGCTAGCATGTAGCAGCTGGACTAAGCTAGTGAAAAAATAAGCATGCCGCCGTCATGGGTGGGGAATGTGACAGCTCATGCTCATAGCATTTTTCCCCATCCTCCTCCTTTTGATTCAACAAATCGCCATAAACTTTTCCTGTCATCGAAGTGCATTGTGAAGTGCAGCGGGTCCCAGTGGGGGAAGAGCCATTCTTGCTAGCTTTTCACACTCGTATTTTATTTCCTTATTGTGTTTGGATTCAGGCCTACAACATCCAGGTGGAGATGATTTCAAGGGAGAGTGCCAAAAATGTGCTCTAGCAGCCAGGGATGGACAGGGATAACTAAGCAAGCTCACCTCTTGGCGCTGAGCTGCCATTTTGTTTCCAGCTTTGTATAAACATGTCTTTCTTTGGAACATGTGGAACACCACAAAGAGCTCTGGTACGACAAGCACACACTTAACCAACAAACACACTGTGCTAAATGTAAAACGGATTCTTCGCAAGGAAGCAGCTCTGATTGTACAAAGCAGAAACTGTTGAATCAGCCATCTTTAGCAATAATTAGCCTAGCACAGCTGTTTTCGTTGTCACTTCCTGATTTGTCATATGACACATGATGTTAAAACACAGAAGCTGATATTAATGTTAAAAGCAAATGGACTGATTTTGGGAGGAAAAACCCAAACTGATGTGAATTTTTAAACGTTTAAATACATTTGAATGTAACTGATATGAAAAATTCATGAAAATGGTTACACTATTGATCCACACAGGTTATAAAGTATAACAAAATCAAGTAATGTGTGTTAAAAAAGATAAACTTTGAAAATTTATAAGAAAGTTGTTTGATTAAAATTGCTAAATATTTAGAGCATTAAATATATTGTAATTAATTAACTCATCAATTAATTCATTATTTATTTGTCGAAAATAGATGGACGAAATAACAGATGTTTTAATTTCATGGTTATTCAACCAAATATTGATTTCTCAATTATTCTGATATGAAAATATCAATATTGTGTCCTCTAAAAAAATAAATCCTGAAAAGTTAGTTTATGCAAAAAGCTCGCTCTATATTTAAAAGAAAGACATATCAACAATAATTTACAACATAAAAACAAACAAAAAAATAACTTTTTACTCAAACACATGACTATATATTGTAAATGCATACAATCTGAGAAGTTTTCTAGTGGCCTCTTAATGTTTTCCCATGGCTGTGTTGTATGTATATAGAAGCAGAAATGTACAGTAAGTTAGCTCATGTATACAAAAATACAGAAGTCCTCCTATCACAAACTGATGTGCTAAACAGTGATTATTTACACATTTTTAGCAGTAATCCAATTCATGCCAAGCTCGAAATGACATATCGCTCTCAAGGACTCGCTATCTACCTGGTTATTAGCAAGAGTTACATTTGCCTGATGAAAGTGCAGCCAAAAGAAGGCCATCCCCAGGAAAGGAGGGCTGGTCCGGGCTTCCTTTAACACAGCAGGGTCTGGTAATAAACGCTCGGCCTTTTGTTCCCCGCACAGTTGGCAGGAGGTTAGCCAACAATACAGCAGCCATAATGCCCTCTCCCAAGGGATGCTAGAGGCTAACACTGATTCTGTTACATTGAGTAGCAGCAGAAAGAAAGGCTAGGTCATGAACTACTTTTTGAATCACCTCAGCACCGAGCCATTGTTTTGTTCTCACACTAAAAAACACCCTTTGAATCTGAAGTGCCTTCTGTCATTTAGCCGGTCACATAATTGTGAACGCGTACAGCCGCGCAAGGTGTCTTTGATGCGTATTGTTTTCCAGACGTACTATTTTTAGGTGTGTGTGACTGACAGCTATCTTTGGACCGCTACAGTGGGAGACTGGAAGATCAAAAGGGCTACAGCTGTCTGAACCCCAGCTTGTCCCACAACCTTAAAGATCACCCGCCGACAAGACCTAAATTGCTGATACAATCTTCCCATAGACGACAGTTCCCTGCTGTAGAGAGAGGCCTGTGGGGCTGTAATCCCAGCAGACCCTCAGATGCCCTGAAAATTAGGCCAGAATTTGAGTCTAGACTCATGAACCCTGGTGGTGTCAGGTTGCCAGGCCACCTGAGTTAGCATGTGGCCCTTTCTCTCCGCACCAGCATGTAATGTGTGCACCTCTGCGGGGAGGTAGGAGAGGAAGGGGTCTCCGGCAAGCGTGCTCAGGTGTTTTAACAGCTGTCGACCCCTTTTAAGCTGTGGGGGTGGTTAAAAGCACTAGGAAGTGAAGGCTTGATCAACTCCAGATGTCAGAATAAGGAGCGGGGGGACGACACCTAATGAAGGTGGGACCGAAATGTCAACCCACCACATCTCATTCCTCAGTCATGCTGGCATCTTTCTGTCTTTAGCGCCGGCAGATCATTCCTTACTGAGATACGTATTACTGAGGGAGCGTGCAGATAAGGGGTGGAGAATGAAGATTGAAGCAGATTTCAAGATCAGTCCTACCATTAACTCTTTCAGAATGCATGTCATCAATTCAAAATCTGAATTTCCTACGATGACTCGAGCTCAGGCATGTAAACTGGCACGTGGTGCATATCATAAATCACAATTTATCAGTGTTTTCAGACATTTATTTTAGATTTCAGGCAGTCAAACACAGATAAGTACTAGCAGAACAACATTTATAGTTTGTAAATATTGTTTGGTTCTTAATATTATTTTAAAATATAATTAAATGATGTGCTTTATTCTTGTAAGATACGCACTGTTTAGAATACTAGAGCAGTGGTTCTCAAACTGTGGTACCTGTACCACTAGTGGTACACAAGCTTCCTTCTAGTGGTACGCGGAGGAATTTCTGAATAATTCAAGTAAAAAAATTAACACACTTTTAAGCCTTTGACGAGTGCGATACCCCTGATGTGATCAATAAATTGATTTTAATAGGCTAAACCTTTTGTTTAGTGGCTGACAATAATAAATATTCTTAATTAGAAGAATTAATCTGCCTTGTTTTTTTAACTGTAGCTGCTTAATTAGGCCTACTACGCTACTTCACTTCAATACCGGTTATTATGGTGGTACTTGGAGAGACAATTTTTTTCTGAGGTGGTACTTGGTGAAAAAAGCTTGAGAACTACTGTACTAGAGCATTTACTCTAGTCCTCTCACTGTTAAACAGAAACCTTTATGTATTTAGGTAGAAGTTGATGAATTATCATGTTGTAAATCCAGCAGCTCTGATCTCTCCTGCATCATTATTAAGCCATTTAAATTATGAAATACACGTTCTTACACATATTAAAAAAGTCGGATTATCAGATTTTTTACAATATAATTAGGACTTTTTGCAAAAAAAAAACAATTTAAGCAAACTTGATAAAGTTGAAATGGAGCCATGGAAACTTCGAAGCGGACACATAAAAAAGCTCAGGGAGATCAGCGGGAGTACTTAAAACTTACGTGTGAAAGGGTTATCAACAGATTACATGTCACGTTCACCTCAACCTCAAACACCTTTCAAAGTCATGCAGCTCACCGGCTGCCTCACCGGTGAAATCGGCAGAGGGGTAAACATTTTGAAAATAGAAACCTGAGCGCAACTATCCAAAGCCACAGACTGGGACCTGAGCCACCGGACGATCTGCTCTTTAAATCCCGAAGCATTGAGACACCAGCGCACCCACTCAAGGTGCACTCTAAAGCAAGTGCGTGGAGGACCCTTCTCCCTGTCTTTCTCTCCTCCAATGTCTTTCTTTCCCAATCAGTCCTCGGTCAATTTGACTATAGGCTCCAATTAGCGATTGCCTGCTTCTATTGTGGGAAAACAATTTCCCACTTAAAACAAGACTTCTCGAAATGCTCGAGCTGTTTTGCTTAGAATAGTTTTAAGAGCACTAGTCGCTTTTAAGAGTCTTGATAGTGCAGCAGAAATAGGGATCGGCGTGAGGACATTATGGTATCTGAAATAGAAGTGTTGCTGAAAGGCAGAATGAGTTACAGCTTTTATCTGCAAATGCTCTCTGTAATTCACACACCCATCCTCGCGAATACGCACTCACTCACTCTCTGCGCATTTCCACATTTTACTCCCCCTAAACACTCGTCTTGTTTTTCTTCAGCCACAATCCTACAAGAGGTCTGTTAAACACTCAACACATGGATGTAGGAAGCACTTGCATGTCACTTTACACGGTAAGTTCTGTTGTATCAGCTCACTTTTCGAAATAGCCTTCACTGTCAGCTTTTGTGGTATAGGTGTGGAACAGTCATGCCCTCAAGAACCAAAAAAATGTAATAGGTGAAGATAGACAGCTTCAAAAGTCACACTTTGTGAAACGTGTGACACTGTAAGCACATGTATAGGCGCAGTTACATCCGAGTACGTTTTCGTGTACAGTCGTCATCTGTCTAAGTATGCATGTTCTAAGTATATATGCAATTGAATATTTGATATCTCTGCTTTGTGTGTGTTGCGTTTCATCTTGTGGTCACTTCTGTTTTCCTTCTGATGCACAATGCCGGGAGCAATTGAGGTCTAATTACCATACACACACACACAGAAGACTCACTCAAGCAACTATAGCGTTATTTATTGAATAAAAAGTTGTCTTATTTAGTTATTCTGTTGTCAGGCCATTTCAAATAAATAAATAAATAAAGAAATAAATAAAGAAATAAAGAAATAAAAACTGCTAATATTTACAGACAGCAAAATATTAAATCGCATGTAAATACAAACAATGACTATATTATATTATATTATATTATATTATATTATATTTAGTTAACTATATTTAGTTTATATCTATTTCATTACATATTGATATTGCAACTTCTAAATTTGAACTTAGGGATTTATGGCAACACTTTAATAACAATTCCCCCTATTTAAGAATTATTACCTGTCTATTAATAAGATATCAGTTATTATTAGTTATAGTTATTAGTACCTATAAAGTATGATCTTATCCTACTTTCCTAATCCTACCTAATACTTAAACCCAATCATAACCACACTGTAAAAAAAATCCATAATTTTAATAAAATAACGGTTGTTTAATTACAGAAATTTCCTAAAATTTAAATTTCTGGTAAGTTTCTGTAATTCAACCTCTGTTATTTTACAGTAAATTTCTGTAATTTCACGGCCATTATTTCAGTTTATTTATGGCACCCCAGCTGCCGAAAATAAACTGTAAAATTACAGATTTTTTTTTTTACAGTGCATGCTAATTAAAACTAAAAATGTGCTTAGACCTTAAACAAAAAAATTACATACAAAAGTTTGTGGTCAGTTTTTTCTTTCTTTATTTTTTCTTTTTTTATGAAAATGATTCTGTTTTTCAAGGCGGGGTTTATTAAATTGTTTAATTGTTAAACATTTCTTAAAATAATTTTAAATAACTGCTTTCTTATTGTATGTAGTTTCAAATTAAATGATTACTCCAGTCATTATTGCTTTTATTACAATTACCAACAACAACAACAACAACAACAACAACAACAACAACAACAACAACAACAACAA
>CAIGQQ010032765.1:8320619-8355835 GCA_903798035.1 Danio albolineatus
AACAACAACAACAACAACAACAACAACAACAACAACAACAACAACAATAATAATAATAATAAATGCTTTTCTGAGGATATAAATGCTTTTCTGAAAGATCATGTGACTCTGAAGATTAAAAAGTAATGAAGCTGAAAATTCATCATTACAATTCACTGGAATAAATTATTAAATTAAATAATAAACTACTTGAACAGTTTTTTAACAGTGCAATAACACAATTTTGCAACTTGTACTGCATTTGTGATTAAATGAATGCAGCCTTGGAAGCTCATTTTAAAACATTTAAAAATCCTACTGACCCCAAACTTTTGACCAGTAGTGTATACACATTTGAGAATAGCTTCCCATTGGTTCCAAAGCTTGGCGCAGGAATGCATTTCTCAGCCAGGCAAATAAGGAAAAAAAAGAGAGAGAAGTATCCTCGAATTTTAGTGGGAAGAACACAGGCCCACCCACATGATGCAGGCAAGGCTGCGCTGCACATTAAAGAACAGATTTTGCACAGTTGGGAAACGGGATTTATTCATTTCCCCAGGTGGAAAGAGATATTGTTGCCTCGCTTTAAGGGGCCTGTGAAACCATACAGCTTTTATTAGAACGGTTTAATATTAATCATTCTGTTAGCTGCTGTGAAAAGCAACTTCAGGTTTCATAATGTCATGTCCCTTATATACAAAAGGACAGATATTTCCACTTGAGAGAGCTACTTTGAGAGAAATAAAAAAAAAATCCTATGCTTATAACCGAAAGCTAAGAGCAGACTAAGATAAATTATGCTCCCGGTGCGTCCAATAAACACTCAAACTTTGTTTGTTTAGAGTGTTATTTATTTATTTATATGTGTTTACGGAAGTGTCTACTGGACTCAAACCATAACCAATGATTAAAATTAAGAATTAAAAAACAAATGATTTCCTGAAGTCGCTTGTTGCATTGCCAACTTAGAACAACACACAACTTTATGCTAGTAAACATCTAATAATAGACAACACAGCTCCACACAAGCAAAGATAATTATCATGTACAAACAGCTGGATGTGCAATATAGACTTCACACAGCACTGAAGAGCGGTGAGGCTGCTTATCAAGGATGAGTCAAATAATTAGCAAACTCTATTGCAGTTGTGACTTTGTAACGGAGCAGCAGAGGAAACACAATAAAGAGGAAGTGTAAAGCTGGGTTTGTAGACAACAAAAAAACACTGACTTTCAGTTTGTGGGAAATGTGCATTTATATAAAGATGCTCTTACCTGTGTCGATGAGGGGATGAGATGATCATCAGCACCCAGAGAGAAAGAGGAGAAAGAAAGAATTAGTACACAGATTTTAAAAACTGAAATGAATTATATTACTAATAATTTTGTACATGTATTTAACATTTATTTTTTATTCATTTATGTACATATTTGTACTTATACATTTCTATATTATATTATTTTTAAATACTTTTTACTATAGTATAATGACTGAGACTTTATTCAATGAGATCTTCATTTTCAAGTCTGTAAAACACATGTGATCCTGGATATATGTTGCATGGGTTTGTTTTTGGCAGTAACCGAAAATATGTTGAATGTGTAAAAATTAAAGATTTTTTTTTTATGCCAAGTCATTAAAATATCAGGTAAAGATGATGTTCCATGATGATAATTTGCAAATTTCCTGTTGGAAGTAAATCAAAACTTAATGTCTGATTAGTAATATGCGTTAATTTGTAAACTTAATTTAAAAGGGGATTTTCTTAGTATTTAAACTTTTATCTCTGACAAATATTGCCATATTTCAAAAAACATTTCTGAATGAAAAGCTTTATTCAGCTATCAGATAATGCATGAATCTAAAAATAAAAAAATAACCCTTATGACCGGGTTTGTGGTCCTGGTTCACATATGACTTATTTTGATTGCAGGTTTGCAGATATATTTTCCCCCTCTCTCACATCACATGAAAACATTTCCTGACAGCTTTGGCTCTTGCTCCGGGGACTGTTCGAAAAATAATTACTTTTCCTTCAATTGGTTTGAATAGTAACTGTAGACATAACCAGATCTTAATGAATGACCTTCTGGTCTAGTGCACGTATACACAACTAACATGTTAATTACTGTCTGGTATTGCTTGAATCAATTTGCATTTAACCTAGATTTCCAGTTGACAGATTTCACCATGTGATTGGCATGGTCAATATGAACTAATACAGTCTACCTCAGTTTGACTTCTGCCTCTGCCGTATTCACAGTATTCATAGTTGCAATGTATTCTTGCATAAATAACTTACTATGTCAAAATATTAAACAAATGAGTTAAGAAACCACACAATTTCTTGCTCAAGGGAACACTTAATGCTCTAGCAAAACTAAACCATAAAAATGTAACATTCTTTATTGAATTGAACTCGTTCCTAGTTTATTTGTATAGTGCTTTTCACAGTAAGTATCATTCTCAAACAGCTTTGCATTATTAGATTACAATCAAAATCAGAAAGAGTTAAGGTATTGAATATGTGACAGACAGTACAGTGGCCAGTACAGTATTTAGTGTGCATCTAAAAAAAAGTGATATCTATGTATATGATACATTTTAAATCAATTGATCTGATCAACATAATGATAAGAAACAATTTGTGTATTGTCTATTGCTTAAGAGTGTTTATTGATAACATACATCACGTGGATTATATAATTACAACACTGTTAATCTGTGGGTTATATGCCTTCCCTCAAGCTGTTCATAACAAACCAGACATAACCCACAACACTATGGTCTCACTAATTCCCATGTCTCAGACATGCAAACAAAAGACCCCCTTAGACAAGAGGTATGACCCCCACCCTGGCCTAGTGGGTCACCTATTTGTGCCTCCGCGTTTTCTTTCCCACGCCAACCTCACACTCATTAGGCCCTGCATAAGGGAGAGTGTCTGCGAGGGCATTAGTTTCAGGTGAACTGGTTGCCCCAGAAAGATTCTTCAATGTGTCTTGACTGCCCACTTCCTCCACCTCCCATCCCATCCAGTCCGTCCCATCTCCTGTCTAGCCCCGCATTGTTTATTTGTTTGTTTCCTTGTCTCTGCATCCTTGGTTGCCAGACAGAAAGAGCTGTTCCCTCCATTTCAGCAGTGACTGCCGTAAACAAACGACTCATCGTGTATAGTAACACATACACACAACACTTATTCCAGCCTGAGAAGACAACATGTCTACTTTTGCGTGATGATAGGGTGTAAAGTGCATCATTTTAAAAGATGCTGATATTTATCCATTTTGCTTTGGTTCGTTTCGGATGAGCCCTGTATCAAAGCAGCCAAGTTCAAATCAATGCAACAGGAAGTTCCCCGTGTAAAGGCTCATGTCAGAGTGCCTAATTTAGGACACGGCTGAATCTCCACCCTTGAGTGTTTTGGAGAAGACGTCAGCAGACCTTCTCATTCTTCACAGAGAGGTGCAGTTATCACATAACCTGTGGAAAAGGGTGGGCGCCATCCCGGGTCTTTAATTAAAAGGGAGAGACTGTAAGCAAACTCATCCTTTTAAATGTTTACAGATGGCCATGTGTCAACAGCTCGCTGCTGATTGCCGTCAGTCGAGTAGCAACAGACAGCTGGAGCACGCTGTTTCCCTCAAACATTTAACTGTAGATATCTCATGTGGTATGACTGTTTTATGCCACTTCTTATGTTGAGGAACATTATGAATGAGTAACTGTTTGAAACATAAAGCTGCAGCTTTTGACCAAACAAGCTGCTTTCAAGCAAATATTTGTAACCGAGCAGCTCGAAAACATATGTTTCCTTCTCACCTCAGACTATTCTGTGCTAGTCAACTCAGACTCACAATAAGAAAGTCCGTCCAAAGACTTTCGCCCCTGGAGTCATGGGAACTAAATGTAGGGCTGGCTTGGGAACTGTTTATGCGACGCAATTGTGGTGTTGACAGTATGCTTAGCTGAAAGAAAGGAAAATGGAGGTAAAAAAGCAGCAACAAGTGAATAAGGGTAAATAGATTGTGTAGACAAATTTATAGATAACGTTCACGGTCATTTGCTAGGTTCCTGGAACATTTTTAGCACTTGGTTTTTGTTGGCTCTGCTAATGTAAACTACTCTTCCTTGAATCACATGAAATGAGAAGTTATTGGCTGGTCCCGAAGACATCAGCTGCCCTTACATGACATGGGACTGAAACACAAAAATCCAACCAACAGGACTCGGTTCACAGCGCCCGCCGCAAAAATGCAGGGATGTACTGTGGTGTATTTTTAGGGAGAACATGGAAAATGAAAATGGTAGTGCTCTCTGTGGCTTCTCAGAGCTCTTCGCCTCCAGGGACAGTAACCACCCATTCTAAGGAAAACAACATGTACAAATACAATGTCTGAAGCAGTGACTCTTCCAACTTAAAATGAGCTGGCTTTTCAATAACAAGTATCTCAGCAAAAAGTAATTCAGTTCCACCTATTTCATCTCTATTCTGTGCTGTTCTGTCAAGCGAAGGATTTTTGAGATTATGAAAAACTGTCAATCAGTGTGCAATTATAGTCTTTTTCCCAAATATACATAAAAAAATTAAGTCTGATGTGGAAAAATGCAGTCGAGTCCCCCTCTTTCATCATTTATCATTACACTGGCCCTTGACCCTGTTGCATCTGCTCTCTCTGGGGGAGAAGTGCACAAACAGTCAAAGGTGTTTGTCACAACTGACGCTATACATTTCTATTGACTGCATCACATCTGAAGAAATATTATTAACAAATCTCACACTGAGCTTCTGTGTGGTTATTTCAACCGCTCCCTTGGCAAATGAGTCAATCACCGGTCTGAGTAATCTTGTTACCTGTGAAATGCATGCATGCCACTTCTATTGGCACAGAAGTACTGAAAAGGAGGCTTAGCTCAGGCAAAACAAACTAGGCTATCAAAAGAGCCATAACTGTCTGACTGGCTATGATTTTGTTTTGAAGACCCTTAAAGGACAGCACGATCTGAGGAGCGTTTCACATTGCAGATACAAATATTCTTGATGGGTGACTAAGCAAAAGTGAACACCTTTTGGATCTGACTCTGCAGAAAACATTGGGTGCTCTTGGGAATTAAAGTACACCTTCTTTTTCTCACCCTGGCAGTTTACACTGCGTTTGCGGAGAACAATCCGTCTCACGGGAGCTCACAACATTCTGAAGCACCTTGTCAGATGCCGCCTGACCTAGTCGCTCCACACAGCACCCCGGGGGAGAGAAATAAAAAAGAACGAAACAATGACTGAGGGGTTGTGTGCAGCCAAGAGGAGAAATGAGGGGAGGAGGGGAGGTGACAGCGACAGGGAAAGAGAATGGGAACGCTCCGATGCTAAGCCCACCGCTCTACCATTTCCTCCCCCTCTGCATACACACACACACAGCCAGGCCATTGTACACCCAGGGGGCTTTGCAGATAAATGGCCGCATGTTAACCACATTTGACGTGCTGCACAAAAGGGGACACCGCGGGTCCCATGACGCAACCTGCAACAACTGAAACCCACCGCCCCCCTGCTTCCTCACCTCACCTCCTCCTCCTGTTTTGCCCATCCTAACAGAGAGGAAAAAAGACATGAGGTGCACTGATTGGGTGAGGCTGGGACGTCAAGTGCAGAGAGAGGCAAGACAATTTGTCGCTAGGCTGTAAAGACCCCTCAGCATTATGCCTGACTGGGCTTTTTGACCCAATGCCATGTCAAAGAAATGACAGGCCTCAAAACTGAAGAAAAAAAAAGTCATTTGAAAGACTATCCTTACTAAAAGTTACTTACTATAAAACATTATTTGCTTTGCAGGACATAATAATATTAATAATTATTATTATTATTATCTTTACAAATTATATTGTTAGTATGTTTTGTTTACATAAACAAATATAAGGTATTTCAAAACTTGCTAAATGTTGTGTAGTCTAACATAATCACTGGACATTGGTTGACTAAACATTTAGGTAACGCACAGGTATGATGAATGATCTTTCATATTAGTGACTGATGAGACTTTCAGGCCCCCATGTGTCCAAATGAAGCGCATTTGTGATGACAGGCCTGCAAACAGGCCGTTACAGAGCGGAAAACTTTACTTTGAGCAATTGCCATGGACCTCTCTTCCTTTGGAGTCCATTCAGGTACAAAAAGTGACCTCTGAACACCAGAGCATGGGAGCCAGTCTTCACTTTCACTCCTGCACCCACTCTCACAAGTACGGAGCCAAAAAAATGTATGTGTGTGGGGGGGTGGAGGGGTTCGCTTTGCAGCGCCAGCACTAACCTTTTCAGCCTCGTCACGTCTTTGATGCCTGACGGACTACACAAAAGCACCTGCTCCATCCCCGGAGAGCTTCTTTGGTTCCCCCCGCACCAACCCCTGCTGACCTCACCGGCATTCCATGCCTTTGGGGGGCCCTTCCCATGGCTACCTCTTCCTCAGCTGCCCCCGGACCCTCCCGCAGCCGCCCCCTTCACCCCCCTAATCCCACAGTAAACACGGCAGGGCCAGCCTGTTTAGAGGATGCACGGGACTTCTCACAGAGCGCTAAGGAAAGGTGCACCATGGATAGGGCCTCATTGCGTGGGAATGAGGGAGGAGAGGGTACGGCACTTCATTGAGATGCAAAAGGCTCGCTGGCAAAGCAAAAACCTCATAAAGTGACAAAGGCCTCTCCAGGTTGATGTGGAGATGGGTAAAGTCTTTGGTTAATGCAAATTTAAAATCCAGTTTGGCATGATAAAAGGATTTAAACTAGTTTTGACTGCCATCACAACTAGCAAATGGTGTGTTATTTAAATAGATGATTCACAGGTAAAAGTTTGCTTTGTCAGATAAAAAGAATTGTTATGTTTTTCCTCCCACTTTAGTCTTTTATCAAAACAGCATTTCATGGCTATCCATGTCCATCTGTCTCTGTGTGACATTGGAGAAAAAAGAAAATAAGAAAAAAAACTTTATATAAGTGTGTGTGTTTAAGAGAGTAAGAGGTAAAGATCAACTAGTGCATCGACAGCTGTGTTTTTTTGTGTTGTGTCCTGCTTTCTGACAAGATGAATTTCTATTATATAATACTACAAACTTCGCATACACATAAAGGACATTGTATAACGGTAAAATAAGCTTTGCGACGTCAATAAGTACTTTTCACACAACATGTAATGACTCTCCGTCTCACACCTCGAACCTCAATACAAGTATCACTATCCTTGCTTCCCTGCATGTTTGCACAAAAGCTGGTGTGTGAAGTGAATCAGCAGGCGGTGCCACCCTCGCGTTACAAATGCCTTGTTCAGTTCTTCCCCTTTTCCATTTCCTGTGTATACCTTCCCTAAGCATCACATGACTCCTTCGACATCTCCAACACTCCCCTCCCCTCTCCTCCAATCACTACCCGCCATACTCAGCCAGCGCTGCTAGACAGCGCACTAATTGCAGACATGCCAGGCTACCACCATAATAAAGCTGGGAGTTGCTTAGAAGGGAGGGGGGTGCCATGGCTTGCTCATTTGCGAGGATGGCTAAGGAAGGTGCCACACATGAATATTTCATTAGCTTTAATTGCTGAGGAACACTTTCTCTATGGCAGTCTCGCCAAAGAGGCCGCCGCTGGTAATAACGAGGCCTGGCCAATTGTAAAACTTGAAAAGCCAATGGCATTAAGACCTGTGATTTTGCCAGCCTGAAAAGGTGGGTTCAGTTGTACCATCTGGGTCTGTGGCACACATGGCAATTCAATCCCGCTACTGCCTAGCAATTGGAACACAATTAAGGTCTGACATCATTCAGTTACAGTAGACCCTCAGGGCAGCTTGTACATCAATATAAGGAAATCTAGCATCATTCAGTCAAGTAATTGACAACTTCAACACTTCACAGCCAATGTCAAGTAGAAAGAGACCAAACCCTGCTAGCTTTTTTAGTTCCCAAATCTAAAATATGACTAAAACAGCACAAGTTTTCTTAAATACACTTTACTTTGTAGACAATTGAGCACCTTGTGTTCCCTATCGTGAATAAATACAAGAAAGAGCTAGTCTGTGCTCATTTGTAGCGTCCAGAGGCTGCTTTGACGGGGCCATCAGATCCAATTCTCCTGAGTGCTAGCGCTTACACTAAGGAAGAGGATCATTTAGCCCAGGAATGTAAAGCACAGGACATCCTCCCTGATAAGGAGCAGGCATGCCTTGCCCGAGGTTGTGGGCCAGGAGTTATCGACTTGAAAGGCAGCAAGTCAGCACTACACTGAGGCCTTGGCTTCTGTGAGCGGACAGTCTCCTCATTACTTTAATTGCTAGACCTGCAACCCTCAAAAAAAAAGCTATGCCCTGTAATCTCACACGAGAGCCCTGCTGGTGGACCGTTGGAGAAGCAGTAAAATGGAGAAGGCAGAGTTTGTTGACTGCTTTCAAAACCTCACTTCAGATATTGGAATAAACGATAGGTTCGAGGGGCGATGGGGAGTGAGGTGCTACGAACGAGTCTCTCTGTCAAAGGAGAGGCACAGAGGGAATGCTGTCAGGACTAATTCCTCACTACTGTTCATTTCCCGAGGTAGCAGGTTGACATTTGCTTATGACAGTGCCCGGAGCCACTCTGACCCGAGCAAGTGCCGGGAATACCACGTACCACCCTTTCACACTTTGGAATCTACATCTGTGTGATAGCAAGATGTCAGAGCCTAATGCCAGTCATTTTACTTTCACGTTTATGTTGCAAACGAGTGACTGAATAAGTATGTGTTTAGATAACAAGGCTGATGTAATTAGAGCTATTGGCCCTTCTAACATAGACGCTCATGTTTAGTCTGATCTCGGAGCAGTGCCTGTGACTGTGGGTCAGAATGAAAGAGGCCATTACACTCAAGCTAATCTCTGAGAGCAATCTATTCCAATTACTTAACCACCGTATCACCGGCCAACATCTCCACCCTCATCACAGCAAAGGAAAGATACACGCCGACAGACGTAGCCTGTGTTTTCCTAGCAGCTCAGAGAGAGGAAACCTTCAAATGCAGATGACTGGCAGCAAGGCCACAGCCCATGGACACAGACTCTTTGGGCCTGTAATATAGATCTGGCATTAGGGCGGGAGCATTGTCAACAGAGTGGACTTTAAGAGGCATTCACCCATACATGGGAGGTCTGGGCCCACAGATGTCATGACACCTTAATCCACCGATCCGTTATTGATTGTTCCATGTGTCTGTGACCTTGCTGGAGGTGTTGCACTAATCAAACGGGGCATGTCCATGTGAGTGTGTACGGTGTGCATGTGGCTTTTGCGATAAAGCATCCATATGTGCAGGCAAACACAAGTCAGACTTATGGGAACAACTGACAGTGACTCAAAACTGTGGAGAAAATGTGAAAACAGAGCAGTTTAATGCGTGAAAAACAACTTTTATCAGAAACAATGATTATCAGCTTTTATGACATTCATATTCCAAACAACACACATCCCAGTTGGGCTCAACCTTAGTCCCATTTATTATCACCGGCACTGTTGTTTCTGCTGCCTGCAGTGACATACCTCATTATTGACCTTGGTAAATCCTTGCTGTTTAGGCTAACGGCAATTTGGCGCCACAAAATGTCACAACGCTACTCTGCACTCACTCATGAAGAAAATGTGCACATGGTTAGTTAGGGGGAAGATGCACAACAAACTCTGTCAGTCACCTTGAACTGCAAACATACACGTCCACGGCCGAGCACCTTGAACAACAACAGATAACTTGTAAAGTGCAGCCTCTGACTCTGGAAACATTACACACTATCTTGAGCGCCATAGCTGGAGTGGGTGTTTTTGGCACTCTTTGGCCAACTACCCACACCCAACGTAGCAATGGTCTGCATAAAACAAGAGCTGTGGCATTTGAAGCTGTATCATCTAGTAGAGAGTGGGAGAGCAAGAAAAAAGAGGAGGGAACAGACTCACTACTGTGAATTGCCCATTCCGGTTAGTCACAAGTGACACAGGACTAACGAAGCCTCCGGTGGTGTTCTCCTGTCCCTCTTAGCGGTGACAGATGTTAGGAGAACAGAGTCAGATAAAGCTCTCTGCACTAGCTTGGAGAAAGAAAAAAAACTGGGGGATGGGCTTAATGTAGCTCAACTTGGAATAAAAACACCCCAGTTATGCCACAGTTAGACAGTTTCCTGCCACAAAGTATAAAGGAATCTAAGCATCTCCTAGCAAATATTCCAAAATATCACAAGCTTCTGTGGGAATCGGGCATATGCGCTCTGACCACAATGCACTTTGTGTGGACGCTCCTGAGACAACTGCTCTACCTAGACCCATCTAATCTCACACGTCCAGAAAAGAAGTTTGAGGCACACAATGGGGGCATGTCTCCACACTAATGTATGTTCCCTTGTCTTTGGCAGATAGCAGACTGCTTTAGCTTTAACCAGCCTCCCTGGGCCACCAGCATACAGCTTAATGCGATAATACGGCCGCCCGGTGAAGCATTAGGCCTTCTGCACCCCAGCAAACAAAGGACCCCCTCTTTCCAAGCAGGGTCCGTCCCCTCCCCAGTGTCCATAGGTGTTTGCTGAAGTAAATCGGCCTAAATCCTGCACAGCTTGGCCCAACTGAAAGGGGAGGGGACTTGAATGAAGGTGTACAGATAATCTCCTTTTCTTACAAACAAAAAAAAGTCGAGGGGGGAGGGAGCGAAACAGATAAAATTAAGAATTCATATCACATGGTGCATTTGAGTATTCTTACGTTCCCTCTTTCTCTTGGTATGCCTGTGGATTTGCATTTGTGATCCCTGACCTATTGAGGTACAGGGGGAAAAGCGAATGAAAGGCTAACACAATAATGGATGTCTTGTCTGTCAGTGAAAAGGCACAGGCGTTTGGCCCCTGACTGGATGTTTTGTCTCACTTCGTGAAAGCGATGGACTGCTAGAAAGTGTCGTTCTGAGAGTGGCATCTGTCCTAACACCCATGCTACTCCATAGATCTCTAAGGACCAACTTATCTCTGTATCTGAGTTGTTGGCTTATCTTGAATATGGCAGATGCATGACAGCTTTGGGAGGGGGCCACAAAACATAACTAAAAGAAAAGAGTCTAAATGAGTGAGCTAAAATTAAGGGTGCAGTTTTGCTACAAAGTGACAACATCAACAACTAACACCTATCATCCGTAACAACACTATAAAAATTATGCCACATAGTCTCAGGCACTTGTGATATTTTTTGGGGTCCATAAAACAATCTGTTGCTTGCCCCTTGCTCCCCTCCTGCATACACACGCTAACTTGTTTTCCCTCTCTCAATTCTTGCTAACCTTATCAGTGTCACTTTTTTGTCTCTCAAAGTCCCTCCCTATTCTCTCTCTCTCTCTCTCTCTCCCCCGTCTGCAATTAGACCGTTAATAGTTCCAGACCGGCATCCAGTAACATTATCTAGCCATTAGTGAGGACCCTGTCCCTCGGCTGGGACAGCTGACCAGAGTGGGCAGCGTAACCAAGGCAGTTTAACAATCCCAAAGAGGCACCAAAGTTATGTCACACTACCTCTTTACCTCTAGTTCATAATTTCCACCTTTTCTCTCCTCACTCGCTCACTCTCCCTTTCTCCTTTCTCTCTTGCACTCTTTTCATCTCTGGCTTTGGGATGCTGAAAGCGAGAGAGTGGCCTGGCGGCAGTGAAAGGGCTGAATTGTGATTAAGAAGGAGGAGAGGAGCTCCTTTTCTTTGTTCTGCCCTCGGGGGTGTTTACTGAGGGGGTGTGTGGTGGAGGAGGGAGTGAGTGAGGAAAAAAATAGAGAGAGAAAGAGAGAGAGAGAGAAAGAAGGAAAGGGGGTGGCTGAAACATGGCATAGAAGATATGAAAGGCATTCAGGTCAGCACAGATGATGGTACTGCTGGAGAGCTACTTCAGATTGGTGTGTGCATGTGTTTTAGGGAGCGAGACCTGTAATTGTAAACATGCAAATAAATCAATTTGATTTCTTTTTTTTTTTTGTCTGCATTATTTTTTTTAAGGCGTATTTAGTAAGAAGTGGTTCAAGAAGGAGGGTGAAAGGTATCTGCTGCAGCTGCATTCACAATGGCCCGGTTGTGTGTGATACGTGCCAAAGACAGTACACTAGACACCCTGGTACTGCTGATTATAAGAGCATGCCAATGAGATGCCCCGATGACAAGCCATTGTCTTAGCGCTTTGTCTTGGTGAACCTGCTAGCCTCTTTATGCCATCCGAACAAATATCACACAATGTTCCTTTCATAGAAACAAGTGATTTAATCTGGTAACTGCAGTGACTCAATGCAATGACTTCGTACAAAGGCCTCTGATCATTTGTTTTAGCACTTAGAACTGAATCTAAACGAGCCAAGAAATAAGAAAATGAAACTTAAATTTTTAAAGTGACAGCTGTAGTACATATAAAGCCCAATAACTGGAAAAACAGACAGTAATTAAAAAACGTTGCACATGATTATCACAAGCTTACAGCAATCCGTCATTAAAGAGAAGGTGGCACGACAACAGAACCATGACAATCTATAGAACGCTACAACTTCTTGCGCCTCTGACAGTTTTGTCAAGCTGGCCCTCACAGCTGGATGTGACGTGCTGTGAAAAAAAGGGGGAGGTTGGGGGTGTGGGAGGGTAAATGACAACCACAACACAACTACAGCCAGAGAGCAGATCGAGTTTCACATAGGGCCTAATGTGACCTCCCATTGGGCCCTCGAAACAGTGGGGTGGGGCCGAGCTGCAAGGAGAAGAGCTAAACTACAAACTATAAAATACATTTGAGTTTATTATTTAACAAATCTGTCATTTTAATATTCAGTATCACTATAAAATAAGACAAAATGTCCATTCAGGTCAATAAGGTGATAAAGTAAACAATCAAATTTATACATTCAATAATAAATTATAATGAATCATTAAAAAAATAATAAGGTCTGCTGAATAATTTAACTTAATTATATGTAGGGTTAGGAGTGTAGATTTTCAACTGAAAAGTATCCAGCTGGTCAGTATTATTAATGTGTGTATTTTTTTTCCCATCATTTGCATATATGCAATAACGGCCTGTAAGGAAGATTCAAATAGTTTTTTCTTATGTCCCATATAAGACTCGATATAGTAATCGCTTGTTATGCATTATTTATAGTCCTACTTATTCCCCTCAATTAAATTTTTGCCATTGGAAGAAAAACGAATTTTTCCTCTAAAGTTAAATAAGGGATCATTTTATATTTTTTCCTTTCCAAATGTTTTCAAACAGCACCTGAACGCAATCATAAACTCAACGATATGTGACTTTCAGTAAAAATCAAGAGAAATACTGCTTGGCCGTTTCACTATTTTTTATTTTTTTGTCCCCATTAGAAAATAGTTTCAACCCATCGACTTTATTGTATGTCACAGACTACACTCCGCGACAGGCTGCATTGATTTTCATAAAATCAATAGATCGCATTTAATAAAGTATCGAGGTCAAACATATAACAGAGTCCGGGAATATGTGTATTTCCTCTGCACCCAAATTATCCAAAGCAACATTTACTTTTATTTACATAAAATATCTCAAAGATCAGCTTAATTAGAACTTCTTAAAATATACATTACAACTTGATTAAATTAAAATGAATATTTTCCTCTTATGAAAAATTCCGTTTATCGGTCAAATAAAGACGAGACCGCGTGAGTGATAGTCCGAAGATGTTTGTAGGTGAGTTTGTATTTCTTTGTGTCTAAAATGCTCCTATAAGGCCAATACTATAAGCAGCAGGACTTTTCTTTTCGTCTTTTTATTTAGGATCCCAACAAAAACAATCGCGGCTTCACCTGACATTAACTGTGCCTTTTGATTCAGACCAAAAGTCATGTTTAATAAGCAATAACGCTTGTGACTATTTATAAATAAGGAAAGTGTCGAAAAGTGTCCCAACACATAACCTGTAATCACACAGCAGAACTTCACTCTTTCACAACTTCACCAAAGACAGAAGTTCACAACAACTCTTAAGGTGTAAAAGTTTGACAAATCACGCAAAACAACTTTAACAAGTATTTAAAAGTATTTCAGGGCAGTATATTGTGTCCAGCAGAAGACACGCGTTCGCGCACGCGCTCACACACACATAACGGTTTTGTGCTGTGAGATAATAGACGCTCACACATCCGAACTCTCCCTGTAACTCCTACTCTAATACAACTTAAACATTTCCACAGCAGTAAAAACAGCTTAAAACAGTTGACTGTCTGAAGCACATAAGTAAACACACTGTCGTTGAGTTTCCCGTACACTTCTACACAGCGCTTCAGTTGACAACGCACAATCTCACCCAAATCTAACAGTGTTTTCAAGACGCGAGAACAAGCCGGAGACAAGTTTTTTCGACACGAGACACTTTCTTACCGTTCTTTCTCCTCGGGTTGGCCTGTTTTCTCCTCTTACACCGGGGACCCTCCGCCATGATCTCCTGCTTCATTGATAAGAGTGGGTCAGATGGCAGCAGTCCGCATGGGCTCCGCTCCTTCATCCAAGATCTAGCAACCAACACACACACGGCAACAATTGGACTCTCAGGGCAGGAAGGAGGATGTGTGTCGCTCACAGGAGAGAGCAAATGATATTTGGGGGTAGAGTGACTGAGAAGTCCGAATGAAGTTATCCAGGAGGGTTTGTTTAGAGGGACCGTGAGCGTCCTGCGCGTCGTCTGATCTTTTGAAGTGTGTGTGTGTGAGTGTGTGTGTCTGTGTGTGTGATCGGACAGCAGCGCGTGAGTGCGCGAACGAAGGGGGACGGACACACCGACACCTTCAAGTCACCATAAAGCATGTGCTGTGCGTATAGAGCATTTCACACAATACAACGCAATGAAAGTTTTCTGCAACTTGTGTTTCGTGAAGATGCTTTTGCCTCCTTTCTCTCTGTTTGCTTTAAGTTTTTATAGGCAGATCCTCCGAGCTACTTCGTGAGTATGATGGATGTAAATACAGGATTCATAATTTCTAAACTGTCTGTCTTTTACTGAATGACCAAATCTATTTAAGAACATTTACTTTTCTCGGAATTTATATAAAATCGTTGTTGTTTTGCACATTTAACAAGGACGTTGTTAATTAACTGTTTGTACATTTTTCTTATTGTAATTATATTCTTAAAAGTACAAAACATTACGTTTTGTATTTGTGCAAATCTGATAAATTCTTATAATACATTTTACATAAAAAATCTGAAATATCCTGTTTATCTTAGTGTAAATAATATGCAACACTGCGAAGACGAATCCTTAAAAATAACAATTGGAATCCAAGCATGATAACCAAACAAATAAACAAGGCACATTACCCTCTCGTCACAGTGATGCAAGTCTTGCAGGATTCGTGGATGCTCATGACAAAATCAAACTGTTTTCAGAATTCTTTGTTTATTTATGCAATGAAATCTGTTTAAATGTTTACTGTAAAACTATTAGTCATGTACCTTACATCTAAAATAAATAAACCGATCAAAAGGTGTTCTTATAGTGCTGTCTATCGGGAACGCATTCGTTTAAGAGAGCAGCGTCAACATGCACTGATAAATGTAACGAGCGAAATCATCATCATCATCCTCCTCATCACCCCTGCGTGAAGCTGCCGGTGTGTCAGCATCCGTGAGGCGCGCGCACCTATCTCACCTGCGCCGGTTGAAGCCAAGTTGATTGCAATCTCACATTCAGGTGGGGATTAAAAAAAGTAAAATGAGGTGTATAAAAAGCATCCAAAAGGACTCAAGTACACACGAAACAGGCTCACCTACCCGATTCTATATGAAAATTCCCCAAAGAGCCGGTTAGAGGGGAGGAAAACGCCACAGAGGTGTTTGGAGCGCTGAGGAGGACTCTGCTCTATAATGAGGGACCGTTATTCCTGATGGACAGGTTTGGACTGATCTCTGTGAGCCACAACACGGAACAAACCTGAGGACGCACTGACGTGTTCCGCCTCTTCAGATGACATTTCTGCGCTCACTCTTTTACTTTTGCGCTCCGAGACTCTGACACACACGCCACCTATCTTTACACGGCGGGATAGATGGAGACACACCGAAGTCGTCAGATGATGAACCAGATCAGGTGCTGCTCGCGTCTGTCGTTGTGCAACTCAGGTGGGACTTTGGAAAAGTGAGGCGGTGGCGCGTTGGACACTCTATCCTGCAATCGGAACAGAGCAAAAAGGTTTGCACCTCAAACACCGTCAGGACAGATGCTTTCATGGAAGAGAAGCTGAAAAGATGCACGAGAGGCTGCCGATGCTGCAGTGATCTGACAGGTAGCTCACCTGTGTGGTGTGGTGTGTGCGTGCGCGCGCGCAGTTTTACGCAGTTTCATTTCATTGTTTCTTTTTGTCTCGCGCGGTGATAGATGTCGCATTTCGGTACACATGTCTCATATGTGATTCACTGTTTAAAATACGGGCTGTTTATGGGATGAACAGTGCAGTTAAAAGTGATAGTTCTGTGACTTTATTTCGCGCACTTTAAACCAAAACTGATCGATTCGTTGCAGAACGCGACCAGGAGTCATTTATACAAACATTTAGGTATAACAACAAATCTCAAACGTTTTTCCTCAACCATCTTCAATGCTTAATCTTTCATTCTAATGAAGCACTCTGCGGTTTATTAAAGGCGCTCTGATTAGTACAATGTGAAGAAATTTACCCTCCCTAAATTCATGCATTTGTTTTTGCATGGATTATAATTGACCAATAAAATGTCACTGCTGTTTGATGTACTCATTAAAGACCAATTGGATTTCACTAGAGGCGTTTATATTAATCAATACATTTTATTTAAACATTGGCTGAGCATTGCGCGCTTACATGGAAATTCCTCGTGCGCATGATCTATATAACAATAATATTACTAACAGGGTAATATTAGCTATATTAATAATGATGATAATAATAAAAGTTTATTTGTTTTGTACCATTTTATCGTTTTTCCTCATAAAACATAAGAACACTAGACGCAGCTTAGACTCCTTTCCCTCTTCATGCTTTTTATTTTTATGAATGTGTGTTTGTGCCACTGCTGAGTGTGGCGTGAAATTGGATCATAGTCTAGAGAATAAAACCCTAACCTAGAAATTTATTTGTGTCGATTATTTTTTTGTATTCTGAGACACTATGACCTATTTTTTTTGGAGAAGTAAACGAAAGAATCGAATGTAACAAGGACGGTGCTCAGCTAACCGTTCTGTGTGTGCTGTTGTGTCAATTGGCAGCAGAAGTTCTGCTGTATTACTCATTCACTTTGACTGGAATCAGCTCCCCTCGCGAGATTTCTCACTAATACATTCCTAGGATAAAACGGCATATATTCAATTCCTGATTCTCCAACTGCCATTCACAATGATAGAAACCAACGTGACCTCATATTCTTACGTTTCACCCACATATTTCTTTTCCCAAATGATCCCTTTGTCTCATTTATAACAAGATTCCTCTGCTCTCTCGCTCTCTTTCTCAGTCGTTTGCCCTGAATTTAGTTTTGTTAATTTGTTAGGATTTAATTATCACCACTAGTCAGATATTTGTTTTTGGCATCACAGGAAAAAAGGAGGGGGGTCTTAAAAAATTGATATAAAAAGTCCTCTATTGATCAATCGTGAAATTTTGCTGAGAACTGAGCATTAACCGTGCACCGATGAACCAGAGAAAACAAATCAAACTATCACAGTATTTACAGAGAGCAAAACATTTCAACACCTCCCGTTGCATCATGAGTCTGTGGGAGTTTATTGCTTTCAGAAAACAAGAGAGCAGAGAATTAAATCCTTCTTTCATTGTACACAGCATCACCAACAGGACATTTGACATGACATCAAATAACACTATCTTTAATATCTCAGTTGAGAAGACAACAGAACCAGCGCCGAAGAACTATAGTTAGGCCCTTTTACGGCACAAAAACCCAGCACATAGACTGCTGACAAAATACCTGTGGGCGCGAGATGAATAGAAGGAAGTTCTGCCACATCATCTCCAGCACCATTAGCCCCTCGCAGACGTGACTGACACAGTTTAGTCTGGGCGAAAAGAGCTGAAATTCAGCAAATTCTTGGAAATATAAAAGAGAACTGAGAGAATGAGTCAACAAAAACCTGAGGAAAGGTTTACCATACTGTGACCATGTGAGCTTCTAGTCACCTCCCCGACAAACCAACACACACACATTGTTGCCTAAGTGCATCTTGCAACACTGCAAGACACACAATCTCTGTATTAACTACCTACCAAAATAAAATAAAAAAAATCACTCTAATTTATTAGCATTCCATATGTGTTGCTTACAATTACATGGGAATTTTGAACTTACACTTATTCATCCCCGACACCTATGCTGCTGCTCTGTCCTATATTTTCATTGTCACAACTCCATCAAGCTGCACCCCTTCAATGTCATGTGTTTCTATGAATACTGCACATCAGGCTTCATGACTAAAAAGCACGTTTATTTGCTTGCACTTGTTTTGTGCAATTCAATTATAGTTTCCCCCCCTCCGATTAAGAACAAAACTATAATCTGAACACCAGGGTGAACCCACCACCCACCCAAATGCTGCATTTTATTAATAGTATGTGTGTTGCAAACTGCTATGCAAATATTGGACTCAACTTTTTTTCCCCACAAAACATATAATGCCATTCTACCCTATATTCAGCCCTAAAATACTTTCATATAAAGCCTATGTAGAAGCCATTTTAACCTTTTCAATGATTTATTGGTTTTCTTCTTTAAAAGTAAAACAGAAGAACTTACTGTTTAAGGTTTTAAATACCTGCACTAAAGTATTAGGGGAAATAGAGCCAAGGTTATCCTATTTGTATGAAATCCAGGTGTTAAAGAAAGCCTAGATTACATCTAATATATCCCATCCTCTTTTTGATTCATTTTAAATCCTTCCCTCAGGATCTCTGTATATGGTCCCTTTGGCAAAGACCAACAGATTTAAATGTTCATTTGTTCCTTGTGGCATTGATTTGCTGAATTTTAAGGGAAAAGGTAGTAGCTGTTTTTTGTGTTGTAAATGTATTACTCTGCAGAACAAATCACCCCAAAAGGGGACAATAAAGTTTACAGTAACAGTATATTTTCAATGTCACAACATTTTCCTTATAATTTTCATTGTCGTTCTGCTCCATCAGTCTGCACTCCTTCCAACTTTAAATCCAAATCCAACTTTATGACTAAAAAGGTTGCAGCATTTCTATGTACTAGCACTCGTTTTGTATAATTTACTGTAAGTAGTAAAAATTAGCCATATTTTTGGTTTTAATGTACTTCCTATAATTACAAATAATTATGCTATAATTGCACGCAACTTAACCTATTCCTATCCCTCGTTTTGACCCTAATCATTTAGTACATGTATTTAATTGCTATTACTTTGTAGTTAAATGAATAGTTACACCATAACAAGAACACTTTAAAGAAGTGTACCCTTATTTCTTTCATATTAAGAATAAAACTGCTTCAAAGGTTATCTGCAACACCTACGATGCCGATTTGCCCTATATTTCGATGTCATTAATAATTTCCCCATATTTTTATTGTTGCTCTGCCTCATCAATCTATATAAAAAGTTGCAGCAATTCTATGTACTAGAACATGGTTTACAGTAAAAAAAATATGATTATTATATATTTAGATTAAGATTAGACTGCTATTAACTGCAAACTCTAGGGTGAAAAACAGTAATTTGACCCACAAATTATGCATTTTACTAACATTACAAATGTGTTGCAGACAACTACGTGGGGATTTTGACCTGAAACTTTTTGAACTGAAACTTCATCCACGACACCTACGATGCTGATCTGTTTCTATATTTTCAATGTGATGATAATTTCCCCATATTTTCATTGTTGCTCTGCCCCATCAATCTGCAACACGTCCACATTATGTAGTTTCATGAATACAGTAAATCCGACTTTATGGCTAAAAAATTTGCAGCGTTTCTAAAAAGTAGAACTTGGTTTGTGTAACTTAATTACAGTCAAAATTATGATGAGATGATGATTATTATTATTATTATTATTATTATCGTTCATTCATTCATTTTCTTTTTCGCTTAGTCCCTTTATGAATGTAGGGTCGCTACAGTGGAATGAACCACCAACTTATTCAGCATATGTTTTACGGATGCCCTTCCAGAAGCAACCCATCACTGGGAAACATCCATACACACTCATTCACACACATACCTGTACACTATGGACAATTTAGCTTACCCAATTCACCTATACCACGTCTTTTCCACTATTTGGGAAAAACTGGAGCGGAAACCCAAGCAAACACGAGGAGAGCTTGCAAACTCCATACAGAAATGCCAACTGGCCCAGCCGAGGTTCGAACCAGCGACCTTCTTGCTGTGAGGCGATTGTGCTACTCACTGCGCCACCATGATGCCCCATCATTATTATTATTTTATTTCAGATAAGGATCATAATTGCACTGTAAAAAATACTGGGTTCCACACAGTTTCTTCATCTTGTCCCACCACAAACCGATTAGGTTAGCGTAATTGTTTTTCCAAATTTAAGTGGATTGAACTTAAATAATTAAGTTGTCCCCAAAAAACACTCAAGAATTGTGATTATTCGGCTCAAGTAGTTGGAACAAGCAGCAAAACTCTGCACAATACATTCATATTGTTCAAACACAAATTGATTGAGTTTACAAATTTAAGTGGATTGAACATAAAACAATTAAGCTGTCCCCCCAAAAAATCTTAAGAATTGTGTTGTTTCTGCTCGTTTTAAGTAAGTAGTTGGAACAAGCAGCTAAAATCATTTTTTTAGAGTGTATAATCAGCACTCCAGGGTGAAAAACAATCAAAAACAATCAAACCCACCCCCCCCCCCCCCCCCCCCATACAAATAATGCATTTTATTAACATTCCATATGTGTTTCAAACAAATACTTGGGAACTTTGAGCTGAAACTTCTTGCACGACACCTACGATGTCACTCTGCCCCATATTTTCATTGTCACAGTTCTCCCCCCAATCAAGCTGCACCCCTTCCACCCCCTCGGTGTCTGGGCCGCTGTACGTCTCAGGACAATGGTTGTCTGCATGGGGCGAGAGTCTTGCTCGACCTATTGTCAGTTTAAGCATGGGGAGGCCGTAGGTGCAGGTCAATGGAGACAGGGGCCCTTGATGTGCACGCAGACGGTCACAAACATCCCTCCCCTGCGTCCCACAAGCATGACCTAATCCAGCTCCAGCCGCTGTCAACATAAACACATGACTAATCTGAGTGCATCTATGGCAATAATACCGGTCTAAGTGGAAAAGAGAAGAGTGGGGGAGAGCTGTGGTCTAATCCAGTGTGGGGGGAAAAAAGTACAGATTAATAATAGACCTTGGAAATATAACACTATTTTGGGGAGGGGAGGTCAGGGCTTGGTTTCACCTAAAATTGAGTGAGTGATATGCAGGGGCATATGGTTGCTCTATCAGCTTACAAAATAAAGGGGGATTAGTGCTTTTGGATGAGGTTCTGTGACGTGATTACACTCGTGTCTTGGAAAGAACTTTGTGTTAAGGGGCTATTAATTGTGCTGCGATCTTTATTGCATTTGTGAGCAACAAGTCTTGGTTAAATAAATTTAGGGTCTTGTAAAAAGGGAGTCTGTGTATTTATTTATTTATTGTACTGCTGAATTCATAGTGAATGCTACAGTGTGTGTAGTAGACCTCATGACCCTCTCTGAAAGACACATCAGGACCGCACAGATGGGAGGCACACCTTAGCCCCTGTATGATTCACTTTCATTCTGATTACTGCTTTAATATGGTGTAACAGCTCTTTTCCTGCTCAGGTTCCTGTTTAGAGGCCTTCCTGTAAATGTCATGTGTTTCCATGAATAAATCAGTCATAAATCCATGACTACACGGTTGCAGCATTTCTGTGTACTAGCACTACATTTTGTGTAATTTATTTGTACTGTCAGAATTCCTAATATTATTATTTTGTTTGTTTGTTTATGGGAAGAAAACTTTTTTGTTGTTGTAATTGGTTGAGGGAAAATGTATTCCTCGTTAAAGTAACAAAACTGAATAATTGTGCAAAGGTTAAATGCGAAAGTTGACATAAAAGTCAAAATGAAGGTGCAGATCTTCTGATGTGAATCAAAAAATAGAAAGAGTGAAAAAGTCACACTGCCAGATACAAAGTCACAATTGGGAGGTGTAATGTCTTAATTATGAAATTGTTGCAGTTATGAAAGTTAGTGAATTTGTTAACTAAAAATTTGTTTTGAATTTTTATCAATTTATTTATTTTACTATATTTTATTTGAATTGGTTCCAAGCACAAAAAAATGAACTGTGAAAATTATAATAACATAATTACAACTATGACAAATAAAGCATTTAAAGCTAGTATTTAAAGACAATATGTGATCAAAAGTTGATTGAAAAGTTTTATTTATTTATTTATTTATTTTTTATTTTTTTTATTTTTTTTTTATCAGCCTTCCCATCAAAGTAAAAATAACAGTTTACTGAGAAAATGTTTAAGTGTTTTCCAACGTTAATTTATCAAAAAACATTGCCACAACTTATATAAAAATAAAAATTATAATTATAAAACATATAACAGTAATATTTTTTTAATCCTGCACTTAACTTCTATTTCCCCCTAACTACTTCCAATGAAGGTAAAAAAACGTAATCAATCAACCAATCAATCAAATAATAAATTAAATAAATCAATTTAATTAATCCAATAATTAATGAAAAAGTTGCATCTATAAGAAAATACAGGCTTGAAGGCTTTCAGTAAAAAAAGGCAAAATAATCAGATCTTTTTGAGCTCAACAGATTATTATTATTAAAATAAATTATTTTTTTGGTCATTTTTGTTACACTAATTACTATTACACTACACATGATCATTAACCCAGCGTTATGCCTTATCCTCTAGTTCTTGTTCTGTTTTTCCCTATAGAGCCTGAGATTTGGACCCCCCACAGCCGTCCGGATTTGGACCCCCCAGCACGCACAGGAGTCTGATGGAGCGGGTTAAGCCAAATGATACATTTTTACTTGCCTGCGCCTCACTACGACTGCTGTAATTCCACCCATCCCCATCCATCCATCTATCCCGCCATCCATCCCTCCCTCCCTCCTCCTCTAATACATCTTCAGATTAAGGTAGACCAAATGTCACCACTGGAGATTACCGTACCTAGTAAGCTATTAACATTTATGGCCCGCCGAGGGATTAGTATACCTAGCTGGCTATTAGAATCAGAGGTCCAGCGGTGACTAATGTGAGTGTCACGAGCAAATGCAGCGCAGTCTGGGCTGAAACCCAAACTTCAACACCTGTCAGGAGTCAAGGGTGTTTGCTGTGCCTCCACACACACCTGTTGTGGGTCTATCAAACCGTGGGGCCCGCGTGATTCGTGCCAGGTGGTGACATTCAGATGCACGTTTACACACACACAGGCATGCATGCAGACGCACACTCACATGCACAATCATGAGCTCCCTGACAGGATGCCTAACATAAGCTGTATCAGTAAATCCCTGCCACAAACACACCTACGCTCCATTTTTTTTTCTTGGCAGATGATGTGAGTGGAACTAGTGAGGAACAACACTTTTTATTACCAGAGATGTTACTTTTAAAATGGTCTAATTAAATTAATTTATTAAATGTTTTCATGGTTGATCTGTAAATTGAAGTGGTGCTGTTTTAATTTATGATGATGAATAAGTGTTTCGAATGACTTAAATATAGAAAAGTAAAATAAAAAAATGAAGAGACTACTTGAAAATTGTCAGTTTCTCTGGATGTATGATTTAGTTATGTGTTGAATTGTATTTCATTTTGTTAACCATTGACAATATTTCTTCTAAATTTAAAACACAAATGAGGAGTTTCGTTGCAAAAAGAGATATATCCATTTTGAGAAATGTTGGTTATTTGACATTATTATTGAAGACATCAACAGTCAACTTTATTCACAATTTCTGTACATTAAACTATTACTTGAGCTCAGTGAAGGCCAGGGACACATATTCTTCAAATCCAGGATATTTGTTATTGAATTTTATGTCCATAAATAGTTCATAAATAAGTCAAAAAGCATGCCAAAATGCAACATATTTATCTTAACATTGTCAAACATCTTAAATTGATTTAAATTAATAACAGTACATACAAAGATTGATTATTAATAATAAGATTCTGAGTTAGTTAGTTAGTTAGATAGTTAGTTAGTTAGTTAGTTAGTTAGTTTTGGCCAGAACATACACAATATAACATAACATAACTTTTTTTTTGCTGGGGCACCAATGGCGTTAAGCAGGCTTCACTGTGGCATTTGAAGAAAACTTTTGGATCATCAGTGGGAAAATTTACAATAATTTATCAATAGATCGTAAATATTCATAATATTCAAAAACATAATGCCATAATAGACATAATGTGCCTATGGCATGTGCCAGTAATCCAGGGTAGTCCCTGATTGAAAAAGTCCGATTACAACATACCGGCTGAGCTGTCAGAGCAAACTAACTGCAGGATGTTTATCGTTTCAACCATCCTTAAACAGCTTCGGACTAATTGTGATTAGTTATAATATAGATAAGTAAGATTAAGTTAGTTAAATAAACGACTTGTAGCTCGTTGCAGAAAAAGTGGACGCTCCTTCCACACCGCAGCTGAAAACCTGTATGATCAGAACGGGCGGGGCCGCGATGGCACAGTTTCTGTTTCACCAAGTCCGCGGACACAAGCTCGCCTCGTCGGGCTCGTCCCGTCATATTTAATGACTTATTTCATTGTAATACTAATAATGTTATTGTTATTATTATTATTGTTATTATTATGCAGCTGGAATGACCGGCTCCAATTCGTCATCAAAATCGATGAGGTTAGCTCGACTCTGAAGCTTTGATTCTCTGACTGACAGACGGACGTAGCCTGTGACTGACAGCTCGCCTACAGTATAAACAATTAAATGGCAAACGTTTTTAGTTAGCTTATTGAATCCTCTTTTTAAAAACATAGTTTTTTTTGTTTTGAAATTATCGTTAATTCAATGAGCAAACTCGGAGCACTTCGCCGGCGGTGACTCTCCTCCCAGGGGATGCGGAGGTCGCGCATATAGCCTAGCTGTTCTATATATAACAGTTCTATAACTGTTATATCACATTTTGCAAAGAAACTGGTCTGGCGGATATCGCGTTTTGTAAAAAAAACCATTTTGTAGTAGGCCTAAAATGTTCATTCTTAAATTGTGTTAATGGCAGCTATTTACACAGATAAGGGAACATCTGAACAGTGATTTCCAATCATAAAACGCAAATGTCAAAAAATGGTGTTTATCGCGTTTTGCAACGAAACTCTTCAAATAGTCATTTAGAGCATTTTCTTTTTGCATAAAGTAACAATAACTGTGTTCTCAGGCATGTTTACATTGATTTTTTTTGACAAAACAATACTAATGTTGTAACCCCACAAAAGAAGAAAATGCTTCAAAATGACATTTGAAAGAATGTTCCATCCAGACAAGCTGAGAGTTTTCAAGCCGTCTCTAATAAACAATAAATATATACCGTGGTAACTTAAAAAGGGCAAATTTTAAATCTTGTTTCCTGTATTAAAATCAAATGCAGTCTCCCACAATAGAGAAAATCTCAAATACGAATAACGCACAAGGTGCAAGTCAACAACAAAGTGATGCTACAGACCACAAGGAGGCTGGTCTAGACACAAATACCACAAGGTCTTCTGACTGAGGTACAACAAGAGAGTCATGATCATTCTCGGTGAGTCGAAGGATGACGAAGGTTAATGCAAAGGTTTCCTGGAAGAAAGAAATATGCATGAAAATTACTGTTGAAAGTACTGTTGTTATTTCATGAACTAAATTTCAGCACTTATTTGGGAATAATGATGGTATATTAATGCAAAACTGTTTTTATAGAGATACATTATTGCAAATAAAATAAAAACGTTGTTATGTAATAATGACATCCATTAGGGAAATTATCATCAAGTATCTTAAAGAAGAAAGAAGCTTTAGGACAGCTACATTGTGACAAATAAAAAATAGTTACAATACGCAACAGATGTCTTTGCCAAGAACACATCAACAGGCTGTGTAGTTAAGTTTCAAGGTTTAATACGTGACATCACTAGTATCACTGGTGCAATGGTGATGGAAGAATGCACACATATAACTAAATAATTAACAAAATGCTTAAATAAATGATAAAGGGGAATGTATAATTAGCAGTGCAAAGAAAAAAACACAGGAAGTTAAACATAGATCAAATGTGTAACCTGCAGAGACTGCTTGAGCAAAGGTAAATGTGCTGAAGGTAAAAGTGCTAAAACGTGCATGAAAGATCATGATCATGTGGAAAAGGTAATGAAACCTCTTACTGGAAAATGTGCACTGGTGGTTGCTACAGCTGAAGAGACACTATAATTATAAAGAATATGTAACTTTTATTTGTATTAAAAAGCCCATGAACTTGAGCAGGGGTCAGCAACCTTTTTATTTCTTATTTTTTCAGGGCCATTCTCTTATAAAACTATAAAGACTTTTCAAATTTAAAAAGAAACACTTCATTTTGAACTATCCCCTTTGGACACTGTGTTGACTAAGTAACTTTGCAACAACTTGTTAGTTAGTATTCAGAGTGTGAGTAGACTGCTTAATTTCGGCTAACACTTTATTTTGATGATCAATAAAATAAAACATATTCTACTATAAGACTATACGTATTTTTTTTAAGTGTGTCAGCTTACTTTATTAATCCTAACCCTAAACCTAAGAGTCAACAATGACTCTGAGAGGTAGGGGCATGTTGATACAAAGTATTATATATATATATATATATATATATATATATATATATATATATATATGTGTGTGTATATATAGTTACACTATAACTGTAGTTACACTACAGATTAATGATTAAATCTCACACTCAAAAAATATTTTGCTGCTTGTTTAAATGACTTGCTTAAAATGAGCTGAAACAACACAATTCATGAAATTTTTGGGGAACAACTTAATTGGTTTATGTCTAGTGCACATAAATTTGTTAAGTTTATCAATTTGTGTTGGGACAACATGAATGAATGATGTGGAACCCTGCATTTCCTTACATTGCACTATCAAATAGTGACTTATTATCTGACTGTTTCCAAAATATTGACTTTTTATTAGTACTTATAAAGTACAAATTCTGCATGATCTTATTCCTTAATCCGACCTAAACCTAAATACCACCTTAATAACAGCTTAATAAGCAGATTACGAGTTTAATGAGGCAAAATTCATAGTTCATGGTTTATTATATAGTGAAAATTGTACCTTAACAAAAACTGTGACCCACTTTTCTTTAACATACACACAAAATTCCAAGTAACAAACCGTACATACTCTTTGCTTTCATATTTTGCAGTGACAACACATAACAAAACTCCAATCATTGCAAAAGCGAGAAAAAAAGCAGAAGGCGATCCTTAATTTGCACTTTGAACCATCTTTGAAACGTTTCTTGAAAGTTACAGTAGTCGTCAACCTCAGGGGAAGACATTATGACTGAGGACTGAGAAATTACCATTCATTTCACACTCATATTTAAAAAGCAATTCCTCTTTTAAGATGAAATAACAAAGTTACAAAGCCAGTCCAAATGAAGTTCAGCCAATACTGCTGTCGGTTAAAGGACAGAGGTAAAGACGGTTGAGAGAGGAAATATTCAAGTAATATCACTTGAAGTGACAGAGAAGCCACAATGAGCTAAGAATCGTAATCAATGGAGCCCAGAGTGATGTGTCGAGCTCCTGTCAGCCAGACAAAGAGACAGGCTGTCAGGTCAGGGCTAAATTTACTCTACACTGGTCTCTGGTGTTTCCTCAGGCCTGTCATTGCTGCCCTCAGGTTTGCCGATAAAGAAGGCCGGATGCTCAAGTGTCTTGACAAGACTGACAAAGCATAAGAACTGTAAATTGTGGCGCATTTGTGTGTGCGTGGACAGCGTTGCAGTCCCTGAGCTCGAAGGAAGAATGATACAGGAAATCTGCTCACTCCAGATGTACTGAAAGAGCGTGGAAAGCCATTTGTCCTTCCAAACACACATTTGTAAAGTTATTTCTAAGCGCCGCTGAGACTGTGAGCACCTGCGATCGATGCACTGATACAAACACACCGCTTGATTACCTCCAGATTTAGTTGTTGTCACTTAAAGGGACAGTTCACCTCCAAATGATAATTCTCTCAACAGTTATTCATCCTGATATTGATTCAGCGTTTTGGAACCCAAAAGATGATATTTTGAATAATGTCTCAGTGCTGTTTGTCCATACAGTAAAGAAAAGATCTCCAACCATCTGTTGAAAGCTTATGAATCATATCCGTTTCACATTAGGTTGACAGTATTATTATTTGTGTGCGTGTGTGTGTCCATACAGTGAAAGTGAATGGGATTCTGTAACATATCTACTCAAAATATGTTGTTTTGTGTTTAGTTGAAGACAGCCATCTAGGCTTGGAACAACAAAGCAAATAAATCATGACAAAATCTTCATATTTTGAGCCAACTGTGCCTTCAAGGCCGGAAACACACTAAGGAGTATATACAGTCAAGTCTTCATAATAATTCATTCAATAATTTTCTTTTCGGCTTAGTCCCTTTATTAATCTGTGGTCACCACAGCGGAATGAACCGCCAACTTATCCAGCATATGTTTTATGCAGCGGATGCACTTGTAGCTGCAACCAATCACTGGTAAACATCCATACACACTCATTCAAACACATACACTACGGACAATTTAGCTTACCCAATTCACCTGTACCACATGTTGTTTGACTTGTGGGGGAAACCAGAGCACCAGGAGGAAACCCACGCCAACACGGGGAGAACATGCAAACTCCACACAGAAATGTCAACTGACCCAGCCGAGCTTTGAACCATCGACTTTCCTGCTGTGAAAGTGCTACCTACTGCGCTACCGTGAGGCCCCTTTATAATAATATTCATGATTATTTCAAAATTTGTTGGCCCTTATTCACTGCACCATTTACTTATTTCCTCATGCAGTAAAAGGTTTGGACACCTCTGATGTAAAACATATTCTTTTATGATCAGTTTTCTATTTCAGTTCAACTACTGTCACAGCAGAGCAACAGTCTGAAACAAAAACCCTGCTGAGAAATTTAGTTAAAGACGACATGTTTATAGCTAGCCACCTGAATAATAACACATGTGGCTTAAAGGCAAACGCATCTGAAAGTAACCCTATCGCCCCAGTTGAGCATTTAGATTTGCAACAGCCTCATCAAAACCAATAATTCACAAATATGACCTGCTTACAACCTATACACAATATTGCAATAACTAAAACGTATCCCAAAAGTAAACAAGCAAGTTCAAACATGGCTTCCTGTATGATTTCAAGTCACAATCTCCTTCCTTTCCTTCTCTCTTTAACACAAATGGTCACACTTTAGTTTAGGAGCCAAATCACTCTTATTGTTGCTGTATCCTGGTCTCTGTGACCCCCACTCTGCACATTTTGCATGGCAGTATCTGAAGTTATTCCACTTAAAGCAGTGATTGAAAACTATTGCATGAGTTTGGGCATCAAAAGGGATATCGTTTGGTTTGTGCTAATCTAGGGTGCATTTCGCAAACAATGACGCAACTCACGGCTAATCTATCCAACATAGGCTCATTCTGAAAACGTACCCTTATATATATTTATGTAGCCAGAGGAACGTATGCTTACCAGCTGACTGCTTACCTCTGACTTGTGACGTGGAGCAGAGTTGACCATGACGATGGGGTTCAAGTACAGTGAAAAATGGTTTCAGAAAGCAGGTAAGACAAAAACAAATGACAAAAAAAGAGAGTAAATAACAGAGTGAGGACAAGGTAAGATCTCAAAACGTGGTAAAAATCAGGCTGCCGTGTGGGTTTTTCTTTTTATGGATTGATTTTGAAAACACTGTTGGTAGGGTTTAGGGAAGTGGGTGAGCGGATCAATCTGTGCTTTTGAAAACACTTTTGGTTTGGTTTAGGGAAGGAAGAGGGTGGGTCAGCCGATCAGTTAATTAGTCTGTCAGTCAGTTGACAGCAGCCTCTGGTGGATTTACAGAAACAAAAACTGCAAAAAAACATACCTCCTGAGACCTATTTGGCACTCTCCAGAAATGGATATAGGGGTACATATTCAGAATGAGTCTGGGTTGGAACTACCATAGTATGAAAAAAATAACGATGTAGTGGCAAGTGTTTTTCAAAACCGTAGTTGCTCTGTTGCAGATTCATCATTCGAACCATATTAGTTATAACTCGGGCCAGACAGAATCTGCTGACCTTTTTTGCAATTTATGGGTAGAATTTTGTAAAAAAAAATCTGGGGATTTTTGCAGAATTATTTTGGGTGTAATCTGCACGCACAGATTCCATGTGGGCCTTACTATAACGTAAAATGCCCATAATGACACTATAAACAGTGGAGTAACAACTACTTTAGTGAAAAACTGCATTATTTATTTATTTATTTATTTTGTGTGTGTGTGTGTGTGTGTGTGTGTGTGTACAAATGACATTTTTTACATCCAGACACAAACTTTTTTTAAATGCATTATTAGCTTTGGTAAAAACATACATTCATTTTCCATATTAATTGAAGCATATGTCAAATGTAAATGTGTAAGTAGGCTATTGTTTGTTTGTTTTTTAAAGAAAAGTCTAATTTTACAACTTTGATACACTCAAACCATTGCAATATAAATTTCTTAAATAGCCTACTAAAAATTAAAAACTTAAATGTTTCCTATATTTTATTGTTTTCAGAAGCTTTGGAGATGTAACACCTATAGCTTTCATCATGAGCCATGGCTGCATTCAAAATGTTGCAACTGCACAAGTTTGTGAATGTTTGTTGGAAGGATGGAAACACCAAATCGCTGTAACCGCTGTAATCGTTTGTAACAATGTAACTTGCAACCTAAGTTGGCTAACAATGGCTTTCAGAATACACAGACAGATTAAATTTTAAACTTGGTCAGACCCAGAGATGTTAACACTTAGGAAGTTTTTTGATTTCTGTCATTTACACAAACATTAATTTAACAATTAAATTATTTATTTAGAAACTTACACTGATATGATTCTGCTGTGGATACCATCTTGTGGTCAGACTTGGAAATTCATTTGCCACACAAACTGTCAATATATCAATGTGTTCCCATATTTAATACCATTTGAACTGAAAACACTTCTTTCCTATTGAAATCATGGCAGAACATCCTGTGATGTCCACTTCACAGGGCACTTTGAGATGAAAGGAACAAACCTCTGAAGTGGTATGAAAAACATACAAAATGTGCAGAGCTAGGGGTCGTGAGGACTACGATTTAGAACAACTGCTCTAACAAAATATTACCAAATAAACATTATAAACATGCTGCTTATTCTAATAGTTAGCAAGTTTCTGTAGAAGAATGATGTTTGCATTGTTCAAATTTATTTTAAATAAGCTGAAACAAGTATTTTTGGTGACAACTTAATTGTTTTATGTTTAATCCACTTAAATTTGTAATAATAAAAAAAAAAACTATTCAGTTAGCTTAATTCCTTCAGGATGTCCCATCACAAATTAAAAGCATTTTTTACAGTGTATGTTTAGGCTTAAAGCTCAATAAAAGGGTCTGAAATATATCATGCAGAATAAGCCATTGTTTAGTATTAATGAACAGCTGATATAAAATGACTGTATCATTCTGCTAATAAGCAAATGGTGAGAATCTTTACACAATTTAAAGAGTTATAACCACACGTGCCCATATATTGCCCTAAAAGACTTTGGCCCTGGGTTAGACCCTTAATCGGTGGTCAGGAAACAGCAGAGCTAATCTTCAGGGGAAACGGCGAGGTGAAGCTGAAGAGGGAAGTGTGCAGGAAGTGAAAAGCCTCTGATTACTGTACACACGGCTGTCAGGACCATCATCACCTCACTGCTACACCCCGACTGTTGCCTTCTCCCCTTCATTCACCTTTGGTGTGCTTTTGTATGGAACGGCATGTTTGAACTATTTTCCACGCACATGTACTTTCATCACTTCACTGGTGCTGTGTGTGTGAGCAATGAGGCTCATTATCAGACGTCTGCTTACAGTCGAAGTGCGTTCAGTTGTTGTAGGCCAACAAAGTGACTTGTTTCGGTGTAAAGAGCTGAAATAAAGTCCAGCAGGTCAAACTGAGGTTTCTTTTTCTTGACTGATCTCCAAAGGAATAGCTTCTGATGAATAGGGAAGAAATGAGGTAAAATGTGACAGTCGGTAAGCACCATTTAGTTCGCAAGCAGTGTATCATTTTTGTTATACTACTATTTATTTTATTACCCATTATATGCAGCTGAATGCTTTTTTCTGCATTTTGGCATGTCAAATTTAAATAAGTTTGGTAGAGCAAACTTATAAACATCTAAATTATATATTAGATGTTGTTTAACTGTAAATTAAATAATTCAAACTATCTGGCTCAGGATTATTCACAAATAATTAAGTTTTTTTTTTTTTTTTTTTTCAAAACTTGAAGCCTTAGGGTAGAATTCAAGGGTAAAATGTGTTAGTCAGCTTCCAGATGCAGAAAGCTTTATGCAAACAAACGAGCAAATAAATATATAAATAAATGTGCACCTCGGTTTTTAAGTCATGTTTTTGTTTTTATTTTTATAAATGGGTTTTAATTTGGTCACACTTTAATTTGATGGTCTGTTTGTTGAATATAAGTTACATTGCATCTACATGTCAACTAATTTTAATTAGATTATAAGTAGACTGTTAGGTTGGAGTTAAGGTTGGGGTTAGGATTAGAGTAAGTTGATATGTACTTGCAATTGTAGTTTCTTATAGTCAGTTAAATGTCTGTTGAATGTCTGTATCAACATATTAAGCAGACAGTCTACTAATACTCAAACGGACCATCAAAATAAAGTGTTACCTTTAATTAATTTATTTATTTATTTTTGTTGTAATTGTTAAAATAGGTTTAAAATGCTTTTTTCTCTCAATTGAAGCTGTAAACTATGAAGGGAACATTAAAACGTGTTCTTTACTATAATGTTAAAGAATGAGGTATATGCACAGCTATTGTTTTTCAGCCAATAATAAACTTCTGGTGAAAGCTTATTGTGACTATTTTCAGTTACATGAGGTTCCTTTTACAGCATCGGCATTGCACTGTAATTATGATACATTGAGTTAAACAGACTTAAGCATTCATTTCTCGTAAAACCAGATGAAATACCGTGTAATCACTAGCAACATCAGGATCAGCAGGTGAGTGAAAAAACCTCTATTGACAACACTAAAGAAAAATAAACTGTCATATTTTTAAAGACAGTGGGGGGAAATGGAATTTAATGCATTGCTTCTTGTCCAGTCTGAGACCCACTTTATATCGTATACCTATCAGAAGGTGAAGATCACTGATTTTTAAAGAAATCAGACCTTAAATGTGGCAGTTTTATGATGGAAACACAGTTCACAGCAAGCTATGGGACTGGCTGACCGAAATTAAAAGTCTGTGTGCATTTACCCCATTGAAAACGGTCACGATTTACCTCTCTAACAAAGGCACAGGATTGCAGGAAAAATAAGCCACTATAAGCCACTATTTTTAATGCCATTTTTTCATACAGTAGTTCTTTGTAGATGCCTTACTGTAATTGTGGCTGTTAGATATTTACAAGTTGTCTGCCATCTCATTTCCCGTCGACCTCGAGTAAGATCAAATAAATATAAAGGCTGACACACCTTACCCACTCCTTCTTCCTTGAGCAATGCTGCAATGATTTCTTCCTAATGGGATTTATTCTCTTCAGTGGAATTGCATTATGGGTAATGAATAGCAAAATGTACTCTGGTAAAGAAACCACACACAGATACTAACCAAGTTTGAATATAGAGATGAATGCTTTTTGTCTATAGACTTAAGTGCATGTCACTTTTATGGTAATATAATTAGGATAGTTATATAGCCAATGTTATAGACACGAAAAAAAAAAGTCGGCCATCATTCACGCACCCTCCACTCATTCTAAACGTGTATTCATTTTTGTCCTTAACTGAACACCTAATAAAATATTTTGAAGAATGCTGGAAACAAGAAGCCATTTGCTTCCATGGTAATTTTTTTTTTTCATCATTCTTCAAAATATCTTCGGTCCTACTTTATTTTAAATGGCCTTAATTATTTAATTACTTCATACTTACATTTAAATTAACCACAATTAACTTATTATGTACATACAAGTATGTACTAATATATTTTAAAAAAACATCTGTTTGTAATTATATCTGTAATTAATTCCTGTAATTACATTTATTTTACTGTTAACCCATCCCTTACACCTTAACCAACCTTAAACCTACCCATACACCCTATCCCTAACCTTACCCATTTCCTAATTCAAGAGAACCAGAAGTGTTGAGCAATACCATATGAACACAATAAGTACATTTTACTTATTTTCTGATGTAAACACATTCTGTAGTAATTAAGGCCACTGAATATAAGTGCATATAATATAATATAATAAAAATATAATATAACATAACATAACATAACATACTATAGCATAGCATAACATAGCATAGCATAGCATAGCATAGCATAGCATAACATAATATATTATATTATATTTCCCAGAGTGGCGCCGCGGTGGCCTAGTGGGTAGCACGATCGCCTCACAGCAAGAAGGTCGCTGGTTCGAGCCTCGGCTGGGTCAGTTGGCATTTCTGTGTAGAGTTTGCATGGTCTCCCCGTGGTTGCGTGGGTTTCCTCCGGGTGCTCCGGTTTCCCCCACAGTCCAAAGACATGCGGTATAGGTGAATTGGGTGAGCTAAATTGTCCATAGTGTGTGTTTGTGAGTGAGTGTGTATGGATGTTTCCCAGAGATGGGTTGCAGCTGGAAGTGCATCCGCTGCGTAAAACAAATGCTGGATAAGTTGGCGGTTCATTCCGCTGTGGCGACCCCGGATTAATAAAGGGACTAAGCCGACAAGAAGATGAATGAATGAATATTTCCCAGAGATGGGTTGCAGCTGGAAGGGCTTCCACTGAGTAAAACAAATGAATAATATAATATAATATAATATAATATAATATAATATAATATAATA
>CAIGQQ010032765.1:8361353-8410261 GCA_903798035.1 Danio albolineatus
CACGGTGGCGTAGTGGGTAGCATGATTGCCTCAAAGCAAGAAGGTCGCTGGTTCGAGCCTCGGCTGGGTCAGTTGGCATTTCTGTGTGGAGTTTGCATGTTCTCCCCGTGGTCGTGTGGGTTTCCTCCGGGTGCTCCGGTTTCCCCCACAAGTCCAAAGACATGTGGTATAGGTGAATTGGGTAAGTTAAATTGTCTGTAGTTTATGAGTGTGTATGGATGTTTCCTACAGATGGGTTGCAGCTGGAAGGGCATCCGCTGCATAAAACATATCCTGGATAAGTTGGCAGTTTATTCCGCTATGGCGACCACAAATTAATAAAGGGACTAAGCCGAAAAGAAAATAAATGATTATATAGGATCTGTTTATCATCCAGTCTGTCTGAAATGACATGAAGAAACAGGCCAAACTGAGGAAACATCTTCATGTTGAAATTTGGCAACATGAAGATGCTTCAATAAACCTACCTGAAAAGAAGAAAAACTATGGGCAAGTGTACAAAGTGTTTACCAAGTGTGGTCATACCAAAAGTTGATTGATAAATAAATTGTATTTATGCATTATTTTTTGAAAACATCCTGATTTTACAGCATTTTTACACAAGGGCCTAAAAATTTGAACAATACTTTGTTCTGTTTCTTCATGTCATTCCAGACAGACTGGATGATAAATAGATCAGATCTCTGTGTGGAGAATTGGCTGTTGACTTCTTGTGCAGACAATAATCACACTTTATAATAACAATTAATCACAAAAAAACAATGTTTGGAAAAGTACATTAATATTTCAAACAATTCAAAATGACATACTCCAGAATAAATTTAGAAATAACCGATCATAAACCTTTTTTTTTTTGGTAAAAGTACTAGTGGCCTAAGACATTTGTACAGTCCTGTATATAAAGTATTTTTTCCCCTCATAACTGTGAGTTATGCCTTTCACTCCATTACCATCTATTTTTCCTTTTTTTTGTAATTGGCACCAATGAAATGTGTTGGCCCTTCTAAACCTGTGAGTCACAATAATCTGCAAGGCCTACTGTATTTTCGTAGCATGCAAGACTGAGTTTAAGTCCTGATCTAATATATATTTCTAAACGTACAAAGTAAAACCACAACTAGACTTGACTGCCACTGATTTCCCTGCTTTTATGTTTTATGGACAAACCTTTTTCCACTGTAAAGAAACTTTTATGGAATGGAAGGCTTCCATAGATGTTAAAAGTTCTTCAAAGAACCACTAATGCAAATAAAGAACCTTTACTTTTAAGAATGCATTCTTCAGCTTATAATAACAACATAACATTTGTAATAACAAATTGTATTAAACACCTTATTTCAGAACACTGCAACCCCCAACCACTCACATGCAAAGACTACTAGGTTCTGTGCAAATACACAAATTACATAGCTGGCAGAATTCCCCAAAAGGCCGCAACTTTGGTGTGCAAATAAGTATGTAGCAGAAATAATCACGGAACTTCATCATCAAATGTAAAAACGTTGCATGTAAATTGCATTTGGCAAATCTAAGCAATGCTTAAAATTAAAACGTATTTGTTTAAAATTAGAATCCGATTTCCATAGATGTTTTGCATTAATAACATAACATTATTTATTAAAATCCCATTCATCTTTTAAACTATCACAAACTGGGTGGTATATCGATAAAAACCGCATATCTCAAAGAATCTCCATCTGTCAGCAATACTAACAAGGAATATACAATCGAAGGAGCTTTAATTAGATTAAAATTACTGAAAGAAAAATAAAACAAATGGACAAACATCCTGTTTTCTAAACTTTCAGAAATTAACACAAAGGTTTTATTGTGTACGATGACAAAGACATCAAATCTCTCATAAGCTATAACAAAATGACGCACAATTTGCTATAAAAATGTGGAACATGATAATTACAACTGCCCATGATATTTTGTGATAATAATAATAATAATAATAATAATAATAATAATAATAATAATTGTAGGTAAATTTGAGAAAGATTATCAAACCAGCATGTAAATTTACACTCGCAGAAAAAAAGGTACAGAATGGTACAAATAATGTTCCTTGAGAAACAGTTTTGTACCTTTGTAAAAATTGTACCTTATATGGTACTGAAAAGACCTCTTATGATACTGTTCTGTGCCTTTTTTATGGTACAACTGAAATGAAGGTACACAATTGTTCTCATATAAAAGGTAGAAAAGTGTTGAACAACACCTTCTTTATTACAGTATCTATAAAAGTAAATATGACTGGTAAGGCAAAGTGATTTTTATGAATAATTTCCATATTAAAACAGGAATCATTATTTAAAAGGTTATGTTTAAAGATACTTATAAACATAAATTTTTAGTTCCATAATACAATAATACAAAACAACTGGTAAAACATAAAACTGTAGGTATTGTAAACTAAACATTTAAGGCATTTTAATAAATGTTTGATAAGCATTTTTGACACTGTTAAAGTACAAAGTGTCTTGTCACTGTGGTGGTACCTTTCACAAAGTATACAATATTGTATCTGCAGTTTTTTAAAAAACAAAGATACATTTTGGTTTCCCATGGTACAAATCATGACCTTAAAAGGTACAAATTTGTTTCTTTTCTTAAGGTACAATTCTGTCCAATAAAAAGGTCCTGCCCCAATGACAAGGGTTTGTACCTTCTTTGGTACAACATTGTACCATTTTTTTCTGAGCGTGTACAGTACTTCTCCACAGTATGAGTTTACGTGCAAAACTATTGGTCATGGTTCACCTAGTCATCTACAGTACATACATGTATAACATAAAATTTTGCTTAATTATACTGACAGCCTGACACCCTGGTAAGTTGATCACACAGGAGCTGAACATACAATGGCATAGTTCAAATAATTGTAGTTTAATGAGAATAGCCAGAATTAAATGTGATTAGATAAAGTCAAGTGCTGCAAAATTCATGTCAAAATAACACAATTTTTGAGGTGTTCTAATTGACATACTACACAAACGTGATTAGCTGTGGTATGTTTCATGAACAAATGACTCTTATGAACCAAATCTTTAATAGGAGAATTCAATAAACAATCAGTCTTTAGAAAGAACTATGAACTAACAAGGTGAAGTCTTGAGAAGTCAGAATTCAATCTCCAGTCTAGTTTAATTGTCAGTAGGGTGTTTTAGACTGTCTAGAACACAAACACATGCAAAATGACCCATGCATAGGTATAAACTCATACATGAGCTTTTTATACACTGAAGCTACACAGCAAAAAAAAAAAAATCAGTGTACATTTAACTCAATTTGAGTTTAACTTAACACTCCTTGGGTGGACATATGAGTCTCTCCATTTTGGAGTTAAAATAACACGCTCTAAAGTGTGAAATTTGTACAATACAGAGTTCATTTGAACACAGTTAGAGTTTCACAATTAGCTGATGGTTGTTTTTAAAGCTAGTTTGGCATGCTCGCCTGGGAGAGAGCCCCGAGCTCATAAGATCCTCAAGCCCGGGGCTCCCTCCCGTTGCAAGGCGAGAGGGTAGTTTGAGCTCGGGTAGATCTCGAGAACTTCCCTGCTGGGTAGCTAATGAACAGATAGTGATTGCTCTTAGGAGATAGCTACTTACTAGGAGCATGGCTATGGTGTCTATTTGGATTAGTCAGTTAACTTAAGTTGCATGTTTTTTGACAGTGGGAGGAAAATAGGGAACCCTGAGGAAACCCACGTGAGCATGGGGAGAACCTGCAAACTTCACACTGAAAAGTTTACTGGTTTGGTAAAGACTGGAACCAGAGACGTTCTTGCTGTGAGGCAACAGTGCTAAGCACTGGGCCGCCGTGCCACCCATCTAGGAATAAGGAGGAGTAGGGGTGGAAGGGGGATCCTTCAAAATGAAGATAGCTGTGATACATAACCAAGGGTATTTATAGTAACTTAGAAATCATCTGATTGGTACGTTGTGAATTGGATAATGCAGGTCCAGCTGCTAGCAATCATAAGCACGTGATCCTCTCAAAATTAGCTTATAAATAAACTTCACTTATTCTTACATCATACTGGAGTGTGTGTTACCCTTCAAAGTGTTAAAATATTATCTTTTTTCCTATATTATCAATTGGTGTGTGTGACAGATGCGATCAAATATGTTGAAAATTGTTTTAATTCATTAAATGTTCATTAATCTTTTCAGAAACAATTTTAATATATACAACTCTGCATTTTAAAACGCAAAAAGACATGTTTTAAGTTTAAGTAAAACATACTGGTTTGATCACTGTTTGTCCGAAAGAACCAGTTGAGTAAAAAAACTGGACTTCCCATCACTAGTGGGAAATACACTGTATATTGGGTTAAAAGTTTAAAATAGAAAAAAAAAACTCTTAAATATACGCTCTTTCACACTCGTGGATTAAAATGTACTCCGGTTTTAACACTGAACAACACCAAAAAAAATGTAAAAATCACACTGTATATTTAACACTGGCATTTTTGCTGTGTACAAAGATAAACACAAGCAGTTTTGATGAACAATACAAAAAATGTGTCTTCCTGCTCTCTAAACAAACTGCTCATGTCTGAGTGCATTTGTTCATTGAAATGACCACTATTGCTTTTGCGGAAAAAAAAAATGTTTTGCAAGGAGGAAGGCCATTCTTTCGACTTACTGTCTCAAACTAGGAATTGACATGTCTTTATAGCAACAGCACCATTAAAAAAAGTGAAAATGCTTAATCTTATAAAAAGTATCATCTCAAGCTGTCCTTGTGGAGATTGACTTACGTATATGTGATTCTACATATATATTTAGCAACATTTAATATCGCTCTTCGATAATTCAGCGCAGTTTGCTTTGCATTTGATTAAAATAGTTTAACATCTGACGTTTTGTGTGTTAAAGGACGCTGAAGCAATGCTGACCACAGAGACAAGATGACAAAATCAGGTGGTTTCCCCAGGTGTGGTTTACTGAATGAGGAAATATGACGACTAATGATTGCACTGAACATCAACTAGGGGCGTACTCACACTATGTACAGTTGCCTTGAACCGGGCCGAAGCGCGCTTATCCCCCCTCCCATCTCCCCCGATGGCCTGCACTCACTTTACATTTGGGCATGCTTACGTCATTGATGATGCACTGTTCAGTTTAAGAGATGTGCTCTCGCTCAGCACAGTCGACATTTCTTTATATCATTATAGCATTTTAGTTGTTTGAAAAGCAGTGACACACTGTCAAATACTTCGCCGATTAGATCAGCCACTTTTGACGCTCATAAACAATCATAAAGTCCTCTTGCTGCAGGAATTAGAAGGTTTGCTAAAGGTGCAGCTGACGTGCAGAGAGAGGTTCGTGTCTCTAATCTACGACAGTTTGCATTCATTAAACAGTAAGAATAATTAATAGATCCATATGAAACAGTCCCCAAAAGTCACGTCTCCTCTTCACTTTCTAGCTCAAGGCATGCTTTGCACTCACATTACAAGTGTACCGTGCCAAAGCCCAAGTCAACCGCGCTCAGGCACACCTCTTCCAACCGAGCCAGGGCCGGCCAACTGAACTATGCCTGAGCCCGATTCAAAGCACTCACACTTCTCAAACGATCCGGGAAACGGGCCTGGGCATGCTTCGGATAGCATAGTGTGAGTACGCCCTTGTACGCATGATTCTATAGGCAATGGTTTATTTTAAATCATGCTTTTCATCTACAATCATATACACAAAAGCAACAAATGTGAAATACAGATACATACTCAAAGTGACATGGTTAAATGTCGTAAAGTATAAGCTAAAAAGGGACTAAAGTTTGTGTTAACCGGATGTTGCTGATACTTTTGTGTTATGCTGATGTACTTCCAACTGAAATGGAACATTAAGTATGGGGCGGGGCTTTCTTTTTGCACATCATTACCCAATAGCAAACTACCGGTAAGAGGGGCGTGGTTAAGAATAAAAAGTATCCAACTGATGACAACAGAAGACCACTTCAGACACAAGCAAGTGGTCAGATTTGATTTTTTTTTCCTGTGGATAAACTTGCACAGATTAAACGTTCGCCTTAAGAATGACATTGTGAGCAACCAAAATAAACACTGTAAAATTTGATTTCACAACAACTTCAGGGTGAAGGTAAAGGTTAGTTGTTTTTAAAAGTAAGAGTTTTTAGCTGTGTCTTGAATATTGTCAGGAATTTGTCCATCTGGAAGTAAGAAGTGGGAATATTGTTCCATTGATTTAGGTAACAAAATGTGAGACCAAGTAGTATGTACAAATTATGCTTTCCAAACTAACTGTACCTTGGTGAATTCGACATACATAGTGCTGATTAACGATCCAAATATTTATGAAATATATACAGTGGTCTCTCAGTATTCGCGGGAGTTACTTTCTAAAAATAACCTGCAACAGGGGAAATCCGCGAAGTAGTCAGCTTTATTTTTTACTGTTATTATAGATATTTTAAGGCTGTAAAACCCCTCACTACACACTTTTTTCAGACAGGCATTAACATTTTCACACTTTTTTTTCTCTTGTTTAAGCACTCTCAAAGTTCAAACCTTCCAGAGATCAAAACCATTTGATCTTCATCTATTTATTCCATAATGGCGCCCTACAGCTGCGTAACTTCTACATTCCTTTAGAATGCCCAGAAGTTCAACTTTTTGTGCGATGGTTAGCATCTTCCTCTGCCTTTTGAGTGCTACCACAGGTGCCTTTGGCAGTGCAGAAATATTTTGTCAACATTGTGGGGAGGACTTGCAAACATACAGTACAGCACTTTAGAGTCACACTGTTAGCAATCGAAGATTCATGTAAATTTGGCAGGCTGAACACATTCTGTAAAGTACAGAAGACACAGCACAGAGGAGATTTATTGAAAATAGTCTACAGCCAGTCAGGATGTAGAGCACGATGCACTGTAGAAAAAAAGAATGTCAAATTGCCCAAAGAAGTCTGCAAAATTGCAAGGCTGCGAAAAGTGAACCGTGTTATAGCGAGGGATTACTGTAAATATATGAAGTCATATACAGTCAAAGGCAAAGTGATTCATAACTATTATTTTTTATATTATTTTTAAAAAATCTAATATTTCCCGAGTGCTGATTAATGGAGAGAAGATTTATTGAACAAAATAGTTTTTAATTATCTAATTTATAAGGGCTAATTTGTCTTTGCAATGATATAATAATATTTTACTAGTTATTTTGAAGGATACGAGTATTCAGCTTACAGTGCATTTTGCAGGCTTAAATGGGTTAATTAGGTTAACTAAACAAGGTTAACTAAGTAAGGTTAATTAAGCAAATGATTGGACAACAGTGGTTTGTTCTGTTGCCGATTGAAAAAAAAGGGGCTATTTTCTTAAGGTTCTTAAGAACTATTATAGTTTTAAATTAAAAAACTGCTTTTATTCCATTTAACAGGAGGGCTAATAATTTTTCCTTCAACTGTATTTTTTGCCAAATATTCTGCTGTTTGATTTGATGTTAGTTATCATAACCATAAATATAAAAATAAACATTAACCACCAATTTAACAAATAAAACTTATTTTAATTCAGTTAGTTTCCAAGTAAATATGTTGAAGTTTTATTTCAATTACATTTTTAAAGCAAACAAACAAAATATTTAATTGAAACTAAACACTTAAAAAAAACAACAAAAAAAACAACTATGTCAGAAAATATAATAAATAATTAACAGCTACTTTTTGATGCCGAAATCCTTATTAGCAATATTCTGGAGAGCCGTTTGTCAACTTGCTCTCTAACCTCATTAACACACCTACAGTACTGTCAGCACTTCCTATTTCAACGCTTTCTAATTCCTATACCATAAACACAGCCTGCGGTCATCTAGCATGAGCAGTGACCTGACAGAAGTGTTAACTACATCAGCTCCTCACTGTCTCTGAACTACCTTGCCAAGCTCCTCTGGTCTGGTTCACAACAGTGATGTGATTCCAGCCGTCAGTCTGCTTTTAATCCTCTTCTTTAGCTCAGTCCTCTCCACTTCACTCACACCTTCCGTCAGTCCAGTCCTTCACACAGGCCATTGAGTCCTCGGCTCTTCAGTGCAGGGCCACACAACAGGATTTAAAACTCATTAAGGGAATTCCCAACGACCTCTCTAATGAGTTATGAAGAGGCTGCATCAGGGTTGATTAGCGAGTTTGCTTTTGACGAGCCGCTTCAACAATCAGGCCCGTAGCTGCTTTGAAAAGGTTGGGGTCAAAGCACGGCCTCGCTAACCTTTCCTGGAGAGGTTAGTGGTCAGAAAGGATGTCAGGTGGGGAGAAACAAAAAGATGAAAATGAGGAGCAGGAACAGCCTGTGAGGCACCTGAGATTAACCCCATTCCATAGCACAATCCAAAAATAAATTTAAAGAGCCCATATTATACATTGAAAAGGGTCATATTTTAGTTTTGGGGGTCTCCAACAGCAGGCTGATCTGATTGCATGGTCAAAAAACACTTTCATTGTCTTATAATATTCATTTATTTTTACCTCATTATCCCAGCGACTCCTATATGAATCGTTCAGCGATTCATTTGTTCCAAAACCCCTCCTTCGCGCGATGCTAAACTGCGCTGATTGGACCGATGACCCAGTCTTTTGCGATTGGTCGACAGCGCTCAGTGTGAGATAATGCCCACCACGGCTTATCAACATTGAAGTCATAGTGTGTGCGTGAGCTAATCTGCTAACACTCGCTTTTAACGGGAGTCGCCCTTATTTCAGACACCTCACCCCGAAAACTAACTCCCCGGTCTCCCAGCATATCACTCTAATTCTTAACCAGAAGTAAAAACAGCGACATACATTCAGTATTAATGCACACAGCGGCAAAAGCTGAACCATTATAAACAGCACCGTCGCACGTGTGTAGCAGAGCTCATGGTGGCCATAGCAACGACAAACAGCAGAGGAACACGCTCAAACGCATTTTAATCCGTAAACACAGCGGCACGCGTCGCGTTTACAACGTGCTTTTAGACGCGATATGAGAATACAAGTTAACCAGAGACACTACAAGCGGTTACAAGTTACAAAACACAGTTAAATGCATCATTTACAAGCTAGAGAAAACAATGAGGCAACCGTTTTAATCGCACTTACTCACACTTGCTGGATAGCAGGCCAGGGAAATGTCCTGGTGCTCTGAATCCTCCGTTGTAAGCACTTCTCGGAGGGGGAACAGCACATGGCTGGGTTTAATGCTGAGGTATTTCTGCAGAAACGACTAACTCTTCAAAGTCTCATCTCTGGGTTCTCTGCACACTTCCAATCTCCAGCTAAGCACAGTGCTCTTCACTGTGTTGCCAGATGTTGCTGACTGATTTCAGCCCAAACCCTGTCCAAAAGGTTTTACCTGCACAATCAAATTTAAAACCGCCCGATCTGGCAACTTTTTCGCATCGCTGTTGTTTGTGAGTGGGGTTGGGGATTTAGAATCTGCGCGCGCATAACTGGGCGGGGCTTTATGTTTCGTGTTCACGTCATGCCGAAACGGCTAAAGACTCGTTAGCACGGCGACTCGTTTGAGGAACTATGAGTCGACTCTTTTATAGATGAATCAATAGTTTTAAACACTGCATGTGCACTTTCAGATTTAAGCCTTAGCTGGACATTTCACTTCACTTAGAGCTGTGTGACACACTGCATACAAGCTCATTTTCAAAAACCCATAATAGGGGCTCTTTAAGATAAATAATAATAAAAATGTTCTCCGTTAAAATGGGCGGGGGGGAATCTTGTACTGTTTATTTGAAATGAAAAAGCACTTTTCACAATATTTATCATTAAAAGCAGCTTTACAAAAATCAGAAATAGTTAATATGTTGGTTAATATTGAGGGCGACACGGTGGCTCAGTGGTTAGTACTGTCGCCTCACAGCAAGAAGGTCGCTGGTCTGGTTGAGTTGGCTGAGTCAGTTGGCTTTCTGTGGAGTTTTTATGTTCTCCCCATGTTTGTGTGGGTTTCCTCCGGGTGCTCCGGTTTCCCCCACAGTCCAAAGACATGCGCTAAAGGTGAATTGGGTCAGTTAACTTGGCCGTAGTGTAAGTGTGTGAATGTGACAGTGTATGAGTATGTCCCAGTACTGGATTGCAGCTGGAAGGGCATCTGCTGTGTAAAACATATGCTGGATAAATTGGTGGTTCATTCCACTGTGGCAATTTCTGATGAATAAAGGGACTAAGCAAAAGGAACATGAATGAATGTCCCTATAATGATGTATAGGGAGAATAGCATACACTGGATGGTCAGTGTTTTCCTGTGTGTGTGTGTAACTCAATGGATTTAACCCATTGTATACTTCTTATCATTTTAAATCACAAATATTGTGATTACACAAATCACAAATATTGTACAAGACTACATACAACTGTTTTATTAACTGTCAAAGTGCTAAAAATAAGTTAGACCCTTGATAATATGTTTGTGATACCCTGTTTGCAATACAAACAGTCTGAAATTTTGAAGTTGTATTATAAAATTGTTCTTTTGATGTAAATCACCCGTTTTAAAATAGGTTCAAGTAAAGTAAAAATAAATAAATCTGTAAAAACAACTAGAACACGGATCACATTCTTGAACTGCCATTCAAAAAGGCAGAACAACATCAAAAATAAAACTATATGCACTTTTTTAAATAACAGATTGTTTACTCTATACTTACATGGTTCTTGCTGTATTGCAAAACTATTGTGCGGCTATTGAGAATATTTTATATAGTAATATATGGTAATATAGTATAGTAATAGTGATATATAGTAATAGTTAGATACACATGTTAAAGTTTCATGTAATCTCTAGTAAATGGGTAGGGTCAAAATCCAGAAGTGTTTTACAAATATAATTGAAACATTAATATATGTAAATTGATGTAATTATAAATACTGTCCATTGCAAAAATACACAAAACGTGCACTGTATCTAATGACTAACTTATATTGTAGGTAAATACAATGTTGTGTTTTCATTGTATGGGTTTTTATTTTTATTTTATTATGTATTGTTAACTGTAAATTAATTGTAAAATGAATAGCAAAAGAAATACATGCTACGCAAATCAAAGACAGTTTACCTGAAAGTGTGCTAGGTCTGAACAGGGCAGCTAAAGCTTTTTATTGTCAAAAACTTCAAAAACCTTTTCATGTATATTAGCTACGCATTTCTGATAATAAATTCATACAGAGTCTGATTCCATGAGAGGAGGGATTTCACTGAGAGACTGGCTAGTAAACTATCCTGTAACAGAAACAATGCCAGCACTGTTTGACGTTACACTGAAAACTAATAAATAATTCATTTGTGATTAGGAAATAATGCAAAATCCACTATTTGTTCAGGATTTATTTAAAAAGAAAAAAATGTTCACTATATGGCGTAAGGCTTGTTAAAAAACCTAAACTGTTAGATTCAACCTTACAGACTAAATTAATAATTATATCATATAAAGAAGTTTTAAAGTCACAAGGGAGTTTAAAACTAATTTGAAATGTGCATTCAATCATGCCTGTTTTTGCATGCTTTGAATGTATCAAGATTTGACTTTAACTGAGCAACTTAACATATGAATATGTAACAATTTTATACAATGTCATATGTGCTTTATTTCATTTCCAATGATAATAGAAGCATGTGAAAGGCACTTTTCTGACGTTTCAGAATGTCAGAACCATGTAAAAATGCATCTGACATTTTTGGTGCACTCAAAAAAATAGCCTCCAGTCTCAAGTGATTTGAGCAGCTAACACAAAGACACATGTGTTTTGGTAGCCCATTACAGCTAGGATCACACTGAAACGTCCTTTTTTTCTTCTGACACACACACACAAAAAAGTCAATCTCCAGTAAAACAGATGACTCCACTGAAATGTTCTGTGAATAGAGATGCTTGTGTGCTATCAGAATCTGGAAGCCTGACAAGGGCTGTCTCTCCTTCCGTCACAGAGACTCTAAAACCCCCATTTCATACACTGCATTTCCTGGGAAAACAGCTATTTTTGTTTTTCTCAGACTTGTAAGGAACATTTTTGCAATACATTATAGCTCGTATCCAGCCCATGGCACTGCTATAAAAGTTACGTTAACAATTCCGACCATGAATTTGGCTGAAATATGTAATAATGTAAAGATTAATCTAATGCAAGCGTTGTCGGGAAGCACTTAAATCATTTAGAAGATCCCACCGGTAAATTCTGACTTTGCAGACCAAGTACTGTAGAAATGGCAATTACAAGACATAAAGCACTATTGACATCTGCTAATAGCCTGATCATCTTCCTAATGGGCAATCTTGAGGTCAAAACAATTACCATACTAATGAAGTAGATACTGCCATGGGATCTAAACAGCATTTTTGTGGCCTTTGTGAGCTTTATTAGTTATAGAATGTAGAACTTGAAAATGAAAGCAGGAGTTTGAGTTATTGTTTGTAAAGTCATCAAAACGACGGAAAGTAATGCAAATACAAGCGTGACCAAACAAATCTGTAACTGGAACACATACAACTCAACACACTGTAAATATGTATGCAAATATATGACAGTAAAATGAACCTGAAAATAAGGGGGATTTAAACTTTTTTGCACAGAATGACTGGGCTAAAATGTTTATATTTTTGTATTCAAGGAAATATTTATATATTTTATATATTTAATGAAGAGCAGAACTAGATTCACTAAAAATGTATTATATTGTACAAAATAGGAGGATCCTGATCAAAAGTTTACATCCCCTTATTTTTAATACACGATTTTAATCTCTGACATGTCAGCGAATACATATAGTATTAAAAATTAAGTCTTTTGAGAAACTTTACATGTATTTATTTGGTCTTATATACATATATATATGAATATAATATACCGAGAATAACGCATAAAATACTTTTAAGTAAATCAAACTTTGTGTGTGCAAAATGTCCACTCACTGGCCATCGGATAGTTTAAACTGAAATATTGCCAATATTACTACATGCTATAAATTATGGTACAAAATTATATACAAACTAATCATAATGGCATTGTAAAATATAATGAAAATATAATTGTAGACCCCTGGGAAATCATTTCACGTCGATTAAAATACTACTCCCACCACATGAACAGTTACTCACAGCTTTGTTTTTAGTTTGTCTCAAAGTTTAATTTCACATTTGTTCAAGCTACAAAATTAAATTTAATCTAAATCGAATATATTTATTGTGGTCAAGACAAAAATTACATTTACACAAAGTAAAAATATTGTTATAAATAATAATATAATATGTTATATTGTATATTGTGTATGTATATATATATATATATATATATATATATATAATTTTTAGATTAATATTTAAGTAATTTATTTTAAGTTGCTACAGTTAAATTTACTAAATTACCCTCAAATTATAGTTCTGACTTGTCTGAAAATTTAAAAAAATTACTTAAATATTAATCTAAATATTTATTCTGCCTAAGGAAAAAAATACACTGACTCAAAGGTAAAATATTATTTTTAAAGACAATGGATTAATTGATTTACAATGGAATAAACTATAATAGGCGGTTCATTCTGCTGTGGTGACCCCTGATAAATAAGAGAATAAGCCGAAGGAAAATGAACGAATGACTAAACCTAAACTATAATAAATACATATAGTGTTAGACGCTATTGCTAGTTATTTTAATTTCAATAATGAGGTAAACTACGGCAGTGCTTTCAGTATGGCTATAAATATGAAAATAGTAACAACAAAACCCAGATTAGAATTACATACGTTTTTACTAATTACTTCAAACATATTACGGTTACTAATGTTTTAAAGTTTACCTAGGGGGCTATTTTTTGCTTTAAGGCAAATTTAATAAAACCGGCTATAATCAGAAACCATCATTTTCACTTAACCCAATGTTAAATGTACTTTGAATGAAACACACAGTTGTTCAGTGCATGCACTAAAGTAAAAGTGAAGAAAACATTTAGAGCATTGAAACGAGTATGTGAATGGCACAAATCTAGAAGCAATATTGTTTTGTTAGCTGTGACAGATGCATTGAGTCACCCCAAAAATAAAAATGATCGCTGCATTGTTTGGGAATATTAGGTTGACATCTTCATAAGCGTGTCAGTGGTGAACACAAAGGGATTCAAGTTTTCTTTTATGATTTAAATGATCTCTTTATTACTCATATTTATAAGTATCCACACATTTATAAGTGATTTGCTATTTTTAACAAAGTAAAGCAGTCTGTGTCATGAGCACGTCATGTCTGAGCTCATGTGTGTACAAGAGTGATGAGAGTGCGCGAGTGAGGCAAGATGGAGGAAATTTGCTGACTTAAACTGTGGCAAAGGTGACCAGGACTACAAGTGCACTGACAGCTTTATGAGCTGCTGGCCTGGGAGGGAAACGCTGGAACATGAGGCGCTGGCGGAGGTCCCAGATCTACACAGGTACTAACCAAAACAAGCTGGCGTCATACCAGTGCACCTCACGGCAGCTGATGAGCTACAGAAATTCTGTGCATTCTCCACCTGCCTCCGTTTACTATTGTGCAATGGCCAGAATTCACGAAAGAGGGGAAGTCTTGGGTCTAAAGCACTCGTTCAATGGCATTTAACATTCTTTTGTTGAGAATTTCTTCAGAATCATGTCAGCTACTTGATTCAATGAAAATAAAAATATATAAGAATAAGATGGGCTGTACATCTACAAATTTCTTCTGAGAATCTCATGTGGTATAAAAAATAAGTTGGGTTACACTTTATGTTATGGCCCATTTTAAAGACTTCTGCTGCTGGTTAGTGATTAAAGACTTGATGAATGAACTTTCTTAACTCGTTGTGTCAAAAAGCAATATGTCTTTCAATCTGGTGCAGGTTGCCATCATTGATAAACAGCATTTAAGGATCAAATAGCTGATTTGTGAAATGAATAAGGATGCACCAAACTTTTGGCTGCAGAAAAGTATCTGCCACGAAATGAAAATGCAATTTTTGGCCATTAATTAAAGAAAAATATTGTCAAAAATATGACCTCAAAAAAGGTTATGCTGTGCCATACTGTCCAGTATATTGGTTTCACTCTCCCACCAGCGTACTGGACACAGAAAGCACTGCGCTATATAACCCTTTCATTTCAGTGCACAATGCAAAGGCTGTTTTTTGCGCCGTTGACCAAATCAAAATGATTTTGATGAAATAGCACAATGGCAGGACATTTCTGTGTGGTATACTTGTTCCTGCTGCTTCCAATAGAGCTACTGTGCTGTCATTGCAACATGGGTAAACTGACGGCTCTGGACTTGTTCAATGTGAATAAAATGTGACCCTAGACATGAGTGTAAATTTTTGGAAATTAATAAGCTTTCATTTTATAATTGGGTGTCACGTTGGTGCAGTGGGTAGCACAATCGCCTCACAGCAAGAAGGTCACTGGTTTGAGCCCCGGCTGGATCAGTCGCCATTTCTGTGTGGAGCTCTGTGCATGTTCTCCCTGTGTTTGCGTGGGTTTCCTCCGGGTGATCCGTTTTCCCCCACAGTCCAAAGCAGGCGGTATAGGTGAACTGAATAAGCTAAATTGGCTGTAGTGTATGTGTGTGAATGCAGGAGTGGTATGTAACTGGAAGGGCATCTGCTGTTTAAAACATGTGATGGATAAGTTGGAGGTTCACTCTGCTGTGGCGACCCCTGTACACTCGTCTCAATTATGTCCCACCGACTCAGCTTTGCTCTTTGTCACTCATGTCACTGGAAGCCGCACAACCTCCAGTTGCTTTGTCAGTACAAATCACTGCATGTGTGAATTTCCACTTAGCGTTTGATTCAAAACAATACTTTCAACACTCACAGTACATTTCAAGCAAATCTTCAAAAGGATTAAGCTGGAAAGAAAATGAATGAATGAATGAGGACCATATTTAGCTGATATAAACACTATTTAAACAACTACAATTTAAGAGTTAAAAAATCTAAACATTGAGAAAATTGACTTTAAAGTTGTCTAAATGAAATTGACATTTGATAGATTTACAGTAGAAAATGTATGAAATTTCTAAATGGAACATATTCTTCTTCACTTAATATTTATTTTTTTTTCCTTTTTTGGCATATTATTATTTTGACCCATACAATGTACTTTTGGCTATAACCACAAAAGTGGCTATTTTATTGGCTTGTGTTTTTTTTATCACATGCATATTTATTGATTCATTTATTTTAATTCAGCCTAGTCCCTATATTAATCAGGGGTCGCCACAGCAGAATAAACTGCCAACTTATCCAACATATGTTTGCAGATGCCTGTCCACTGGCAAACACCCATACAATCTTGCATTCACACATATACACTATGGACAGTTTACTTTATTCAATTCACCTATACCATGTCTTTGGACTGTGGGGGAAACCGGAGCACCCAGAGGAAACCCATGCAAATATGGGGAGAACATGCAAACACAGAAATGGCAACTTACCATGCCGAGGCTTGAACCAGCGACCTTCTTGCTGCAATCATGCTACCCACTGCACCACCGTGACGCCTTACATGCATATTATTTATTAATATAACAAATCATTATTACAAATCATTTTTGGTTTTATTTTTGGTCAAGTGCTTCCAGAATTTTTGGTTTTAGTTCCGAATTTTCTTTTTAGTGCATTCCTAGAAGGATATTTCAAGAGTCACACTTGTAAGTGTGCTTGTAAATGCTAATATATAGGTCACTCACACTATTTGCTACACACTCAATAAAGCAATATACACAAATTTGATATTATTAGGTTCAACATGAAACCCAAAAGTACATAATTTATAGGAAAAACACACTACTTACTACTTGGCATTTTGAAAATCTCAATAAAGATTCATTTTCTCACACAATTTTTTGCCACAACTCTAGTAGATGCCACAAGACGATCATCATATTTGCCAGTCATTGTTAAACAGTTATACGATACCTCTGGTGGGCGCCACGGTGGCGTAGTGAGTAGCACGTTCGCCTCACAGCAAGAAGGTCGGTGGTTCGATCCCCGGCTGGGCCAGTTGGCATTTCTGTGTGGAGTTTGCATGTTCTCCCCGTGGTTGCGTGGGTTTCCTCCGGGTGCTCCGGTTTCTCCCACAGTCCAAAGACATGCGGTACAGGTGAATTGGGTAAGCTAAATTGTCCCTAGTGTATGTGTGTGAATGAGAATGTATGAATGTGTTTCCCAGAGATGGGTTGCGGCTGGAAGGGCATCCGCTGCGTAAAACAAATGCTGGATAAGTTGGCGGTTCAATCCGCTGTGGCGACCCCGGATTAATAAAGGGACTAAGCCGAAAAGAAAATGAATGAATGAATGAACGATACCTCTGACATAGTAAGCTACACTCGTCTCAATTATGTCCCACCGACTCAGCTTTGCTCTTTGTCACTCATGTCACTGGAAGCCGCACAACCTCCAGTTGCTTTGTCAGTACAAATCACTGCATGTGTGAATTTCCACTTAGCGTTTGATTCAAAACAATACTTTCAACACTCACAGTACATTTCAAGCAAATCTTCAAAGCTCAAGTTCCCCAAACCTCTGCTAAATAAAATCACACTTCTGTCGTGATTCCAAAACAAGCTTGTTTAAACATCTGAGATGGTATAGTCACTTTTTTTTTTCCTCGTGTAGAGTGTAAATGCTGTGTTTACACTTGACCGCCACATCTCATTAAGCAGCCTCTACACTCCGACTGCCTAAATACTGCGTCACCCTCTTTCTCTCCGTTTGTTTTCTCTGTCATTCACCATGTATTTGCACTCACTCAGCTTGTGGGTTTGGCCCCTGGCAGCAGCGCACACTGGTTAGGGTGTAACCGCACCCCTCGTCTGCTTCATCGTCCCGCTCGTCCTCTCAGCCATGTGGTGTGAGGTAACACGGCTGACCACAACTGTAAGTAGTTCTACCTTTGGCTCATGGAAACCTGGGGAGAGGACAGGACCGTCAATTATGACCGGCATCTTCCAGTAGAAAAATACATTTCTCACTGTTAGCGGTCGAGGTATGGCAGTAAGGAGTTTAATGATGAGGTGGAGGGGCCAGCTAAATTAAATCACATCTGATGACCTCCATTATTAAAATTCATTAAAGGAGCATCAGTTCTTGTAACCTAGTTTTAAAAACCATGACAAACACTGACGGCGTCAATAGCTGCAGCTCAACTAATGTGAAAAGGCTGATGTGCTACAGTCAATACGCTGGTTCAGAACAGAATCGGCGCCAGGATGAATTAACTAAGGGGGTGTTTGGAGTTTTGGAGGGGGGCAATACATTTGTCACTTTGTCCTAATGCAATGTCATGCTGATAAAATGAGTGACTTCTCTATTGTGGTTGGCTGAAGGACAAAGTGATTCATTTGATATTACATAATTTGACGATTGTTTGACATTATATTTGTAATTTTAAAGTAATTAATATTTTAAATGATAATTGATACTGTTATGAACTGTTATTGCATTTGAACTTGTATCTAATATCTTGATTTTCTCCTTGCCATTTAAAAGAGTCCAATTTTATTTGTTAATCAATGAGTAGGTTAAAAATCAGTGTTGTACTAAGGGAAAAAAATATTGTTATTTATTTATTATTGTTAGCGGTTTTTATTATCTACTATTTACATTTTTAAAAAATGTGAATATAAGCTTTATGTTAGGGGTGTCACAGTGGCGCAGAGGGTAGCACGTTTGCTTCACAGCAAGAAGGTCACTGGTTCGAGTCTCGGCTGCGTCAGTTGGCATTTCTGTGTGGAGTTTGCATGTTCTCCTCGTGTTCGCGTGGGTTTCCTCTGGGTGCTCTGGTTTCCCCCACAAGTCCAAAGACGTGGTACAGGTGAATTCTGTAAGCTAAAATTGTCCATATTGTATATGTGTGAATAAGTGTTTCTGGACGTTTTCCAGTGATGCATAAAACAATTGCTGGATAAGTTGGCGGTTCATTCTGCTGTGGCAAACCCAGATTAATAAAGGGACTAATTTGAATCGAAATGAATGAACTTTATATTAGATGACTTAGATACAAGGTATTTTTCAGTTTGTGAACTTGACTAGGGCTGTTTTTTTTTCGATAGCAATGTAATTTTGGCTCTTATGTAAAAAAGCACATAACATAATCACGCAATACTTTCTACGTGCTACTTAGAAGTCGCTGTCCATTTCAAAAGTGCTGAAATATAACCTTATATGGAGTCATATCCCAAACGTTTAACCCAATAATCACCATCTCTTGTGGATGAGCAATCAATATAAAGGGATGGGCCATAAAATGGCAGGAAAAGAAGGTTAAAGAACGTAAGGTTGTCAAAATGAAATGTTCCATACATGACAGATTTTTGTTTTAGAGTTCATCCATATTTCCCTATTGTTTTCCAGTATTTCAAGCATGTTTCTTTTAATTTAAATACCATTATTCATTTTGTTCAGTCGTTTAATTTAGATTTATATTTCTATTTTTGTTAGTCTGTTTAGTGCAAGTCCTTTTTTATTATTTCACTTATAAATTCATAAAAAAAGAGTATTAGAGTGTCCAGAAAATTTTTTCGCAACTGGCAGGTTTGGTGTAATTAAAATGAACTCTACTCTGATTTCTGTCTAAGTTTGGTTCATTTGAATAACTGTAAACACTGTTATCCAAACCTTGATGGCTACCAAACAAGCAGAATTTGTTTGTATGTGAAACCAAGATCCATTTTTTAGGGGTCTTGGTCCACATCAAAACAAATTCTGGTGTGATTTGACTAAAATGTGACTGCACCGCTGGCACAAACAAACCAAAAACGGTGGCCCAATATCCAAACCATAAAAATAATAAAATGTTCAAGCATACTTCTTTTTTCTACTAGAGTTGTGATGTTACTTTTGTTGTCAATGTTTTATTGCAAAATCGATTGATTGTCTATTTACTCTGTGATGAAGGGGAGTTCATTACTTCACACAATTTGCATTCCTATACATCTTTCATTGCTCAAATATATAAAATATCCAAATCAGAAAACATGCATGTGTGGTTAATATTTCACTATGTTTCTATGGTTACATGAGCAAAAAAAAACAGAGTTTGGAAATGTAGGTGATGTGTTTTCCTGCCCATTTTTGCACAATATTCTCTCCGGAGGAAAGCTTTAGCTCCTTCACATGCCAGATAGAAGCATAAAATCCACATACTGCAATCTTTCCTGAAAACAAAGTTGAGTTGTGTGAAAGCCAGTCTTCATTTCAGTGGCGATCTGAGCGTGACTTAGAAAGATCAATTTTCAAATTACGCCTGTGGCTACGCAAGTAGCATCAAACACTTGAAAGCCTTTGATTTTAGTCCTGCATGCTGAATATGTCACAGTATTTATAAACAAGAATACCCTTATGCGCTTAGGTTTACATTTTTGTGTTGCGGGTTTGTGTAGAGTCCTAAAACTTAAGGATGTCATTGATGGAGCCAAGATCCTGTTTGAAACATTTTCACAAATTTCAAACGGGTTTATTCCAGTCACATGCAAGAGGCAGTATTTCAGCATTTTAATAAATGATTTAGCTCATCAATCACAGTAAAAATAATAATAATTCATTAGGAAAGATCAAGAAAAGAAATTATAAAGTCAAATGACATAATTGTACATCTCACAATAGGTTAATAAGCCAGATCGTGTGAGAAAAGAAGCAAGTGCCTCTCATTTCGTTTCACAAGAAACATTAAATCTGGTTATTCACCTCCAATATACATTGGATAATGGTTATAAATAATATCTCAAACTAAGTTAGATCTGTGGGGAATATGATTATGGTTTTGAAGTCGTGGCAGAGCTTCAAAGAGCCTGCTTGCTCGTGTCTGATGCCAAAGATTAAGAACACAGATGAAATGCTCTTCGCTGTGAACGCTGCTCTGTATTAAAAGATTGTGAGGCAACGCTGGCTGTCACTGAATGAAATGATAAAGTGAATGAATGTAATTTATCAGTGTTACAGTTTATTAAATAGAAATGACTTAATAATTTATCTAACCTCTAGCGAATGTGATCTTTCATTGAATATACTTTGCTTGTCTTTACAGAAGATGTTTTCTTGTTTTTTATTTTATTTTTTTAAATTTTTGTCTAATATTTTTTAGTTGTTCTGTTATCTACACAAACAAGATAATTCCAGACTTATGAGAAGTCATAATAATTTGTATGGAAAAATGTAGGACCCTGAACTAAACATAACATCCAACCTCTAGTCCATGGTAAATATTTGATTTAAACCAATTGATGGTAATTATTAAATGATACATTTCAGTGGGGAGTGTTGAAAAGATGTGTTCAGACATTGCGTCATTTCTTAATTTTTCAGAATTTTCACATTATTAAAATTTTATGTGAAGTTAAAATTAAATGTTGAGAAGTCAATAGCTTTTTTGTATTCTTCTTCTTCTTATATTATTATTATTATTATTAACTATGTTTTCATCAAAAGTTGCTAATTAAATTTATGCGCAAAACATACAAATGAAGCAGCGTTTCCATCCAATAAGTCAAAAAGAACAAAACCGTCACTTCCTGATTAACTGACGGCAAAAATCAAAAGTAAAAACGGATTTCGCTACGGTGAGAGAAGCTGCGTGAATCTTTTCTTTACTCAATAAATGACTTGTGCCTCAGAAGACATATGTCGACTTGCAATAAACATGTGAGATGTGGAGCACAGACGTTTTCGATTTTGTAGGTAATTAATATTAATAACACTGATTCTGTTAAGTGTTAACTGTTAAGGTGTTTTAGAATGACCAAAACAAAATTTCTGATGTTTTACAATGTGCTCAGCCTGCTGGTTTGTCCATTCACACACATTTCTATCATCACATGATCTCTTTTAACAAAATCGCATGACATTTTTTAATGCGCATACTGGAATTTGTTCGGCAAAAGTGTTTTTTTAATCATTTTTTAAATTTGTCATCGTACTTTACACGCATATTTTCTTATTGCATAAAAAGTTGATCTTACTCATTTATACGCATACATTTTTTATGCGCGTTTTCAAAACTTATGCACAATACGCCATTTCCATCAATTCTTTTTTAAGCACATATCCAAAATACACCAAAATATGTAGATAGAAACAGCTATTGTTGTTTACTTTCGATTGATTAGGATCACACATTGCATTTTACAGCCCTATTTAGCAAATAATTAAATAAAACTGGTTATATAATTTAAATTGAATTTAAAATTTTTGTTATTATAGTGGGACAGTTCACCTAAAAACCACCATTTACATTCCCTGATGTTATTTCAAAACTGATTGCTTTTTATGTGGTACATAAAATTGTACTGTACATTTTGAGAAAAACCTCTTTGTATTATTATTTAATAACTAAATATAAGTAGCACTGTAAATATTATGTATTCCGCCAGGAATAAAGCAATTTGAAAAATTAAGTCTATTTTGACCATCCTGGTGATGTCCCTTTAAAAAGAAACCCTGCATCCTATAACGTTTTGTTGTTTTGTATATCCATAATGACTCATGCCTAAAGACTGAACATGTAATATGTACTGTATGTTTATGACGTCACATTTAAAAAAAAAAAAAAACTTTTATATATAGTTTTTGCAGAGACGACAAAAATATCACTTTCAAAAACTGACAAGTTCCTATTTTTAGGCCCCCAAAGCGGAGTTATCAAGCAAATGAATGGCCCAAACACATTCAAACTTCTGCTTGTAGTAGAAAGCGATGTCACGTAAATTCCCTCGAAGTTTTATGAGTTTCTTAAAATTGCCTCACAACAACATTCACAATCGCATTTTTACGATTCGGGCCTCTCATTCCAGTGATGTTCTGATTCCATTTTGGGAGTGTTTATGACATTAAATGCCCCTCTGAAAAGAAGGTCGTCTCGACAGGCGGGACACAGGAAGGGACATGCACGTATGCACAGACCCACACACTCACATTTGTTGTCCACAAGACTGGGGGCAACACTTCATCACAGGAATTCTTGGGGAATTTCTGCTCTACCTCGCAGGCAAATGAAATTAGTGGGGATTGTGGTGACAGAGTAGCCATTGTGGGAATCATACAATGTGGTTCTTCATCCTCTGTGCACTGCTTGGGGTGGAAAGTCCTGTCTTGAAGGCTGGTTTGCTGGCCTGCAGGGGTGCTGTTATCCTCCCCCCTGCCAACCCCTGCCCCAGACACGGTGGGATGCAGGCCAAGGAGGAATGATTAACTGATTACAAGACCAAGGGTGTTTGTTGTGGCCCTGCTTGACACGAGAGGTTGCCCTTTGGTCACCTGACACACATGACTCATTTAATACCTGGACCGATGGCAGGCCTGATGTAGTCAGATTTGGTTTTGGACAAATGTGATTAACTAAAAAGCTTGGAATAGTCCATTTTGTCATGCAAGTTTGGAGTCATGATTTTGCAAAGTAAACAAATTGATAGAAATCATGTTTAAAATCGGAGTACAAAATAAAGATCACAAAATTTGGTTATATATGTTCATGATATACATAAATAGGAAAATATGCTTGGGATGATGTATTACTAATAATTTTGTGACTGGCTATTGTTAAACAGGCTTTTGCAAATACTAATGGTGTACTCTGTACATATAGTTAAGTCAGAATTATTAGCCCCCCTTTGTTTTTTGTTTTTAAATAATTCCCAAATTATGTTTAGCAGAGCAAGGAAATTTTCACAGTATGTCTGATAATATTTTTCTTCTGGATAAAGTCTTTTTTGTTTTATTGGCTAGAATGAAAGCAGTTTTTAATTAATAATAATAATAATAATAATAATAATAATAATAATAATAACAATAATAATAATAATAATAATAATAATAATAAAGTTTTAATATCAAAAGTAATCACCTTAAGCTGTTTAGAAGTGTCTTGAAAAATATCATAAAATAAAATCACATAAAAGATCAAATAAAGACAAAATGAATCAGTTAATAGAGATGAGTTATTAAAACTATTATGTTTAGAAATGTGTTGAAAAGGTATTCTCTTCATTAAACAGAAATTGGGGGGAAAAAATAAATGGGGGAGCTAATAATTCTGACTTCAACAGTATACTCACTTTTTATATATACAGTTTTTATTGCATTTTTAGAATTTACCACATCAAATGGCATGCCCTTATTTTTAAAAAAATAACAAAGAATATAAGACAACATATTTTCTTAATTATGCAAAAGTATGAATTTAACTATGCAATGATGTTAAAAAATGACTGGAAGGAGCAGTTCATTTACTGATGTACATATTTATATTTTTTACTTTATTTTCATTAACAGAAGAATCTGTTGTATTTTGAAAGCAGTAGCAGGTTTGCTTTTTTATTGTTGTATTAATATAGCAGCCAGCCATGATGTCAAAACTGGCCTTGTTAAGAGCCAGCTTAGTAACATGATTTTTTTTCTTTTTAAATAGCCCTAGTTAGAGTTTATTTGGTACTTGAGCCATAACATTTGATTTACAAGTAAATTAGCCTGAGTTATTCACATTGAAAAAGCTGACTTCTGCTCACCACTAAAGATTAAGCTGATTTTCAAAGTATCTGCCCAGCATCAGAGGAAGAGCTGAAGATTCAGTGTTTTCCATGGCATCATAACAAACCTTGCGTTGCACTTGATATTTTACTGGAAAGCAAAATCATAAGTGGAAAACCATTATGCGGTATGTAAGAAGGCAACAATGTGATTCTTTCTATAGGTAGTGATCTGTAATGCATATGGACTCATTTCAAATGCCAGCTTTTGTATTTACAGAACACAGGGGACTTTACATTTCAAGCTAGGCAACTAGCGTGGTAGATGAAATCTCATTGTTGAGACGGTATTCTAAAAATATGAGATGATCTGTTCGCTATTAAGGAGGTCTTTGTGGATGGCAGTTGGTCATACATTCCTCTGCACAATTACACATTGCCCCCTGTTCTAGGAACAGAGGTAGCATTATAACTGTAGCACACGAATGCATTTGGGGTTTCAAACTGACAAAATAAAAATGAAACGCTAACTCAAAACACACATGGGTAGCTCTCCTACTTATTCTGAATGTTAAATTTGATTTCATTTGTTATGTTTTCAGGAGAAAGTAAATAAAATATCCCCTTTGTCAAAATGGCAAGTTGTTTCCAGTGCAAATAAACACCCTCTTTGTTCTTGGTCTAACATATTTTTGCCTCGGGGTGCAGTTATTATCCTGTGTCTGGCCTTTATTGAAGTATGAATAGATTTGAACATCTAGATATAAAGACGTCATTTTACTAAACCTTTAAAAACAGGTCTGGGATGGTTTCGGAAATATGACTTTTAAGGGTGAAGCATTTAGTATTGACCAAACTTTCAGAATCATGGCGTTTACACGGCAACATAAATAATAAATCTGCGTTTTTTTTTCTTTCTATAAAATAGAAGAAACATGACTTCCTTTTTGCATTTCTGAATCACAACAGATTGCAGTAGATATTGTATTACTCTAATTAATTATATTTTATTTTATTCTTAAGAGACAGGTTTAGTCATGTTTTAAAAGTCTAATAGAACCTTTATCCATACAGAAACAGATATTCCATGATTTATTAATTCGCTCACTCACATGTTTTCTGATAGGTGCAGAGATGGATGAGGAAAAAAATAATCAGATTTATAGGTATAATTCACACAACAATGAACATTTGCTGTCAAAGGTTTGTAAACGTGCATGAGATTGTTTGCCAACACTGTTGGTTTAAGGGTAAAAATGTTTTTAATAATCTTCAAATTCCTGCATAGATTGATTCGAATTATCAAAGGCATTTTTCATGGGCATTTTGTCAGTAAAGCCAGGTCTAGTGATTTTAGGTAGAGCAGCATTTGCTAAACAGAGTTGTAATGCACTGAAAAGCTATGCGAGCTTCATTATCGCACAATAATGAAAGATAATAATTTGGTGCGGGTGCCACAGTGGCGTAGTGAGTTGCACGTTCGCCTCACAGCAAGAAGGTCACTGGTTCGAGCCTCGGCTGGGTCAGTTGGCATTTCTGTGTGGAGTTTGCATGTTCTCCACGTGGTCGCGTGGGTTTCCTCCGGGTGCTTCGGTTTCCCCCACAAGTCCAAAGACATGCGGTACAGGTGAATTGGATGAGCTAAATTGTCTGTAGTGTATGAGTGTGTATGGATGTTTCCCAGAGATGGGTTGTGGCTGGAAGGGCATCCGCTGCATAAAACAAATGCTGGATAAGTTGGCGGTTCATTCCGCTGTGGCGACCCCGGATTAATAAAGGGACTAAGCCGAAAAGAAAATAAATGAATGAATGAGTCATTTGGTGCTAATGACATATAATACCATGTTTTTACTCCAAACGCATCTCATTACTTCATCCGAATTTTCTGTTTAAAGAGGTTAAACTCAATCCTTGGATGAGATGATTTAGTAGTGCCATGTTAATTAGTCACGTTGCATCAACGAAAGCAGTTAAATCTTCTGTTTATTCAGCATCTGCTATGGGTATTTCCTGAGTTTCTTCTTTGTGGGTGTTTGAAGTTTCCGCATTAGAGCGCTCTCTGGCCTTTAGACGGGCTTTCACAAGACCAAGCTTCCTTGACAGAGACGTGCATGACAATCTCAGCTTTGCTTTATCACATTTGCAGTTTCATTTCACTTTCATTACACTCTTGCATTCACACTCATACACTACGGCCATATTAGCTTATTCAGTTCACCTATACTGCATGTCTTTGGACTGTGGGGGAAACTGGAGCACCCAGAGGAAACCCACATGAACACGGGGAGAACATGCAAACTCCACACTGAAATGCCAACTGTGCCGGCAATTGTGCTACACACTGCGCCACCGTGAAGCCCTTTATGACTGTATTTCCATTTATTTTTAAATAAGGGAAAATACTGTAGGGATTCATCAAATTTAAAGTATTTTCAGCTTAACTAAATGACATAAATTCTAGAAATCCTAGCAAATCTTCATGAATCATGGTATTACATAAGTATTACATGTTTAAAGTTTATGACAGTTAAGAGGAAGTCTAAAAAATACTAGAGCCAGGGCTTAATTTTTGCCGGAACACGCTGTATGCTGATCCGGCACCTCTGAAATCTGATCCAGCACCTCATTTTACCAATCCCCCTTTTCAACCGCTCTCTCCCCGTCAGCTGTTCACTTTCACCTTTTCTGCAACTCACTTTCACTGTCGTCCTCCATCCTCAGGTACCATGCCAGATCCATTACATCGAAATGTTCCGGGAACTCGCAATTCACAATTTATGACTAAAGCTAATACCATGTTTACACATAACACAACTGACAAAGCACAACCCAACAATGTCCAGTGTAATCATTATGTAAAATACAACAACACCCCTACAAAACCACCTGTCTAGGTTATATTAAGGAACTGTTTTTTAGTTAATTGCTTAATAGCCAATTAATATGTTTTGTTTAGACAATGTCCAGATAAAGATTTTGTGGGACTGTTTTGAAAATGGGACAACTGTTTTATTTCCTAAACACGTTTCAAGTTGTTAACGAGTTCTACCGTTGCACATATTCAATGTCTTTTGTGCAATAGGCTCATTGCATTGGGATTCGTGCCCTGGCACATGTCCAGCTGCATTTTGTATGTAAAACAAATGCTGTGGGGTGGTATGATACCACGACAACTTCTGTTCCTTTTCGAAAATGTATGGATGGCTTCTCTGGCAAGATTAGTTTGCTTGGTAGCTTGCCTTGTATGGCGTTGGACTTGGGACATAAAATACACAAAATTTGAACTTTGCTGCTGCTGATGCATTATTGCAATTTGGTGCGGTGATTTAATCTACACAAAATCTAACTAAAACCAGAGATAGTTTTGTTAGTTGATCATTTGTCCCGGAAATCAGAAAGCCGTGACTTCCCTTCAGACTATAGTTTAAAAGTTTCTCATCAGACTTTACAGGCCTGTGGCACAGTTGCCAACTACTTATAAGGCTTCGCTAATTACCATCAACCCATCACTATTTAACTTGCAGAGACCAGGAACACAAAAGCCACGCTGGGCTTAGCAAACAGATTACCGCTCTTAGAAGTACACGCAGTAAAGATTTAATCAACTCACTTGTATTCTGGCACAGAACTGAAATTGAGCTTTAACTTTATTGAGGCTGTGTGTGATTTATCACTCTGTGATCCAAGAACTAACATTTCATACCTGTTTTTAAGCATGAATTCCAGTCTCATGCCAGCCCAACACATCATTAGCGCACAGCCTAACTGTTTTTTTTCTGTACTTTACCACAGCGAGTTCTTAAATAAGTCCTGCATGTCCTTAATTTTATCTTCTCCCTGAATTACAGCCACCCAGACGGTGCTTCCCTGGAGGATTCTGACTATTGTGGCGGCACTAATTTAACCACTGACCTCCTAAATGATATTGTCTCTTTCTTCATCCAGATTTTTCCACATTCTCGTTTGAGCACATATCTCTTCGCCATGTTGTTCGTTGTGTTTTCCCCCTTGAGGACCTCATAAGCTGAACAAAGATAAAGTCGCTGCATTCCTGCGTTTCCTCCTGGTGGGAGGTAATGCTCTGATTCCAGTGATGAGCACATCTTGACTTGCGGCACCGACCCATCTGGGTTCAATATGCCTCTTGTCACTATGTCATCTATGCCTAAACAAATCCTTTGATTTGGGTAAATCACAGGCTGGAGCGTAATTTTGTATTTTTATCTCCAAGGCAAAAGATTCAGCTGTAGTTAAAGTACCTGCATTTGAAACTGAGCAACGTGGCATAAAGATTTGAAATCAAATTGGCTTTATTAAGAAGACGTGAATACAATTAATGAAACAACAGTACACTAGTCAACATTTAAAGTGGATCAAAACCTCCATCAAAGTTGTCCTAAAATCAAAATGTGTACCCGGTCTTGTCTAAAAACAACTTTGATCATCTTTTTTTTAATCCATTTTAAGGGTTTGACTACTGTAGATGAATTATACTTAACGAATACTGCATAACATGACTTTAAGAAATAAATATTTTGTGTTATGTGATGTAATGGTGCATTTGTATGAAAATGTAATAAGGTAGAAAATTTATATTGACAGATTTTTCTTCTTACTTATATGAACTTTGAGACATCGCAATATTTAACTTTGGAAGAGTTGTGAAATCAATATTTGATTAAATAACCTTGGTTTTCCATCAAGCAAAAACTCATCTGTTATTTTGACTGAATTAAATGTTATCAGACATTTATTGAATAATCAAGGAAAAATTTAAATTACTCAAATGCTTATCTAGTGAATAATGAAGTATAGTACATGCATCATTTGTGTCTACAGTTATGCTTCCAAAACTTGATTCTTCTAAATTCTTGCTTTCATTCTTACTTTCCATTCAAAAAGCCCTATCTCCCATATCACAAAAACTGCATTCTTTCATCTGAGAAATATTGCTAAGCTACGAAGTATGCTATCCATCTCAGATGCAGAAAGGCTAGTTCATACTTTTATGACTTCTAGATTGGATTACTGTAATGCTCTGCTCGCTGGTTGCCCAGCCTCCTCTATTAACAAACTTCAGCTAGTACAAAATGCAGCAGTCAGAGTTCTTACCAGGTCTAGAAAATATGATCATATCACCCCAATTTTATCCTCCTTACACTGACTGCCTGTTAAGTTTCGTATTGAGTTTAAAATATTGCTTCTTACCTATAAAGCTTTAAATAATCTAGCTCCTGTTTAACTAACCAACCTTCTGTCTCACTACAATCCAACCCGCTCTTTAAGATCTCAAAACTCAGGGCTTCTGGTAGTACCCAGAATAGCAAAATCAAGTAAAGGGGGTCGAGCCTTCTCATTTATGGCTCCTAAACTCTGGAATAGCCTTTCTGATAATGTCCGAGGCTCAGACACACTCTCGCAGTTCAGAACTAGATTAAAGACCTATCTTTTTAGTAAACCATACACTCAATACATCACATAGCGGTATGATGCATGAATGTGCTCCACGCATCTCGTTTATATACACTATGAACAGCAGCTACGCTAATTATTCTCTTTGTTCTCTATTTCCACCTGGGGATACTCATCCCGAGCCACGCGATCCAAGACCAGCGACGAGACGATTCCAAGGTTCCATAATCCTGGACCACGCTGTATCCTGAGCAGCTGCTTGGTGCTTGGCGGAGTAGCAAGCATGAGAATGATTCTTGTGACCCTCCAAGGACAGACGAGCCTCGAGTTCTCCAGCTTCCGGCGCCTAGACTGCAGCTAGAGCTGCGCACCGATGGATTACTCTTCAGTGTTTGAACTCTAAGTAGTGAATATTAAACAACACTGAACTGAACTGAACTCCAACATTAATAACTGGACTGACACTGTTTCAATTTACTATAACCTTTGACACAATCTACATTGTAAAAGCGTTATACAAATAAAGGAGAATTGAACTGAATTAATAGCCAAGATCAACATTCCCATACACTGAATGCAAAAGGAAAAATAGCTTTCGGACATTCTCCTAAATTTCTGCCTTCTGTGATCCTCAAAATACAGAAAGTCATAAGAGAGGTGAGTAAATGCTTTAAAATGTTTGGCATCTTACTTCAAGCTTTTTCTTTTAAAAAAAAAATAATACCCCAATGCAAATTCAAAGTAGATTTGCCTAATGTAAAAACATATAAACAATGCTTGTCTCTGGAAGTTCACACATAAGGCATCTGGGGTCTTCCAGAGTAAGGTTTCAGATGGAGTTTTAGGTTGGATTAGAGGAACTCAAGTGAGCAGAAGGGAAACTCAGCAGCTGTTGTTCCCCCAGGTGAGTGGGACGCCCGTGGCTTAAGGCTGTCTGAGATAATGGCACTGTCTCACCCCTTCATCTCCCACTGTCTCTACATCCTACCAGTAAGAGTTTAATGATTAATCCTTCAAAGTGTGCTAGAGATGTCTGGATAAACATTCACTCATATTTCCTTTGTGTAATCTCATGCCTCATTTTTAGTGCTTTGTTTTATTAGTAAGATGAGACTATGATAACACCTTCCAAAAGTGTCTGCTGCAGAATCTGCTAAAAAGACATTCATACAGCTGTTACTGACAGGATTTTTAGAACTCTTCACAATAAGATTCAATACAGTGACATTTGTTTGTAATACATTCGGTTCAGTAATTCAGTAACCAATTCTTGTTCAGCATTTATTTATCTTGGTTAACCTTCATTTATACAGCAGATACGTTTGGTTTGTAATACACCGATTGATTAAATTATTGTTGTAAATAATACAACAAAGACCAACTAGATTTTTCACACTACCTGTACATCTACCTGCATCTAGCCTCGGAATATAGTATGAAACAGTTATTTTCATAGTTATTTCTTTCCAGTAGCAGTTTTCTGTGTCTGTGTGTAACCTACACTAGATTTAATGAGTAGTAGTAGTAGCAGTCATTATTATTCATTCATTAATTCATTCATTCATTTTCCTTCAGCTTAGGCTCTTTATTTCTCAGGGGTCTGACAATTCCATCATATGTTGTATGCAGCAGATGCCCTTCCAGCCAAAACCCAGAACTGTAAAACACCCATACATTTACACATACACACACATACACTCAAACACTGCATGTCGAAGCATGCAAGTCTTTGGACTGTGGGAAACCAGAGCACCCGAAGGAAACCCCCGCTAACACAGGAAGTACATGCAAACTCCACACAGAAATGCCACCTAGTCCAAGTGGGACTCAAACCAACGACCTTCTTGCTGTGAGGCGACAGTGCTAACCACTGCTGCCTATTTTTATTTTCATTCCATTTCATTCATTCATTCATTCATTTTCTTTTGGGCTTAGTCTCTTTATTAGTCAGGGATCGCCACAACAGAGTGAACCGCCAACTTATCCAGCATATGTTTTACATTGCGGATGCCCTTCCAGCTGCAACCCATCACTGGGAAACACCAAATACATTCACACACACTCATACACTGCGGCCAATTTTAGTTCATCCAATTTACCTAGCGCATGTCTTTGGACTATGAGGGAAACCAGAGCACCTAGAGGAAGCCCACCCAAACTCCACAATAAAAAAATAAAAGGCCAACAGGCCCAGCAGAGGCTCGAACCAGCGACCTTCTTGCTGAGAGGCAACAGCGCTACCCACTGCGCCACTGCTCCCATTGTTTTTTTTCTTCTTAAATTTATTGAAGTAAAAAAATTATAATTTTACCAGTGAGATATGGTATACAAGAGCGAGTATGTCATCTTATGATCTTTTAGCAGAAGCCTGTGTCATATCTGGTTTAGAAAAAAACAACAACAACAACTTGCTGGTTGAATAAAAAATAACTTTAAGTCAAAATTTGCCTGGGGTATGAATCATTTCTGGCTTGACTGCATGTGTGTGTGTTCTTTATATCTGTTGGCTGTGGTGTGTTCTGCACCTATAAACAATTAAAATATATCAATATTTTATAAACAAACAGCACTCTGCCTTTGGTAAAAGAATCATTCACTGCTTCCCATTGGAAGAGGATCATTATCCCTCGAACAAAAGAAGACACAAGAACAGGTGACAGAGGCCTCACAACAGCCCAGATTCCCACTGACTGTGGCCCCTTTTGGCCTAGCAGATGGCACAAGGCTTGTTGCTAGGGATAAGGAGTGAGGAATCCATTTTTTAATTCCAGATTATTTGCTTCGGCACGGCAAGCAATATCCAAAGCTTTCCCAAGGCCAAAAGGGGAGGAGGACGCATTGAGAGAAGACACAGGCCAGGTCAACAGTCACTTTTATAGGCAAAAGGACTTGTCAGTACAGCTGGCTGAGCTCACCGAGGCCTCAAAGAAACAGATTGGCTAAAAAGTTCGCTCGCCATGCCTGAAAAGGGGGGCGGAAGAAAGTTTTTAGCAGGTGAAAGCTTGTTGGCTCTTGTAATTAATGAAAACATGCTCTACCTTTTTTGCTCTCAAGTTTGTTGTGTAGAAAAACAACCGGTCCACTGGACACACACAAACATTGGCTAAGTGGGGATTCCAGCCAAGAGGGAAGTGTTGGTGGTCTCCCAAGACGTTTGATGAAGGAGCTCTACCGCAGCAGCTGATGTTTGTTTTGATCCCACCGATCTCTTTATCGGACTCATTTGTAACAAGAAACAAAAACAGACTTTTTCAGTTCAAAGAAAACAGTCATGTCCACCTAGACAAACCTAACGCGAATGATGTCAGATGTTAAGGGCTGAAAGTAAAGACAGGGTTCAGCGAAGGATATGGGAACGTCACAATTGAATTTGGCATCTAATTGTGAAAACAGTACAAGATAAATTGATTTACACAAGCAAGTCAGCTTGAGCGAGTAAGCTCATCAATATGCCATTCAACTGAAGTAGGGCAGATTTCACCTATCCATCCAAGAGTTTTTGGGGTCTCCTTTGTATTCATGACTGCAAGTCTGCAACTTCTGGAATTCGACTATAGATAAAACTCAGTGCCTCTCCGGTGAGACAGACAAAGAAAAGCTTTTATGAAAGTTTGAGTAGTTCTGATGTAATGACAGCAGCTCTCCATGCAAATGCGTATGCACCATATCTCGCTGGATTTGAAGCCAAATCTACATTTACACTCCATTATATGCAACAATACATGTTTGAGAACATGATTTAGTCCCCCTTTAGGCAAAAAATGGCTCAAAATACAAATTAAATGTTAGTTCTGTGACTAAAACTTTAAAATGCGTTTCATCCTAAAGTATTGCAAGGCAATGTTCAAGACTGAAAAGAAGGCAATGGCAATTATTTGTCTTCTGTGTTGGCTACTACTAAGTAGGCCGCCAATTTCCTTATAGCGGGTTTCATATACCTTTCTGTAGAGTTTCAATTGAGTATAGAAAGTATCCTAAGCTTCACAGTTTCAATACACTTTTATTTATGTGCATTTTTCAGTACCATTTATGAAATCAAGGTAAATCTGTTTTAAGATTTAGTTTAAATGTTCAGTCCATTTAGTACCATGTACTTTTGGAGTGATATTTATCATGATGAACATCTTGAAAGCATTGTTTAGATGAATATGTAAATAAGTTTTACTCTAAACACACCACAAAAAAGGACAATAGTGAGAAAACATGAACTAGGAAAGCATCTGATGAAAACAATACGGATATAAATACTGCAATTCAGCAATTCTCATGCATCATGTTACCAGATAAGTCACAATTTCACAGTTTGATTATGAAGTATATTTAAGAATTCAGACAATGACAGACAATAACACTTGAAAAACTTGTCAAGGCTGTTACGATATATGCTATATTTCTTTTAGAACTTCTTTCATCAAATATTCAGGTCTGAACTGCTTTACTATTTACTATTACTTTACTATTAGTGATTTCACTGTTCAGGTGCAGACAGAGAAATAATTACATTATTGCTAAAACAACATATCTAATGCTGGCCTAGAACATTTACTGTACATGCTATTAAGCTAAAGATAAAAGTGTGCATAGAGTGTGTTTCTGTACCTCCATCAGCAAATTATATATACATTTTATATATAAAAACAACATCCTAACTTGTGCGTAGTTCACACTACATCAGCATGATTTACACCCCATTTTCAAGTTAATGAGCTTGCCGACAGGTCAGGCTATGATCAGTAAAAAAAACAGCAGGCAATTGGCAACCTGTGATACTTATATGTGAACTACTCAACAACAGATCAAACAGGCATGCTGAAGTGAAAAGCAAATATCTAGCAAATATCTTGGCCGACTTGACATCACATGCTGTCAGGTGTAGTGACGGGCTGCAGGCAATGAGGAAGCATATAAGGGGTTTACCATTGTGTTCACAAATTCAACAGAAATGTGTGTGAGATTTTAGCTTTTGGCTAAAATGATCATCGATTCATGTTTTCAACTGAGCAACACAAGCATTTGAAAGCCACGTTGACTGTATCAGTTGCGCACATACTGTATATGAGTGATTCGCTTATGGATCAGCTGATTGAAGTGGCTATTAAATACTTTAGTGCAGTGGTTCTCAAACTGTGGTACATGTACCACTAGTGGTACACAAACTTTCTTCTAGTGGTATGCGGAGGTATCTCTGAATAATTAAAGTAAAAAAATGAACACACTTTTAACCCTTTGACACATACGATAACACCGATGTGATCAGTAAATTGATTTTAATCGACTAAAACTTTTATTTAAGTGGCTGACAATAATAAATATTCTTAATTTGAAAAATAATCCACCTTGTTTTTGATTTTTTAATTGCTTAATTAGGCCTACCACGCTACTGTACTTCAATACCGGTTATGATGGTACTTGGAGAGACAATTTTTTTCTGAGGTGGTACCTGGTGAAAAAAGATTGAGAACCACTGCTTTAGTGAACACTTTCAGAGCACAATAACTACTGTTGAGCACTGGCTAGAGGGCTTTTTGAAGGCTGAAATTCCATTCTAATGTCGCCCGTGAACTTTTATAAGTATTACATTTGTTATTTTTTTTCCTTCTGTTGTCATTGACTTCACACTCTGTCCACTCCTCATTACTCTCTTACCGAAGGCAGGGCAGCCTCCACCTGTTTCCCACATGACTGACATCATCACAACCCCACCCATCTCATGACATCATCAGCAGCCGTGTGCGACAAGCACATGACAAGCAAACAGCGCTCGGACAGGCTATTTGTCTGAGCAAGCAGCGTGGCGTCTCGCAGTCTGCGCAAAGACTCTTTCGTCATCTTACATTTCCTCCCTCTCCTCCGTCTCTTCCTTTATCTGCGTCCCTCGCTCGCTCTCCTCCTCTCGTTCCCTGCAGCTCAATTTCAGTCTCTCTCACATCCTGATTATAATGTCGTTATCTCATTAAAACGGCCATAGATGTAAGAGCGAGCTGGGTTTAGCACACAAAAGCAGTGTTTATAATGCTGAAGTTGAAGTATTTGTCATGCAACAAATGAAATTTTATAATGTTCCAGCGATCTAGAACTGAATTCCCACATTCCCCAACCAGAAGTGCTCGTCTGGACTCAGTCAGGTTGACAGGTACTTTAAATCGCATTTATGTGCAGTATATACCGTATGCATCTCTGTAATATTTCCTTTAAGCTGAAGGAGAATTACGACCGTTGGATTTGTTCCATATAGATTTGCTAAGTATTTCTGCTTTATTTCATTAATTTTTATAGAGCGGACAAATCTTTGTTGGCCACTGTAGTCAATTACTCTTTAGAGATGCTCTGCCAGTGATTAATGGCGTAAAGATATCCATTTTTTCTACTTTATCTTCCTTTGAAATATAGCTTTTATTTACTAACTGTTGCTCAGCGAATCTGACCGTAAATGAAGACTGATTTTTATGCTAACAAAAGCAGGGTAAAAAATTACAGATGCGCTCCATTACAGGGGAGTTACAGGAACGGTTACAATTCAAGTGGGCATTTCAGTGCCAAAATGTCAATGACGGAAATACCACAGTAGATCAAAAGCAATAAAATCTTATCTTGTTATAATGAAAATGAATGATATTCTCACTTCGTTTTACAGTAAGGGGTTACTGAGAAGAGCAGAGCAAGGTCAGATTAGAAAACTGTTTGGATTCATTTCATGATTATTGACAAACACTGGGCAGATTCAAGAAATTGTCCAGCCCAGGCGCTAAGCCTTTGCTTGCTTTCTACATTAACTAAAAACTGAACAGAATGTTTATATGAATGTCAGATTAGTTATGCAGAAGTGTGCTTTTGCTGACTTGCTGCTTTGACCTCAGAGAGTCAAGGGAGAATCATATGTTTGCTGAATGCCAAAATCAAAGGTAGGTTTTAAAACATTAATATTCATATCTGGAAAATAAAACACACTAAAAATGTTCTCGCCTGGTTCTCAGAATGCTATGGCATAATGTTTTGTTTGTAACATTTCCACTATTTCTTCTGTTTATTGAATTCCCAAGAGATTTGGCTACATTGTTTGGATTTGGCTTCAGTAATGGTGTTTGCACATAAAGGCCAGTGACTTGTTCTTTTGAGGGGACCCTGCCATTTAGCCTATTTTAATTCTCATGTCGAACGCTCCCCTGAGACGTGTCCCTCCTCATCTCTCTCGGCAGCTCTTAAGGATTATTATTGCAAAAATCTGGATGAAAACAGCAGGATTACCAGCTCACATGTGTAGGCTTTTTAACACTTCACTTTTAACCGTTTGAGTGCGTGTCACTTGTCAGCTAGTCTGCCGGAGGGATTACAAACCACTTTAGACCTCGGTTTATGATCATGTCTCATTAAACTATGTTTTTCTACAATGCTCCTTTGACATTAATGTAGGTTTACACAGTGCTAATAGAGCTCTCTAATGCTATTTGAGAGCAGGCATGTTTGGAAAGCATCTTTCAAATCAGAGGTTCCTAAGCAACAAGCTACTTGTTGTTTTCTGCATTTTAACTCAGGCTATTTCTTTTAATTGAAAGAAATAGTGTTCATGCAAGGGTGCATTAAATTTAGCTAAATAAATTGTAAATGAATTGATATTGGTACAAAATATTTGTTTTAAACAACAGCTACAGTGCTCAGCATATATAAGTACACCCCTTACAAATATATCTTTTAAACTCATATTCTTAATAGCAAGCTATACAATATTATATTTGTGCATATACATTAGATTAGTCAGTACTAAAGCCAAATTTGGAGCTTATTTAACAAAATAACTTACAATAATGTTCCAAAAACTAGTAAACCCAAATTTATTTTATAGATAAATATTAAATACAAATACAAAAAAAGAAAAAAATTGTTGAAATTTTGTAGGTTGTAAATATTATTATTTTTTGCAACATTTTGCTTGAATTTCATTAAATTTTCTTTCAATTTCTAAATATGTTTGGAGACTAAATATTATTTAAATAAATATATCTTTTTGCTAAATCTGTTTTGTTTAGATGCAGCAAAATACATTGCATATATTCACTGAGAAATGGATAAAAATATTCATCTTCAAAATGGCGTGTACTTAGGCTGAGCACTGTATATATTTATCTTTTAACTTTACACAAAATTCCAGGTTTCCACAAAATACATTAATTTTTTGTTTAAATTTTTTCAGTTTAATTAGTTTGAAGAGTAAATAAGCTTCTTAGAATGATATCTAAATATTGAATGTGAGATGAATAACTGGAATAATGTGTTTGACAAAAAGTCTTTTATTTATTTTTTGTTGTTGTTGTTCTGCAAACTATTGATGACAAAGGTTTTTCAAAGCTTGTTTATTTATAGTATATTTTTTACAACAGTTTTTATTTTTCATTCTTATATTAATGTGCTAACAAAAGAGACTCACAATTTTTACGAGTGCTGTATTAAAGAAACTGTACACTCAAAAATGGTTCCAAACCTTTATGAGTTTCCTTTTTTCTACATTTTAAAATGTTTAGAAAACTTTAAGCACTGACTTCCATAGTAGGAAAAACAAATACTATGGATTTCAGTGTTCACAGGTTTCTATCTTTCTGTGTTCAGCAGGAAAACAATTCAAACATGTTTTGTGAGGGTGAAGTTAAGGGTGATAAATGATGACAGATTTTTTTTTATTTTTGGGGGAACTATCCTTTTAAGAAACGAATATGACTATGCATTGCACATTAATGTAACTTTATTATCTACAGTTAAAGTCTTATTATTTTCCCCAATTTCTGTTTAACGGAGAGATTTTTTTCAACACATTTCTAAACATAATAGTTTTAATAACTCATTTCTAATAACTGATTTATTTTATCATTGCCATGATGACAGTAAATAATATTTTACTAGATATTTTTCAAGACACTTCTATGCAGCTTAAAGTGACTTTTAAAGGCTTAACTAGGTTAATTTGGTTAGCTAGGCAGGTTAGAGTAATTGGGCAAGCTATTTTATAACAATGGTTTGTTCTGTAGACTATCAAAAAAATAACTGCTTTAAAAAGACTTTCTCCACTAGAAAAAAATATTATCAGACATACTGTAAAAAATTTCTTGCTCTGTTAAATATAATTTGGGAAATATAAAAAAGAAAAAAAAATTCAAAGGGGGGCTAATAATTCTGACTGTATATATTAATTTCACAAAAATAATTTCTCTTATATTTCTCACACTATAACAAATATACGATCTGTAATTCATTGCAACACAGTATGTTTTATCTTAACAAATAAGATAAGGCTATTTCAAACTTTTTTTAACTTACAATATTTAATTCGATTTTTAAGTTACTTTATAATGCAAAATAAAAGTTAAGGGCTCACAATGACTTTGTTGAATAGCATAATAACCTCAACTGTTTTTAATTATTATTACTATTTTTTTTTTTTTGAGCGTAAACCTTTTGAAGCTGCACTTGACATGTTCACTCCTTCCTGACCTCATAGCATCCAGCATATACTGTATGACTCGCACCAAATCAGATCATCCGAGTAAATTCCAGCCACACTGGGAACATGCAAACCTATTTCTCTGTAGGGAGGAATCTCTGGTGTTAAAAATCACAGCTCAGAAATGCGCCCATCGGAGACCTCTAAAGCGACGCAAAGGGGAGGATGTCACGGCGTGTATTTGCTACAACACTCAGAGGATGTGGCTTACGCACATTTTTAATTATCCTCATCACCCCAAGGCCAGGCCTCAAATGTGTTTGTGTCTTTGACTTAAATGGCTCAAATGAAACCCATTTCCACAAACAAAAAGCCGAAAAGTTTTCCTCACGTAAATCAAGCACACAGAGCACCCCGCAGCTCTTCTCCTCCCTGTCACTTCCCTCAGAGCCCTTTGGCAGGGGCTCGCAGTAACTTCTGGCCACGTTCTGGAGGAGATCCACCCCGGGTAATTGCGGCCTCCTAATTGCCCAGGCACCGCTGGGCTTTGTGAGGGGAGACAGCGGGCCCGTGCTCGCCGGCAGCCCCCCCTCTAAATGAATGCCATGTGCTGAGAGTGAACGCCCGAGTGAGTGGCTGCGCCGGAACGTTCTTTGAGGTGGCGCCGTGACGCCTCCGGCTCCATCGCTCCGGCCCATCGCTGCCAAGAGCAGCATAGTTCAACTCTTACGTCTCTCAAGACACACCTCTCTTTCTCTTTCGCTCGCGCTCTCTCTCCTGGTTTATTCCGTCTTTCAAGCTGTCTGTCTCCATAACACACCCTCTCTTTCTCTTGCCCTGTTTTTGTATTTGGCCATCTCACTCTGTTTAAATAACGTTCATGGGACGTTACCGCTCATTAGCAGCAAAGTTTGAGACTCTCTCTCTCGCTCTCTGTAGAAATGGGGAATACCCATGTCAGGAATGCCAGCCTCTTTGGACAGACGAGCCTGCTGGTTTTTCTCTTCGCTGGCCAAGGCTTCATCTAGGATTCTCTGATGTCACTCAGAGTGTCTGACATCTGGGAGGCTAGTTAGCACACCAACTAGGCCACGTGTATTTGGTGGGAAACCCTCATGCTGCTGTCCAGCTCACACACACACACACACACACACACACACACACACACACACAAAGCATAAGGTCCCTTTAAAGGGATGATCCTCTTCACCACATCTGTATTCATCAAATATTTCTGCTGAATTTGGAAAAAATATGCACTAAAATTGTATTTCCTGCAATCTAAATTGTAGCACAACTGTCCATTAGTTTTAGTTTGTATTTTTCTTGTCCATAACACAATATTTAAAAAAAAAGAATAGACAGACAGACATAAAGATAGGTACAGTGGGTAAATAAAGTTTTAAATGCATCACTATTTTTCTCAGAAAATAATTTCCTAAAGTTTTTGTTGACTGGAAATGCTCACTAGATGTCAGGTAACAACCAAATAAATCCATACATACCAAGAAAACATTACTAATTAATTTAGAAATTTAGTTATGTTCATAAAATGAAAAGACAAAGTGAAAATGAATTGAACACATGGATAAAGGAAGGTGTAGATGACAGTGAAAGCCCAGGCAGCAGGTGAAAATACTCAGTAGTTACGCCTGTTGCACACCGCAAGTGTGAGCAGCGCGTGCGCAGCGCGTCTGGAGAACAGAAGCAGCACGCAGGCGCTTGCCTTTCACACCGACTGCGTCTGCAGCGTACAGCTTATCGCAAGCTGGAGCACAGATCAATCTATCTCTGCCTATTCTATCTAGTTAACTATCTACCTATAAAAACACTTTTTTTTACTTTTCATCTGCAGCAAGGCCCGCAGCAACTTCCTCTTATGCTGTTTCCTTAACCTGCAAGTCTTTATTTTACAAATGATATAGTTCATAAAGAACTGTATGCTTCTCAAGCTCAATGAGGAGTGTCATTCATGTCTGGTGCACTCAGTAGACAATCGCCTGTGATATCATGTCATTTTTGGTTTTTGGTTGTCAGGATGATGTAGGCATATAGTTATAATAATAGTTATACAATATAGTTATAATTTTATTTATACATGATCACTAAGCAAAACTAATACTAAAGTTGTTTTACATGTGGTTTTGTAGTTCGGACCTGAATAAAAATTTGTTGCAGTTTTTAATTGTTTAAGTTTATTTGACTAACTATATATAAATCAGTGGATGTTATCGATGCATTTATTGTTTAAAATTGCTACTTTTTACTGGCATTCAATGTGTTTTGGTCATTATCAATGCAGTATCTTTAATTGATCGTGAGCAGCATGGCAAAAATAGACCCAGCGTTGAAACTGCTATAGCGTACTGCTCGCGCTGCTCATGCTCTGCTCATGCGCTACTCACGCACTACTTGTGCTTGTGAAGCAGGTTTTAGAAAGCAGCCCTGCCCCTCGTCATTGTAAATGAATATTAGCTACTTCAGTCCCAAATTCTACATTAACAGGATGATTAAGATGAAACCAGGGTAAACATTTCAGCAAGACATTGATCCCAAACATAGCCAAGGAATCTCTGGTTTCAAAAAAAGATAATAAAGCTGCTAAAAAGGCTCAGCCAATCACCTTAACTGAATCCAAAAGAAAAAAAAAGATAAGAACCTAAGATCAGAGTTGATAAAAAGAAAGAACCATCAAAATTTTAAAATTCTCTCAATATCTGGGAAAAAACACACTTGAGAAATGCATGCATCTCCATTCTGCATAAAAATTGGCATCTTGAAGTTGTCGGACCAAAAAAAAAAGCCTTTAATACAAAGTATTAAATACATTTCAGTAGTACTTCCTCCCTGTGTCATTCCATTGTATTACATGTGACAAATTTTTCTGAATGTTTTTTTTTCCCTTTGGTTTGTTTGTTTTATTTTATTTGAATTTTTATTTCAAAACCTGGGTCAATTTCATGTCAACAGCTCGTCTAGATATATATTTACCAAAATAAATCTTGATGTGTTCAATACTTGTTTTACCCTTAAATAAACCTAGGTTTTCAGTTATATTACCTAGGAATGCAAGAACTTAAATAAAAGAAATCAAATATATACCTTCAGTGCCTTTGGATAAAAAGTGCCTGCCAAAATTCATAAACATAAATATATTGCATAAATGTAATGGTAATAATGTTTGAAATAATATTCAGTTTCCCTGTAAAAACTGGCTGTTTTCTCTACAGCCACATGTAATAATTTTCTTTTTCCTATACAATTTTTTTTTTTTTGTGATTATTTTTTGACTCTCAATGTATGAAGAGCTGGTGAATTCATTCATTCATTCATTTTCTTTTCGGCTTAGTCCCTTTATTAATCCGGGGTCGCCACAGCGGAATAAACCGCCAACTTATCCAGCATTTGTTTTACGCAGCGGATGCCCTTCCAGCCACAACCCATCTCTGGGAAAGAGCTGGTGAATTACATTTTTAAATTTTTTTTTTGCATAAAATCTCAATCAATGTTCTACTGAGGAAAAAATCACCTACATCCAAGATTGTGCTGTAGGTTTTCATGTTTGGGTGAACTATCCCTTTAATGTCTGCTAACATTTCATACTGATGGTCGCACAACAACCATCTACTGACTACACTGTGACGGTATGTCCAACTTATTTGACTAACCCTAATGCTAACCTGACAGTCTACTAATATTGTTCTTATACTATAATTAGAGTTAGTATGTAGTTACTTATAGCCAACAAGAGACCATTAAAACAAAGTGTAACCATAATTTATACTGTCACAACAATGACATAAAGGTACAGTTACTGGCAAAACTAAAGGGTCAGTTTAGTCAGAAGCAATGCATTCCTCACTGATGTGCTCAAAAGTAAACCCAGAGTTTCGTAATGTGAGCAGAGGTGTTGGAAAATAGAACTATTATACCTCAATATGCATCATGGGAAACGGCATGACTTAAATCTGTGTTCTCATTGTTGTACAAATGGGGATTTTTACAGAGAAACTTGCCAACATATTTTACTCCTTCCCAAAAATCTTTACGAGATAGGTGCATTTTTTCCCAGGCTAGAACAACAGCCTGCTCCCTGAGGAATTGAGTGACTGACTGTAAGTTACACACACACACACACACACATCAGACGTCCCCCAGTCCTTCCCTATGGAGAAGCAGGAAATGTCTAAAAATAGGCTCGATTAAAGGTATGTTATGGCAGGGACACATGAGAAGGATGTACTTGTGTAAGAGAGAGATTTGCTCCTCAGCATTCTTGCCTCTGTTTCTCATGTGAAAGTTTGGGAAAGAGCCCAAGCAGCTGAGAAGTGGCCCGTTTATTTTCCTTTAAGGTTCAACATTCTCTGTGTCACAGTTCAGAGAAAAGAGTGGTATGTCTATGAGTGTGTGTGAGAGAGAAAGTGTGAGTGCATATGCATTACTAACATGTTTATTGTTTTTTGAACTGTTTAGTGGCGTGTTTCATGCACAATACCTTTGATTGTCTAGTCTGTTCTTTTCTATTTTATTTTTGTATTCATCAGTGGTTCTTAACTGATAGTGACCCACATTAGTGGTGACCTTAATACTTAATAGTAGACCTTAATAAACCTTAACATGTTTTATTGTTCCAGATTTTGTAGGTTTTTTTGTAGTTATTATAGTAGTTATTAATAATTCTTGTACATATTAAACACTCCCTGAAAAGAATAATATTAATGAAAAAAAGAATGATGATGATAATAATAACAGGGCTCCACAGTGGCTCAGTGGTTAGTCGCCTCACATCAAGAAGGTCGCTGATTCGTGTTCTTGCTGGGTCAGTTAGCATTTCTGTGTGGATGTTCTCCCCATGTTGGCATAGGTTTTCTTCAGGAACTCCGGTTTCCCCCACAGTCCAAAGATATGCGGTACAGGTAAATTGAATGAACTAAATTGAGTGTATGTGTGTGAATGAGTATTTATGGATGTTTCCAAGTACTGGGTTGCAGCTGGAAGGGCATCAACTGTGTAAAGCATATGCTGGATAAGTTGGCGGTTCATTCCACTGTCTTAACCCTTGATTAATGAAAGAGACTAAGCCAAAGAAAAATGAATGAATGAATAATAATAACAATAAATCAGTGCAATTTTGTCCACTACTCTAACAGAATCTAAAATTATTTAATTTATTATATTCATTTTTGCCAAAATATACTGTTATTGACTTCCTGTTTTTTTTCCCCACAGATGTGCATGCTTTTGCATGTGTATGTGTGTGTGTATGTGTGTGTGTGTGTGTGTGTGTGTGTGAGCATGCAAATGCTCCCGTCTGCGCTGCACCTGAGCAGCATTTAATGAACGGAAACCTTGTAAAATTATCTTTGTTACAGGCACTCAAATAAAAGCACTGCCTCCCAAATTTCAAGTAATTTCATCCTGCCAAAGGCAATGCAGTCCCTCTGCAGCCTCTCTTTTTCATCATCCTTAAATCAAGCCTTTCAAATCTGATTAGAGATATCCCTCAGATGAACGTATACAAATGAAACGTTTGATGAAATCTTGTGCGGCCCTTCTCGCTCAGAATTTTCATACGCACGTTTATCTCTCTCGACACCCAAGAGAAGTCAAGAAAATGTTGAGCACACATTTCTAGGCAGGATCATTTGGGCCAATTACAAACACATGGCACCGATGGGAGGAATAAATTGTAATTTGAGTGTATTGGCTGAAAGCGAAGAAAGCATTTCGGCAGACGCTATACCTGCAGATATGAAAGATTTCTCTGAGTAGTTTCTTTGGAAGCCTTTTTTTAGTGTCACATGCGTTTGGCAGCTCATTGACAGACTTGCTGGTTTATCTTTACCACTTCTGCAGTGTTTGTTTTGACTCCAACGTTCCTGCTCTAATATCAAAGTGACTTCAGCCGAACAGTGCCACAAGATGAGGTAAAGGCCTTTCGCACTCACACTGCATTCGAAACCAGAGCCAGAGCAAGGGACGCCACATCTGGATCTCTCTCCTTGTGAAATTAGTTCAAAGACTCACAGCTCCTTGATTATTTAAACATTGTTCAAGCCAATTGAGGCGCCTTCTTTTCAGAGGGGATGGAACTGTATAAAAATACACCGCAGTCACTTCAACACCCCTGTAAGAGCAGTGAAAAGAGTGGGGGGTGAGGGGGGGAGAGCGGAAAAAAGAAAGAGGCTCCATACGGAGGACTTCTGTGGGCAGCGTGTGTTTGCTTTGAATCCTCTCAAGACATCACGTCGCTTCGGGGAGCCTTTTGACGTGCTCTTTACTCTTTGCGTGAGGCTTTGATGTGGTCTGGATGAGGGTTATGTAAATCAAACCCATAAAATACCGAATCGAGCTCTAGATTTGACTCTCTACAATGCTGTTGTGGCATATGGAACATTAGAACAGATTGTAACGAATTACAAGGGAGCAACCGAGATGAAAACCGAGACCGTTAGTGGTGAATAAAGGTGCAGAAAGTTTGTGACACTACGCTTGTTTGTGTTAACGAAAAGCGACGCCAGCTCTGTCTCCGGGTGATCTCCAGTCCTACAGATTCAGTTGAACTGAACCTAGCTGCTTTAGGGCCAGGGTTCGAATATCTGTCGCGACTTAGATGTGGGAAAAGTTTGTCCTTTACACTCCCCTGTCGCCTGATGCATTCCAGCCCAACAAGTCGAAGAGTGTGAGGGAGTGTGGTCTAAAAATCTGTATTAATGTGTAGCATGTTGACATTAGGGATTTAGAAACGTGAGAGTCAAGCCATCACTGTTCAAACAGGTCAGTGTCACTATCTCACACACACACATAGAGCGCAGGAAGACTTCCTCCTCAGCTCTTTCTCTCTCTCCTGCCTCGCTTGTATCAGAGGAATGGCATTCCTGAGCCATTTCATTGCAGAACAGGAAGTGGGTCCAGGGCCAAAAATGATTAGGGGCTGGGGAAAACATAACATCCCCAGTGCCTGAGTGCTTTGGTGGGAGTTTTGTGGCCTGACACTGTGTCAAACACATGCAAGATAGCAGTCCCTCCACTTAAGAGACCAGATCCATCCACGGCGCTCTGGCTGCCGTACCTGATTCCCACCCTGAGAACACAGCCATAGCCCGAACATTGGGGGATTCTGCACAAACAAGAGGCTGGAGGAATCAAAACTGTGCTGTTGATTTAGTAATAACAATACATTGGACGCGTCTCGAATGTGGTGTTATTGAGATAAATTAGGTAATATGTAATCAGTAAAAAAGAAAACGGTATTGTCTTTCTCGTTGCCCTCTGAACTGTGCAGATTAATTCAGCCTTTTGTTACTTTAACAAAACCTCAGCTCTATAAAAGTTGAAAATAACCTACTTGCAGTCACAACACAGATATGCGTCCAAAGCCAAAATGGCACCAGTCGAATGCAAATGTTTCACATATATGTGATGGAATACGAGTAGCTCCGACGATTTGACATTCGACTTGTGTTTCCCGCGCAGTTTGGGATTATGCCCCATCCAGATCCACTTGGCAGGATGTGTGCCTCAGTTATTAATATTCCACCAGAGCTTAGAGAAAATAAACTCCCTGTCAGAGCGTGTTGCCATAGCATCTGTGGCCGCCACAGAAGTCAAACTTTATTTGGCAGGTCCAAAATGGCTCCGCATGGCTCATTGTTCTCAATGGCTTCATTTTACAAAGAGGCCCCTTTTCAGTAGACGTCAAATTTCCGTTTATTTGCTCTCTACATTAATCATGTCTTTTATGAACAGAGCATAACTTTTTTGTCTTGTTTTTTGAGAAGAGAAAGAAAGGCCAGCAAAACAGGAAGTTTCTCGCAGGGCATGGAACAAAGAATTAAGCATTTTTAGCAAATAAAACGCTGTCCCACTGGTTTTAGCCTATTCTGCACTTTTTCAAGCATGTCTAAACTCAAGGATATCCAATCGAGTTATGATAGACTAGGCAAATTTGCAAAAATTTTATGATCATGGAATATGAAAGTTCTTTGAATAATCTGCAAGAAACTGCACTTTTGAATTTTATGATGATGGAATATAAAATTTCTATAAATAATCTGCATGAAACTACAGTTTTGTCCCATACAGAATAATATTTGAGTCAGTATTTTTTATCAAGATATATACAAAAATAAAAAAAACTAAACAAAAATAACTTAAACGTTTCATGCGAGACTAATACTGTAAATGGAAAAACAGCATAAGCAATACAACTTTTATTTCACTGATATTATACAATATCACTTTTTAAATAATTCTGTGACAACAAAAAATCTTGCTGACCCCAGACTTCTGAACATTATTTAAGAGTACATGCTTTGTATTAATGCTAAATATGTATGGTTGTGGCTCTGTGCACATTAAAAAAAATCATCAAACCAATATCTTTCTTGCATAATATGTAGCTCAAACTGCAACAATACCATTGCAAAAAAGCAGAACATAGCAAGACTAGAATTTATTGAAATGTGATGAGGGAGACTGGGCTTGTTGCATTATTTCAGTGTTGCAGTATTTTAGGATTCTCCCAATCCTTAAAAAAAGTACTGGTTATAAGGTAATTAAATGGGCTAAGGTTGAGTTCAGCAATAGGTTTAGTGATAGTGCCTAATTATTACTCTATGTGATACAAGATAAGAACATTTGAAATAGGGCAGTAAAATAAAGTGCTACCACTGAGCTTCTTAAATATACAGCTAGTTAATTTGGATATTTTATATACTGGATTATCAAATTCATAATTCAACATGGCTACTTATGACAAGTAATGTAATATATAGTCAAAAAGATTTGCAAAGTAAGCAGGATGGTGAGAGGAGCTTTAATAATAAAGGACAAGGATTTCAAGTGTCTCAGGCAGGCCAAATGTATTGTTCTTTCTGCGAGACAGGCTGAAGGAGTCAGGAGCCAAGGAATACACTTTATAGACACAAATACTCGTAAATTGGGAATGTCACCTTAAAGTCAGGGCATTTTTATTATTGTTGGTGGAGCTGCTGAGAGCCTCCGATAGTTTATTCTCCGAGACTCCAGCCGTTCCCAAGTCCAGGAATCCACGGTGTTCCTCCGGCCTCTGTGTGAGGGGCTGACGGGTGCCAGGGGGCACTCAGTAGACCTTGGGCTGATTGATGGCTAATGGCTAACCTATCTGCACACATGACAGGATTATGTTGGCTTTCATTAGAAGATTGAATCCACTTCTGTCACAAAATAGTTTTGCTTTGTAGAAGGGGATACTTAGAGTGAAGGTATTACACTAGACAGTTTAATGAACGCTGCTAAATGTGGTGAGAAGTGCTTTTCTTGCCAACTGTGATTCTGTGGAAAGTTTGATGTCATTAAAATTTGTGGTCATGCAATTTTTATGATTTGCCCACTTGAATGTTTGACTGAGTTTGTTGTGGTTGACTAATTTAATCGGCAAGACCTTTATGCTTAAAATATGACAATAGCATCTGTTTTTTGCTTCAAGATTTTACATTAATTTTTTTTTTTTTACAAAAAAAGCCACACAAGGCAGATCCTAGATATATACACGATAGATAGATAGATAGATAGATAGATAGATAGATAGATAGATAGAT
>CAIGQQ010032765.1:8419492-8448840 GCA_903798035.1 Danio albolineatus
AGATAGATAGATAGATAGATAGATAGATAGATAGATAGATAGATAGACATTCATGTATTCAAGCTAGGCTATTAAGTGGATTAAAGCTAAATGTTACAACATCTGTGAAACTGATTTTGGTGTCATAACACAAACACATGCACACACATGTCCTCAGTTGAGCTTGTAATTCCATGGATAAATGCTTTTAAAAAGCTAAGTTGTATATTTATTTATTTCCCTTCACTATCTGCAGGACGCTTAGAGTAATCTGATTATATCTTCAGCTTCTGAGCGGTTTGTCAGGACTATATACTGCTTGCTGCCTGTGCGCCTTTAAGCATAATGCAGGTATGCTGTAAACATTTCCAGCTGCTCTTCATCTAGTCTCTGCGAATTCTGACCTCTGGGTCTGTCCTCACAGGTCCCCCTGATCTGTAACACTGTTCTGAGATCTGCCATGTTGAGACTACTGTGTGTCCCCGAACAGATGCCTTTCTTCTGGGCCTGGTACTGAGGGAACGAATATTTGTTGTCACAATTTCCGAGGCGCAAAAAGGTTAAAACAAGCCATAAATCCTTGTAATGCCTCCAAATGCCACAAATCTGGAATGGCACATCTATTTGGCAGATGTTGGAACAAAGTGATGCAGAAAAAAAGGCACGGGGAAAATGTGGGAAAGCATATTTCCTTTATTTGGCAGCTTTAGGCTGAGAACGGCTCAGGAGTGATATGTTAAAGTAAATAAATGACACATTAAGATAGTCTGTAATTATATATTTCTGCGAATTAAAAACCTTTCAAGCATTAGCAACAAAGAAAGCCATGTTTGTTTAAAGCTCTGGCGATGGGTCTCAATAAGAACGTCAGCCGTAAGACAAATGCAACATTTCAGCCATCCGGTAATGACCTTGTTGCTCTGGAGGAATAATAGCATCACATCTCTGACATTTCTGTAACAAAGACAACGATCATCTCCATTGAGTGAAAAGAGTGGAAAGTGATCCATGAACTGGAAAGCTCCCTCTGCACTGTTAAATTAAATGAGTTTAAACTTTTATGAAAGAGAGACACCAAATTATAGCTCAAATACTTCCACCGACAACATATAATTTAAAATTCACCAAGGAGATGTCTCCGCTGCCAAAGAGTGCGGTTTTCTTTTGAATGTTTTTCGCATTTGACAGGCTGCAATTATTCAATCCCAGCGAAATGTCACTGATGTTTTTAAACAGACATGCGCCTCTCACCTCAATTAATCAGCCCGGTTCATTTTCTACAGTTTTTACCACGTTCTTGTTCACTCAGGTTGTTTTGAGTTACATGTAAAGAGAGGAGCCTCAAAAATCCTTCCAAAAGCAAAATGATGGAGCGGTAATCATATCAATTTTGTGGTTAGAAGCTGCCAGTGTAGACGGTGTGCTTACTTCAACCTAAAGTAACTTAATACTCTTCCAGTTCATTGGTGGATTCATTAAAGAGCCCTTTCACCTAAACAGGAATTATCAAGCATTTTCCAGAAACTGATTTTGGGGTTTATAACCACATTTTTGTAGTTAAAAAAGGTTTAGGATTCTTTTAGATATCTCAGGTTTTAACACTTTCACACACAAACACATGCAATCAGCCTAGGCTGGTCCCTGGAGCATACAATCACACCGGTGTGATTACAACATTCAAAACACACATATTCAACTGCTGAATTCAAATCTGATTTACTGCAGTGGTGTATAGAAAAAGACACGCAGTGCTTGTTATAAGCCACATCAATTTATCAGTGTTTTCAAACAAATAAAACTTAGTGTAGGTTTTTAAATATAGATATGTACTAGCAAAACAGCATTTATGGTTTGGAAAATAAAATGCTTTAAACAATGTCTATGGAGAAGGTAATAATAATAACTTTTAAAAATATATTTCACAATGTTTCAATTCACACTGAAAGATTCACATGGTTTAGTTTACAAGAAAGTGTACTCTATTCCTCTTCTAGTTAAACCACCACATAATTTCATGTATTAAAAATCCACCAGCTCTGATCTCTCCTGCAATATGGTGGTGCCCATCACTCATCATAAATCAAATAATGTGATCATTACTAAGCTGTTTAAATCCTAATATAATTAGGATTTTAAAATCAAAACACAATATATGCATAACTGAGTGTCATGTAAAAAAACTTGATGAAAACCTTAAAGCAATGCATTCTAAATAATGGTTATTTTAAAAAACAAAAAACCTCAAGCAGGGGGTCAGCAGGAGTATTTCAAACATGCGTGTGAAAAGGATAAATGGTGTAATGACATGTGAACAAAAAATAAGAGGCCTGCAATATGGGTGTAGATATGTAAACTAAATAAAGGTTAAAATAAATAATTATTAAATAATAATATAATAATAATACAACAATAATATAAATAAATAATTAATAACATAATGTTTTATAGATTTTTTTTCAGGTTGGATAAACTTTTGTGTAATGAAATCATTCCATGGATGTTAGAGGTTCTTTATGGATTGGTGCCAATGCAGTGCTAAAGTGCTCCAGGTGTCCTGAGTTTGAATCCCGGACTGTGAACCTTTCCTGGTCCCATTTTTGCTAATAACCATATATTGCTAATATTCCAGCAATCACATATCAGTACAGATTAATATATAAAGTCAATGGACCTCTAGCTAAAACCAAAAAATGACAACAGCAACAAAAAATAAAAACTTCACCGCTCAGTTTATATAATTTTAACAAAATAATCATGTAAGTTATTTTTCATACGTAGAATTCCGTAGATGTCTGTGCCAGTTTATTTGCATTACAAGCTCCTCATAAAGTACTCTAACCAATCCATAAAAAAATAGAAAAAAGGACAATTGTAAATTATTTACTGCATTAATCAACATTATGTTACACATGCTGTCGACAGAGTTTAACTTGTACTGAACCCAGAATATTCCTTTAAGGAAAATTGTAACAGCAGGGAATGAACATCAGCTTCACCAGACAAATGATTCTGTATGCGAGTGGACAGATGAGGGTTTCAGTAGCTGAGCGCTTTGTCTGTGAAACGAGACTTCTGAATGGCTACAGTCTAAATAAATTTTAAACTCACCGCAGGAAGCCAAGACCGTGATCAGAGGTTAAACTGGGCACAGAAAGGTGGGGGACTGTAGTGAGCATCCATCATCTAGGAGCTACATAAATACTGAGGTTTAAATGTTCAGTTATGGCACCAAAGCCCAGATTAAACTGGCCTTCAGAATAAAACAGGATTTGGGGAGCTCGACCCACTTGGCTCATATCCAAGGTGACTGTCACCTCATTGAGATTTGCAGGGTATCCCTTATTACACAGAGTTCATCAACTTTCACTTCAGCATGCTTTTCTCTAGAGTTTCATTGCCATTGGCAGCATTTAACCTTGTGTCTTGCTCTCTCCGAGTCTTGTGGTGGACTCAACTCAACTTTTAATCGAACTGAATCTGATGTGGCTGTCCTGAAGTTTTAAATGACAAAACCAAAATCCTCGCCTCAGGATTAGAATCATCGTCCCTTCGGCTTGCTGACTTCGATATCAAAGCAGTGAGTGATGACAGGATGCCTTCTGAGACAGAAAGGGCATTGGAAAACACACTTTTAATATTAGAGTGTTTCTTCAACTATGGCCTCTTTTATGTTCCAGGCACTGAGTTTTATTTAAGCCAGCAGATTTCAACTTTTCTTTTTCTTCATTTAAAACCCTTTTTTTCTTTATTCAGAATTTTTGAATCTTAAAAGCTTTTTATCATGCCTCAATCATTTATTTTTGTAACTTTTAAAGTGTCTTTTGGATTTCCTTTTTTTGTAATATTAAAATAGTATGTAATATAATATTAAAATAAAACAAATGTATTAACTATGTCAATCATTTTTGTATGACTTTTGTATAAATTATATTTTATATACATTTTATATACAGTTTCTTAAACAGTGTCAATTCTTGATGATATATATTTATATAATTTATTTGTATTCATATAAGTGTAAAAATACAAAAAAAGTATAAAAAGTATAAAATATAAAAAAGTATATAAAAAAGTTTTCTGATATTAAAAAAATATCAAACACAATGCATCACTTTAAATGTCGAAGAATTTTCTGATGATTCAGAAAACAGAAGTTTCCCTTTGTAATCCTTGTAATCCATCCAAATGAAATAAACTGTCATTTATTTTGAGTTACAGTAAGCCCCCAAACCAAAAATGCCCATAGTTGAAGAAATCTTTCAAAGGTGTAAATAGTTTGTTAGCAAATATTAATGTTGGGTGAACTATCCCCACAAACCTTCAATGAGTAAATTAAGCAGGGTATTTCAAGAGTTCACACTTAAGGCCGGCTCACACTGTTCAGTTTTCTTTCAAATCCTAAACGATTGTGTAATGTCAGACTGTGCGAACATGGCTCACATTACACTGTAAGATAAGACTGAACGACAACGAAGACACACCAAACACAAAAGAAAACACCCCTGGAGTTTAACATCATCCAACCGTGACACTTTCACTATGAAATGACTCCTCACAGCAAATATAAACAAACTGTAGTGCAAATTTTGCATACACCGTGCCTCAATAATAAAACCAGGTAGAAAAAAAACTGTTTTGACATTTTCCCGTGGTCATTTGAATTGTCGCATAGATTGCGTCATCAAATTCAGTGCTCGTATTGGTTCTTGAATTGACGTTCATCGCAGCTGTTGTCAAAATGCAGGGGAGTGTCTGAAGGAACAATCATCTCAGGAAAAATCTGATTGCAACAGGCATTAAACTGCTGTCAAAACAACGACAAAGATCACAGATTTTAGCCCAAAATTTCAGGAATCTTTTAGGATTTCCCAAATCTGTCTCAGATGACAAAACAGGGGCTGAAATCACACAGTGTGAGCAGGGCTTTAGCTGATGATTGATTATAAAGCTTCTTTGGCATGCTGTCCCGGGAGAGAGCACTGAACTCGATCCTCGAGCCCGGGGATCCCTTCCATTTGCAAGGCAAGAGGAGAGTTTGAGATCAGGTAGACCTCGAGAACTCCCCTGCTGTTGTAGCTAACGAACAGATAGTGATTGGTCTTAAGAGATAACTACTTACTAGGAGCATGTCTAAAGAGACGATTTGAATTAATCAATTAACTTAAGTTGCATGTTTTGGGATGGTGGGAGGAACCCAGGGGAATCCCACATGAGCACTGGGAGAACGCGTGAACTCTACACAGAATCGTCGGCTTGCTCGGTAAGGACTTTAGCCAGTGACGTTCTTGCTGTGAGGCAACAGTGCTAACCACTGGGCCACTGTGCGACCCATTTAGGAAAGGACAAGGAGTAGGGATGGAAGGGTGGATTCTTCAAAACAAAAATGGCTGTGATATGGAACTTAGAGTATTTATAGTGGCTTAGGAATCGTCTGATTGGTTAATCATAAATTGGGTAATGCAGGACCAGCCACAAGCAATCATAAGCACAGAATCCTCTCGAAAATTAGTCTATGAATAAACTTCACTTAATTTTCAAAGGATCATATTTCAAAATTTTACAACGGGACAACCCATTTAAGTTGAAAAATACCGTGTGTTGGCATACAAAGAGCTCCCCGATGAGATAACCCTGGAGATCGGTGAGGAGGTCACACTGAACTCCACACCAGATTAAGGAAAAAAACATTTTTATCCATGCTTGTCTTGACCGGCTGTTCAATTTCAGCAGGACACGTCTGGCTCCAGCTCACCGACAGCAATATGCCCAGTACATCTGTATCAGCACACTGAACACTTCTTGTATCTGGCCGGATTAGTTCAGATGTTCCCAGGGACAAGAGCCCTGTGCTCTGGAACTGCCGACACAGGTGGCGTCCTGCTCTCAATCCCGTCCTAAAACGGCTTTGCAGCTGCCCGTCAGAAATAAAAAAAAGAGGAGGCAAAAACATCTGTCCGGAGATTGCTTTTTTAAGACTGATTAATGAAAATAAAGCTGCTCCACCAAATCCTCTACCTTGTCTGAGTAGTTTTTCCAAGTTGAACGCCCATGTGGTGAGATAAAAAAAAAATGTCAGGAGTGAAGAGGTCTTGTAAGCCTGAGTTAAATCCTCGCCCCGATGGCTTAATGTGTGGCAGTTTGATGTTGTAAGGTGTATTATAGGTCATAATAATGTTGTGCTCTTTCAGGGTTTTTTAATGCTGATGTTTCATTGCTATTGTTAGTTGCAGAGATCTGATAAGATTGTTTTCCGGTGAGAACATAACCAGATTGTTTTTATTTGCAAAAATTCACAACACTGTGTTTGGAATATTGTATTGTTTCATATCGGCGCTACTAAACAAAGGTCTCTCACGCACATTGCGTTGATTTATTTATTTTTTCAATTATAACAGTCACTATGTCTGCCAGTGGGTTTTACAAACATTCACCTAATAAGAAGTGTCAAAAAAAGAGTTTGGAACATCTGCTTGTTTTAATAAAACATGGACATCTGCAAGTGTTAATAAAATATATAGTCGTTTATATAAGTACAGCCTCTTCTTTACTTAAGAAACACTTTTTAAATGTTATATTGTCTTAAATAGTCTTTTTTTTTTAAATAAGAAACATTTGATCTTTGGTATTTGCCAAGTGATTTGTATTCAGTTTTTAAACAGATGTACAAACGCTCTGCTCCTATTTTAGGAATATTTCTGGAAGAAAAAAGAAAACAACCACTGTTGTGTGATAGTTCTTATACATTAAAAAACCTTGATATATTTAATTTTGGGGTGGCACGGTGTCTCAGTGGTTAGCACTGTCACCTCACAGCAAGAAAGTCATTGGTTAGAGTCCCCGCTAAGCCAGTTGGCAATTCTTTGTGAAGTTTGCATGTTCTCCTTGTGATCGCGTGGGCGCATCCTCCAGGTGCTCCATTTTCCCCGACAGTCCAAAGACATGCCCTATAGGTGAATTGAATATACTAAATTGGCCGTACTGTATGTTTGTGTGAATGAGTGTGTATGGGTGTTTCCCAGTACTGGGTTGTGGCTGGAAGGGCATCCGCTGCATAAAACATATGATGGAATAGTTTGCGGTTCATTCTGCTGTGGCTACCTCTAAACTAGAGACTAAGCCAAAGGAAGGCGAATGAATGAAATTGAATTATAGGGTCTTTGATAATACATTCTTACAGTCGTCATTACAAATACCTGTGTGTTTTTGTTTTCTTGGTGAAGTGAATAACTCGATAATGTCAGCGCGTGCATTGTTAAAACTTGATATTATTATAGACAAATATTGCACACTCCAAAACACGAATGTTTAATCACATGTAAAGCCACACAATCAGATTTGACAATGCAGTCTTTAGTTAGTCTGTGAAAAATTACTTTTATTAAGTTCAATAATTTTCCCAGAGATGGGTTGCAGCTGGAAGGGCATCCGCTGTGTAAAACAAATGCTGGATAAGTTGGCGGTTCATTCCGCTGTGGCAACCCCAACTTAATAAAGGGACTAAGCCGAAAAGAAAATGAATGAATGTTGTTTGAACAAACAGCAAACATTATTTGTTGAGTGTATTTAATTATTGGACGAGCAAGGTTTCTGTTCACAGCAGTGGATTAAAAAGATTTTAAAAGTTAACTGTTTATATCACAATTTTATTGAATTTTACTTGAAAGTTGCATTAAAAGAAAAACATATACAGTAATTCGATCGCAAGTCTGAATGCATTAAAACTGAATATACTGCAATTTAAAGGGGAAAAAGCACCTTAAAATCTCAAAAGATAATTAATCTAATCAAAAGAATTGTGACGATTTTATTTTGTATATTTGTTTGCAAACTGGCTGCTACTTTCACATTATTCAAGAAGTCATGAGGGGTTTAGGGGTTTTTCGAACTTTATAAGCCAGCTGTTCTCTCTCAGGTCCTCTGTACAAGAAGGCCATCAGGTTGTTTCTGGTTTATTCATCACTGGTTCTTCAGAGAGTCAATTTAATGTTCTGAGTTTTGCTTTGGAGAACATGCTGGACTGTGGACCTCCACAGGTGGGAAATGAATTAGAGGAAGTGGAGTTCATTGTGCAGTGCATACAGTTTTGATTCCTGCTGAGAGCTCTTTGTATGTGGTCTCTAATGGCTGCTAAGAGTCCCTCACTCTTTGGAGGTGTTGATACAAAGGCCATATCAGGCATGAGTATAATCACAGTTTGCTCATACACACACAGGGAACGGCAGTTTTCATTCAGGGGTTTCACAGCACAGGCAGCTCATGTTTCAAAGCAATAGATAAATGCAACCGTTTAAATCAGCTCATCGAAGTCCTCCACTTGTTGTTTATTTGTTAAATCATATTTTTTGCATCCCTCATTGTCCATTTAGTTGTTTTTAATATATGTTTAACTAAATTCATTATAAAATATACAGATCAAACAAGTTACTGTTTAAAAGGCTGGGTTGGTACTTAATTATAAGTGATTGTATAGTTTTATAAATTATACTTATATATTTTATAAATAATGAGTAATTATACTGTTGTATGTATGCATTTATTATTTAGTTTTAATTGACCAAAAGTGATTTTTTTGTAACAAATATTAATATGTGAAATAATTGCTATTAAAAACAACTATGAATGCAGTTTTGGTTGTATTTATTCCTTTATTTTGTAGTGCTATGAGCACCAAGTCAGGCTCCAGTGTTAAACGTTGAAATGCCATTATGAATAAATTACAACTATAATACAATGAGAAATTATGATGATGAACGGTCGGATGGATGGATGGATGGATGGATGGATGGATAAACTATATAGTAATTAAATATGTAAACTGTAAACTGTATACTAATTAAGATAAAATAGCAAACTTCTAAAATGTTTACAGACTACAGATAACAGATTTTGCAGCATATACTACACTGACATCCTTCAAAAAATAAACAGAAAAAATACATGAAAAAAAATCATGTTTCAAATTAAACTCACTATATATGTCTTCTATGCTGAATTTTGAACAATTTCTGGGTTCACCAATTTTCCTTTTATGCTCCTGACAACATTCTTTTTTTATTTCCAAATGCGCAGTTTGTAAAAATTTTGTAAACGCTGAATAAATGCGCTAAAATGGTCAGCGTGATTAGCCTGTATTATTTTTCTTCTAAAACTGACAAATCCGCCATAATCCGTCATCCAAGATAACACGCGGAAAACTTGAAGGACACACCGCCAGAGAGAAATTACCAATATTTCTACTTAAAGAAGCACTCTGGCACTTTTTAATGTGTATGCTTAACTGGCTGGCCCATCATTTCTGATTACACTAAAAGCATCTGACACATGCTAATTATATTCAATTTATCAACATTTGTTTGATTACTAATGACATGGGTGTCACGAATGGCATGTTTTCTCATGATGTGTTCACTGTCTTGTCCAAATGAGCTGTTTTTTAATTTTTTTTATTTTACCCTGCAGAAAAAGCTTTCTGTAACGAACTAGCCGGCCCTTACCGCTTCCTCATTTGTGTATCACTGATGTTAGTGCAGTCAGCTTGAGATGTCAGGCAACTGGAAAAAGAACACACTGCTCAGAGCACTGATGGAGAGAAATGACATGGTCTCCAAGTGAAGCATGGGATAATTTCAAGTCGCTAACAGCAGTAATGTACTGGGGAACGTCGAACTCGCTGATCTCACAAAAGGGCACGTTGGTCGTTTCTCACACGGATTAGGCTGATAGTTGGTTCGTGGGTTCAACATTGTTGTGATAGCGCAATCCGACCAGGTGGACTCACGGGGGCATGTTGCTTTTCTCTAATCCGCGTGTAAAACGGAAGTGTAAATGTTCTGCTTTGTTTAGAGTCACTAAGGCATACGCTCAGGGAAAATCCAGCGTGTTTCCCATTTTAATACCTACCTCCACGAGGGTAACCAATCCCAGATGTGCTCCAGCACAAAATACATTTTCACTCTCTTTAAAACCTCTTTTTTTTCCCTCCCTCCCTCCTGACTTGGGGTCAATGACTTGAGTTTCAGCTGTAGTGGAAGCTAAATATAGATTTATTGAGAGTCACTAAACGACTTGTTTTTAGAGCATTTGTCAATGCAGTCCTTAAGAGAACAAATATTTATGCATTTTTAAATGGGGATACGTCCGGGAGAGTGGCGTCGCTCTTCCTGGGGCTGACGTGAGAATGCAGTCCACCGCGTGTCAGGTTTTAGTAAATCAAGATAATTGGTCATTTAAAAACAGGCAGACACTAAGCGAGAGAGAGAGAGAGAGAGAGAGAGAGAGAGAGAGAGAGAGAGAGAGAAGAAAATGCTTTAACGGTGGCCTGGTCCATCAGCGTCTCTGGCTGAAATAATAGACAAGGCAAGAACAATAATTTGTTAAGAGGTGAAAAGGCAGCAGTCCTCCTGTTTGAGAGGCCGCTGTACACAAAGCAGCGCATCGCAAACTCGAACTGTGAGAAAGTACTGGGCCGGGATAGAGGGGTAGGAACGTGTGAATCTGTAGTGTGTTATGATAGCTCTGTACGGGGCCCCCAGAGCGATGTCCTCTCCACGTTTTGGATCACCTAGGGGGTCCTTGCATCCTGTTCTTCTCCAGCAGAGAGAGGTGGGAAGTTCCCCCGACAGGAAGTGGGCCTGTCAGATGTGCAGATTGTGAGGGCCTTGAGAAAGTTTGGGGTGTTTGGCTTGCCCCGTGCTTTCCCAGGCAGAAGAGCCTCAGGAAGGACTCATGAGCCGGGTATTTAGGCCTGTTTCCTTTTTAGATGTTCTTCGCGTTTTAGAGTATATTTCCTGAGTGATTGGATGAATTGGTATCACCGCGCTCTTCTTGTTATTGTTTTGTCTCCTGAATTGCGTATTGGGCAGAGTTTATCTTTAGTGATGCCTTCTTTATCTTATGTTTCTCTTTTTTGTCTTGGAATCTGCCTCTATACACCACTATTTGATTTATGCTATACACAATATCACAAAAATGTGATAAATGTGTACACTTTTTGATATCTAAAATATCTCGCGCCAGCTGTTCTTGCGTAAACCCACCGGAGGCCACTGTTAACTGACTGACTGACCGACCAATCGACTGACCCATCATCCTCCTCCTTCCCTAAACCCAACCAAAATTAAACCCTTCCCTAAACCCAACCTGATTTCTGGAACTGCTCTTCACCAAACTCAAACCTTGTCATCGCGGTCAACTCCTCTCTGTGTCTGAATGCTGCCAATGTACATGGCGTGCTAATGGGACAAACTAATTGCAGTGGGAGAGTCTACCACACAGAGGTAAGTGGTCAGCTGGTATGCACAAAAAGAAACGCCGTCATACCGCCTGTAGCATTCATTTAAAAAATTTAATGCAGCCATACGTACCTCTGACTACATAACATTCGGTCTCCAGAAATGTACGTAAGACTGCGTTTTCAGAATGAGCCTGAGCTGCAAAAATCACAATAAGACTATAAATTGCACAATTGTAACTTTATTTTTTGTAATTGTGATTATTTCTTATAATCATTTATCCTCTCATAATATGATGTTATTTGTTTGTAGGTGGGACTTTTTTACTGAACATAGCTACTTTATATTTCAATATTGGGGGGTTATACAGACATGGCTATTAGGAATGCACACTTTTTATATCACATTGAATTATACCATGTCCCTTATTTACAATAATATATATATGTAAAGAGCAGTTCCATATGTGAGGTTGGGTTTTTTTGAGGTCTTGATATATATATATATATATTTCATGAGTTCAAAAACACAGAAATGTCACTTTCATTGTAAACGTATTAAAAAGAAAGCTGTTACAAAGCTGTTTTGTTCACAATAAATTATTTGTGCCTCAGGCTGCGCAGATGAAATGCATACTATTTTGTGTAAAGTCTGACGCTTGGTGATCTTAAATTCTAAGATGGAATTAAACCAAACTGATCTACTAGATTAAAAATTACAACAGACTAAGGCATTTCAGTATGATCAAACAAACATTTGAGTTGATTTGCTAAAAAAAAAATTATTCATATAGTCGAAAAATTCAGTCACATCCAATGTGATGCAAAGTGCATTTCTTATGTTTCAAAAGTTCACACTTAGCTGATGATTGATTATAAAGTGTGTTTGGCATGCTGTCCCGGGAGAGAGCCCTGAGCTCATGAAATCCTCGAGCACAGGGCTCACTCCCGTTGTAAAGCGAGAGGGAAGTTTGAGCTCAGGTAGATCTTGAAACTCTCCTGCTGTAGTAGATAATGAAGAAATAGTGATAGTTCTCAAGAAATTTGCATGTTTTTGGATGGTGGGAGGAAACCGGGGGACCTGGGGGAAACCCACGCGAGCACAGGGAGAACATGTAAACTGAACAGAAACAGAAACGTCGGCTGGCTTAGTAAGGACTTTAACCAGTGATGTTCTTGCTGTGAGGCAACAATGCTAACCACAGGGCCACCATGCCACCCATCTAGGTAAGGTGGAGGAGTAGGGGTGGACGGGGGGTGGGGGGAGGGGTTCTTCAAAACGAAGATGGTTGTGATATGGAACTTCTAGTGGCTTAGGAATCATATGATTGGTGAATCATGAATTGGCTAATGCATGACCAGCTGTGTTCAATCATAAGCACCAGATCCTCTCAAAAATAGTCCATAAATAAACTTCATAAATAAATAAACTTTGTTTGTCTGTTCATTACATATTGAGAAAAGCTTTTTTTTGATAAATGCATTTTCATTGTTTCATTTTCATTAAAAATTGTTTCTTTTTTTTTCATTATTTCATTAAAAACGCATGTACCTAAATTGAGCAAAGATTTTTTTGTGCAGTTTTAGAATTTAAAAATGATAAGCCAATTGAAACCTCCTTATTGATAATGTCTATTCATTTATGTAAGGTTATATGATACAAATTATATACAGACAGTTGTTCTCATTATTATTTCAGGTTCTCCACATTTATTTTACTTATCTCAAATGCAGCCCTGTCCAGAAGTGGCTACTGCACACAGGGCCTCTACTAATACAACACAACCCATTTCAGCACTGAAACTGAAAGGAAATATAATTAGGACCCATACTGTCTTAAAGCTAAAGGCCTCAAGCTCTCTCACCTTCATCATGAGATATAATCTCCCCCAATGTGATGTGGCTAAGCCTCTGGCCATCATGATAGTGATGTGCAGACATGTATCAGCACTGCCCTTCCAGTACCACCCTGGGTTTAGCCCACAAGTTACAGACCTCAGTGCTGCATGCGTGAACAGTTCAGAGATGTAGACAAGGCAGATTACTGAAGCCTTACAAACTCATATAAGAAAATAGCAAGTTACTCTCTTAGAGATCTGTATTGTAATGCAACATTATAATGCTTTTGATTTTCTGTTTTATTCCTTATTTACTGAAATATTTATGATGTGATTTCTGTGTAATTACATAGTGGCTAATGTATAATTTATAACTGTATTAAAATTGTATAATATAATAATGTACTACAGTATGTAACTTAGTTTAAGTCATTTTGTTCATTCTTTTGTGGAAGGACCCCTTAAATTAAAAAGATCACCTAAATACAGTATAACAGGATCAACACATTTCAGGTTGAGCCTAAGCTGGTAATGTCTGCTAAAACATGGTTTTGCCATGGCATGAACAAATTACCTTTTATATATTATTATATTAAAAACAGTATATTAATAAGCAATTGCTTATTTTGCATAAGTATGTTTTTTCAGTGGGCGCCACGGTGGCGTAGTGAGTAGCACGTTCGCCTCACAGCAAGAAGGTCGCTGGTTCGATCCCCGGCTGGGTCAGTTGGCATTTCTGTGTGGAGTTTGCATGTTCTCCCCGTGGTTGCGTGGGTTTCCTCTGGGTGCTCCGGTTTCCCCCACAGTCCAAAGATATGCGGGACAGGTGAATTGGGTAAGCTAAATTGTCCATAATGTATGTGTGTGAATGAGAATGTATGGATGTGTTTCCCAGAGATGGGTTGTGGCTGGAAGGGCATCCGCTGCGTAAAACAAATGCTGGATAAGTTGGCGGTTCATACCGCTGTGGCGACCCCGGATTAATAAAGGGACTAAGCCGAAAAGAAAATGAATGAATGAATGTTTTTTCAGTTTTTTTTTACCACGTTTTTGTATTTTTGGTTCTTTGTTTTGTTTCTTTGAATTTACAAACTGTCATTTTTAAGGTGCTCTTTTTTTTCACATGAAACATGTATTGTTCTCTGATGAGTCCACTTTCTTCTCCACATCCGGGAGAGTTACAGCATGGAGAAGCTCCAAAGAAGCATAGCACCCAGACTTTTGCATGCCCTGAGTGAAGCATGGGGTAGATCAGTGATGGCTTGGGCTGCAATATCATGGCATTCACTATGCCCAATACTTGTGTTACATGGGCACACCACTCCCAAGGACTACCAAACCATTCTGAAGGACCATGTGCACCTAATGTATACAAAAATTGTATCCTGAAGGCGGTGTCGTGTATGATAATGCACCAATACACATAGAAATACTGGTGACAGATTGGTTTGAGAACATGACAGTGAAGTTGAACATCTCCCATGGCCTGCACAGTCACCAGAGCTAAATATTATTAAGCAACTTTGGGGTGTTTTAGAGGAGCAAGTCAAGAAACATTTTCCTTCACCAGCATCACATAGTGACCTGGCCATTATTCTGCAAAAAGAATGGATCAAAATCCCTCTGATCAGTGTCCAGGACTTGTATCAGTCATTCCTAAGACAAACTGAAGCTGTATTGGCCACAAAATGAGGCCATACACCATACTAATGAATTATTGTGGTCTAAAACCAGGCATTTCTGTTTCATTTTCCAACCCCTATATGTGTAAACGCACAAACACACACACACACACATTAAGATTAAAATCTCGTAATTATCAATAAGACGTTAATTTTTGACCTCACTATTATCATCTTAAAAACCATTTTCATGTGGAGTACAAAAACGAGGTTAATCATAAGATAATCACACCGACCTCGGGATAGGTCAAGTTGCTCTCCAGCTACCCAGAGCGCACTACACGCGGTGTCACTGCTGTGTTAAAAGGAGAGCATAACCCCTTGGGGGCCGGACTAATGGCTGCATTTAACGTGTGTGAGTGTGTGTGTGTGTATGTCCATTTGTGTTCAGGAGGGCTCCACTGTTTCCCCTCCCACTCAGGTCACTGGTAATGCACTCGTTGAACATCCTGGCCTCCACGTAGGGGGAAGGAAAAATAAATAGTAGCAAAAGAACGCGTCTGGGATCTGAGGGAGGAATGCAGCGGGGCATGGGAACGGCAGTCGCCCACGAGGATACTTTGGCCAGCCATTAAACGCCACCTCACCGTCATTACAGCACACACACACCCAGTCCCATGCTATCACTCCATCCATCGGTGCTCGTGGGGGCTTGAGAAAAAGAGTGTGGGCGCCGTTCCTCATCCAGAAGTGGGCAGGAATTACAACACCTTCTTCTCATTTGCTGTCTTTTCCTGCCCCTCTTTTCTCACAAAGTCTTTCTTACTCTCTGGGGGAGGACGTCCGAAATCCTGAAGACAGGAAGGCCTAAGTTGCAAGCTTCAGACAGCCGGCTGAATCTACACTAAGGACAATTTATTTTAACCGTGGGAAGGGGGAGGGCGAATCGGGTGTTGTTTGAAGGTTTAAAGATGACAAGGCCTAAGGTCCACCAGGGAGGTTGGGGGGGAGCATGTTGTTCCCACGAAGAGCGAGGGCCGGAGGGGTTCAACTCCCCGACTTGCGGGAGCTGACGCACAGAGGAGCGATGACTGCAAGAGGACTGTATGCAGGACGCTCATGTCAAGAGAGGAGGGAGGCAGATAAGGAGCACTGCCTCATTAGTTTGGCTAATGTTAACAGAGTCGACAGTGGAGAGTAGAGAACAGGTCACAATAAGAACGGCGTCTTGAGTTTGAACAGGGGATGGATGGAGAGCAAAGGCCAAACACAACAAGTTCCTGAACTTTCCTTGTTGAATATGCTGCAGTTACTGGAGATGCATGAAACATTGTGTAGTGTTTTGATAGCTACGAGATGAACAGCCAGTGGCACAGATTTCATTTGTAGTTGGGAGAACACTTTCTCTCCGTTCAATAGATAAATTAATAAATAAATCAACTGATATGTCTATTAGTAATAAGTTAACAGACCGTCTAGGATAGGGAAACAATGACAAATATATGGATGAAAGATGAAACATCCCATGTTGGAGTCTGCATCAAATAAAATGTACAAAACCATTAACTGTACCTTTCATATACCTAAGAACATGATGAAACTTTTTTATACTGATGTGTACTTAACACACATAAAATAAGTGAACATACCAAAATTATTCAATTTTTAGATTAAAAACACACTGCTGACTGATTACATTATTAATAATCTGTTTTTTATTTATTTAATTTGTTAGTTAGTTAAATCGCGGTCAGTTAGGTGTGGTAGGAAGGTAGGTTTGTTGATATTGTTTATATACAAAAAATTAATTGAATTTTTGTCTAGCTATCTAAAAAAAACACACACACTTCATTCGCTGTACGAGTAAAAAATAAAGCTTTTTTTCCCCCTATGGACATTGTGTCAGTTGTCACTGTGTATAAGAGAATGACTTGTTATAAGGGTTTGTTAAACCTATGTAATAATATGTAAATTAGTATGTATAACAGTATGTTAATTTTTAGGCCCAATCCCTTCCCCTTCCCCTTGGCCCTTACAACCGAGGGTTAAGGGGAAAGGCTTTAAAACTTACCCCTAAGAATTGGAACAGCACTTCAACACCTGCATACGTCATCATATGCCATCGCGATCTCTTGCTTCATATGAGATCAGACGATCACGACTGCTGTAGTTATTCCAGTTGTGTTATTTTTTAGTGTTTATCTTCAGAAAATCACTGAAGGCCTATATTATGTTATCATAACAATCTAATGTTACAATAAGATCGTAACTATACGCTGTATTTACACAGTGGCCATATTTATCCATGTAAACACACGAAAACAACATTAACATTATAGCAGACACTGTAAAAAGCTCATTCCCAGACACTAGACATTACTGACAGGGTATTCGAGTGTCAGAATGTTGTATTCTGGGAAATATTCTTAGCCCTCCATTTTAGGTGTGGTCCTGAAAAATCTTCGTCGCCCTTAGCCCTACGCCTTCAAGCTAAAGAGAATTGGGACACCACTACCCCTTGACGTGAACGCGCAAAACGAGGGGTAGGGGGAAGGGGAAGGGCTAAGGGGTAGAATAGGGATTGGGCCTTAGTATTCATGTTGCCTGTATGGTGCAGTGAATTACTGTATTAGAGTGGCTCAGCTACTGGTTTCATTCTGACTTATTCCAGAAACCTTGTATTCAATCAGCCTTAATAATCCTTTGTTGAGAATAAAATACAAAATGTAAAGTTTCATGCACATGATCTGAGATTAATTTCTATAACCTGTGTGGTACATATCGAGAACAAATAGTATCTCTTAATTGAATTATTGAGCATTTGTGAGACATTTTGAGAACATTTCTGATGAGATTAATATGAAATCGGTAGAAGCAAATGAAGTCATTTTGTAAGCCATAAATCTCAATCTGTCTGTGTCATAACAATAACTATTTCAACTGTCATTATAACCGGCTTAAAAGATGAAAGATTCCCTTATTTGACTGTGAGGAATGAGACATGCCAAGAGGAACATCCCTATTTCAATACGGTGCAGCTAAACAAATTTCTTAGCTATGTTTAAACTACAAGTTAATTAACAAATTCTTAATTGAGTACAAGGTACATAATTATTTCATAAGCAGCATAAATATAATTCCACTTTCCATTTCAAATGTTCGTCTTTTTTTTGTCTACAGGTTGGTTTAATTATGCTAATGAAAATCCAAGTTTGCACAACCTAGGCTTTGATGTTCTCTAATTGTTGAGATCATCAAAGGCAGAATTGCCATTTGGTGTGAATAAATGTAACACTTTCTTCATTAAAGGGAGTCGTATGTTAATGAAGGTGCGGGTAATTAAATATGGATGAATCCTGGAATGTTTAACAGGAACATTTGTTTCACCATTGGCACGGGAAAATGAAGATGGTTGAAATAACAGTTCAAATGAGAGGAGATCAGACAGAGACTAATCTTTCCGTTTCAGGTTGTTTTCTTAATTTGGAAAGCTCCTGCAGGAATTTGCTTGTTCGTTTGCATATTCTGATTGGCATAATCATGAAAGCTGTTTGAAAACATCACTACTGATACCTTATTCTGTTCCTCTCTTTGACCTTTGACCTCCGGGTGAGCAATCAGTAATGTGAACCCTTCATAAATAAAACTATTATTCTGTCATTAAAAAAAAGGTCTACTCTTTGATTATAAAATGATTTACACACAAACGCATACAATACTCGCATACTGACTGCATCAAAAATACTTTTTTACAAGATGGAGATGTACAAATGTGTATGAATTTTTAATTTCCTAATAAATTCACATTTTCATTGTGTTGAACTGGATTCCAAGGAGCTCTATGTCAAGTCAGTCTTTGAAAGTATTATTTTTCAGACAGCTGAAAGTGTTGAAATGTATGTATTTTTAAAACAAAAACACTAGTTTCACTGTAAACCATGTAACCCAAATTTTTTTTTTTTTTACACATACACACTGTTTACACTCGGCAACATTTGCTTTTAAAAATGACCAAAAGTTTAAAAAAAAAAAGAAAGCCAGACAAGTGTGAATCTACCCTTCAAGGAGTCATTGTGTATATTCAGCCCAGGCTAATTGAACAAATGAAATTTAAAATACATTGCTCTGGGACGTTTCATTTCAAGTTTTAGATCAAAAATCCACTAGAGGGCACCATCTACAATTTCTGAAATATAAATCTGAAATATAAATCATTTTGTTGTACATTTCAGATACACATACTTTATGTACACATGCAGACTTGTGGTACAGACCACCTAGACCAGGAATCGGCTAAATTAAACCCTTCCCTAAACCCAACCAATAGTGTAGTCAAAAGCAAATATCAAGAGAAAAGTGCAACGTGACCAAGTCATTTTACCTTTATTTTGCATTACTTTTTATTTATTTTGTGGCCATTTTGTGGAACCCAAGTGCTTTATATCAGGAAAATACTGTACAAATTGAGTGATACTGACCACACCAAATAAATAAGAGATAAATAAGATAAATAAGTGATAAAGATAAATAAGTGAGGCAAATGTATTCTATGAATACAAGTATGGACATCTTTTAAGGTGTATTAATGTATTTGATGATGTGAAAACTGCACAAAAATAATCATCTATTCAACAATATTATGTCCCTCTAAATATCTTTACTGTAAAAAGGAACAAAAGTTGCCGTCATACTGCCCGTAGCATTATTTTACCTAGAAACTCCAGTCAAACATATGTAATACAAGAAACTAAATGCATTGACAAACACAAATAACACTTTTCTTTCTTTTCCATTTCTTGACATTAGTGAGTACAGTATCCCAGCTTTCTTTGAGTACCTCAATTTAATATGTAAAAAAATCTGTAAAATGTATTATTATACACTACAATTCACACAACTAACACACCATCAGCTATTAGTGAAAACAAATATCTAGTGGCCACCAATCCATGACCTGTCAATCCATAAAGCTTACATTAAATGCTTGTAGTAAGCGACCTATAAAACAGGACCTTTGCTAAGTATTATTAAGTCCTGTTACAGAAGGCTTTAACAGGCACCGGTGATGTGTGCATTAGGCCTGCTGGTTAAGTGCGTCATAATACACTGATAAGCTGGGAACAGATGTGTCTGCCTGTTTACCATTGTTTTGCTCTACGCAATATGATAGATAAAAATATTCCCTGTCCTAATAGGCTTTTTTCACTCTTGCAGCTTTGCCATTTGGACTCTTGACATTCATTTAACCTCACGAAGTGAATGTTATGTAAACACTTATCTGCGAAGTGAAAGGCGGTCAAATTCGTTGTACACCACAGGCCACCCTCTGATGAAACCACTTTCCTACAAACATAATTTATGAGACATTTGTTCAAGGTCTGAGTCATGGGCATTCATTGTAATATCCCTTTTTTCCCCCATGTACCTTTTCATATACTACCTACTGGGTCGGTGTACAATAGAATGGCTAAAGTTACAGCAGTGTACAGATAAAACCCTAAATATAATGAGCCTTGACACCAAGCAAGCCAATGCCATAATCACAGATATGCTTTCCCTGTTTTTCCCACTTCTTCATACGTCTTGGGTCTGGATATGATCTCATATTTCAAGCACTTGTAACATCAGATAAGGATTCATTGTCCCACTTAAGGCTTACTCTGTTTTCCCAAGTCCTGTTCTATCTCATACAGGAAAGAAAAATCACCTGTGCCACAACCTTCCACCAAAATAATGTGGGACAAATAGGAAACGGTGATAACGGATATTATATTTCTGTGAAAATGTCTGCGACCAGGCCTTCTCAAGACAAACGCCCTGCTTTCATAAATGTTTACGAGGGGAATGTTACTGTCGGCTTGTATTTCTTTTTAAGTGCACGTGGTGTTGAATGGCTTTACTCTCTCTTCTCCCCATCAGGACTAGATCCATCTAGGCAATTGTGATACATCATGGATTTGGCAACATAAAAAGATCACACTTTACTTTGACCTGCTCATGTGTCATATTAATGTGCAATGCACATGTACAATGTAAATGTAAAGTGTTGCCAGGAAAAATGGACAGTAAAGCAAATCTGAGCAGTTGCCAACCCTTTTATTTAAAAGAAAATCAAAAAGAACGAACGAACGAACGAACGAACGAACGAACACCGTTCAAGAATTATACAATATGTCAAGAATTAAGCTGGAAAAGCCAGAATAGTTTAGGTTTTGTTATGAAATTGCTACAGTTTCAGATGATGTTGTCATCAGACTTTGTGCTTTCAAAGTGGGAATGTAACATTCAAGCTTATCAGTTTTGGTAAAGAACAAAATTACTAGGATACACTTTCACTTGAACATGAAACAACTCAAGTTCAGCATACCTACCCCCTTTCAACTATTGATATTCATAAAAATGACAATAATAATAGCGTTTCTCTTTTTGAATGATTTTTTTTATTATGCAGAAACGAAATATTTAGATTTATTTTGCTATAAGCGGAGCGACATGGTGGCTCAGTGGTTAGCACTGTTGCCTCACAGCAAGAAGGTTGCTGGCTCGAGTGCCAGCTGGGTCGGTCGGCATTTCTGTGGAGTTTGCATGTTTAGTTTAGTTATAAACTAAACTGACCAATGTTGTGTATGTATGAATGAGCGTGTATGGATGTTTCCCAGTACTTGGTTGCAGCTGGAAGGGCATCCGTTGTGTAAAACATATGCTGGATAAGTTGGCAGTTCATTCTGCTGTGGCGACCCCTGATGAATAAAGAGAATAAGCAGAAGGAAAATGAATGAAGGATTTTGCTCCAAGATAAACTGCTACCATACTGTGAACTTTGCATAACCATTATCCCGATATAACAATCATAAGTTCTAAAAATGAAGATATTGACAATAAATAAATAAAGCAAACTTGGCAGAATTATCTGGGAATGCTTCAGGTTTCTTGCTACCCTGCTGAGGAGATACAGTCTCCCTCATACCTCCTCCCCGCTCATCCTCTGTTCCTCTGTCCCACGAGACAGTTTAAGGTGGGTGGGAAGGCACAGGAAATTCTCCAGATACTCTTTCTGTGTGTTTTGAGCTGAGATATTTATTTGTGGAATATAACTAATCTATCAGTTCAAACCGAACGCAGCAAGTTGAATTGTGAGTCTCTTTGAGTCCAGCATTCCAACTGACCCTTTAACTAACGCAGAATATTTTGATCCAGTGATTTGGAAGAGATATCAGTTCAGTTAACATCAGACAAGAGCCTGGCTCATGTTCATGTGGAATAATGTTCCTTTGCGGAGACCGTTATCTGATCCAAAACTACTCTCAGTCACGGTTCCTCAATCTAAACGACATTATCCGTGCTCTGCTCCCTACTTCGCAGCGTTTAGGTGTCTTAAGCGGTGCTCAGAAGTGTCCAGAGGGGGAAACAGACACAGTCCAGTGACATGAAACAGTCTAATTGCCTGAGCCTTCCCTATCTCAAGGCAGAACTTCAGTCGTTTGCTTACATTGCACCACACACTCACGGTTCTTTTAACTTGAACCTGAGGACACAATTGGGAGTTGGGGGCTTGTTATCAATGTGCAATGTAATGTAGACTGAAGGCTAGAACAATCAGGTTTAAAAGGTAAATGACCTTTCTAAAGCACATGCGCTTATGTGTGTGTTTTCTCATCATGTCCTTTTAGCAGCTGCATGGATGGCTTCTCCTCGTGTCTTTTGTGTCCCCTGGGATTGAACATGCATTTGTCACATCCTCTTTCACTCCCATTCTCTCTCTTTCTCTCTACACACACAGACATGCACAATTTTATGTAAACTCTGAACACTGTATTCCCTCTAAGTAAAATGTTTAAAAGGAAGATAAAATAACATAAAGATGCGCAGTACAATTACATTTTGCTTAATGTATAAATTGAACGTTAATGCAATTGTATTTATATTTTTTGCATTGCTGAATAAAAACACAAGTTGGACGAATGTCAGCTGGAACAGAGTTGTCTAAATAAACACTTTTGTTACTGAACAAATGTTGCTAATTTGTTAAAGGTTTATAAGTTCCCAGCCGTCATTGCTGCATGAATAAACTAATCAGTTACTGTTAACAGGATACTGTTTGAACTTTACTTATGCTGCTATTTATAGCCTTTTTCTTACTGGTAATTTTCTTATTTTCTTTTTTTTTTTCATTCAGAATTTTCATTTTCATTTTTTATTGGGGGGGGGGTGGGGGGGGGTTCAGCAAATAGCAAGGTTTCTATGGGTTTCATCAAGTCAAATTTAAGCCTTTTTAAGCCCTTTTTAGTTTCAGACTTACAAAAGATTAAAACATTAAAAACAAATGTTATTGTAGGGAAGATAATTAAACCATATTGACAAATAGAGTTAGTAAATAAATTTTTGTTAAAACATTTATTGAGAGGACGTGTTGACCCAATCGGGTAGCTTGGACACAGGAAAATATAGAGCTGTTTAAAATGATTTAACACCTACAGTACAACACAATATTTCAGTGATTTTTGAAATTTAAGATGTTTTAAGACTTAAGACCCTGCAGATACCCTGGATAAACCCAGCAGGCAAAGGTTGTACCCAAACGCATTTTGATTGGAAATTAAAATTGGGTTGACATCAGAACCCAACGTCAGACAGACGTTGCATTTTGGTTACTTTGCAACGCAACCTAAAAACAACAAAATATCAACGTATAATGATGTAGCTTGACATTGTGTGGATGTTACCAATATGACGTCTACCAAACGTTGGATTTTGGTTGCCATACGTGATGAATAAATGTCCGTTTTTGACGTCAACATGACGTTGGTTTAAGATGTAGACTCGACGTTGGATTTTGGACACTTTCCAACAGAACCTAAAATCAACAAATTATCAACGTCATTTCACGTCGCTATTGAACATCAAAATAACATTGTTCTTAGACTATGGTGACCTGAATCTAACCTAATATTAATGTCTTATGACGTTGTGTGTCTGCTGGGAAGGATCTTGATACTTGGTACAATAAAATATATGTATGTAAATACAGTAAACACACACACACAGACATTTGTATTACTTTTCACTTAAATATATCAGTAATCATTTCTTATTAAAATATTAGTTCATCCCAAAATGTAAATTTATCCATAATTTACTCATAGGCCTACTCATTTTTTTACAAGCCAATATGAAATACGTTCTTTGCAGAAGACCATCGAAGAAGACTTGAATGAATCCAAAATGCTGCTTTAAATATAAATCCATATGAACTGAATGGTTTAATCCTAGTCTAAAATAAATGTGTTCAACTCATATGTTCATGTGTATCTTCAGATGATTCACATTAAAAGAATAGATAGTTCACCCAATAAGAAAATTATGCCTTCATTTAATTACAAATGTCATATTTTGTATGAAATCTCCCCTAAATGTTTTTTAATAGACTACTAGCAATAACTAGTTATTATTCATTTATACATTTTAAAAGCTTATTCTTTTCCACAGTATTGAGCATGTATGTGTGTAAAACTGTGCTATGCACATGCACACAGAAGTAGTTAAGCCAGTGAAATGACTGTCATACAGACGTGAGCTCAAAATCAATCCCTGGTGATCTGGTCCATAGGGAAGCTGTCACCACACTGTAAATCTGACTGTCACACCAGGTCTGACCTCTGTCAGGAGCAAATCCACAGGGCTGATGTCAAACTCCTCAGCAGTCACCACTGTCAACTGTAAAAACCTGACATGGGCAAAATCACTGATGCAAATACTGCCCTCAAAAGAGATCTACACTATTTGGGAATTGAATATTGACAGACAAGGGAATAGCAAAGCACTGGTCTCTTAAGCTCTATTGTCAAAGTGATTTTGTGTATGTTAAAATTAGATAAAAGTGAGGCACTGTTTTCTTTTTTTTCCCTATGTTATGTAATTGATGCCTGTCACATTCTCCGGCCTAAATCAGATTCAGCAAAAATGAAAAACAGACTATAAGCCACAAGAGTTGAGATCATTCGGACAACACCCATCAGTCAAACAAACATAGTTACAGGACACCCAAATCCTCACGTATCTCCAAGATGCTTTTGTTGGGACGCGAGAATTTTATCAAACAAAGCACAACACAGGATGACCGAACATCCAATCACGGTTGGATAACAATTGAGAACAAAAGTAAGACAAAGACAATATTTAATGTGTGTACATCGCTGGGTTTTTGGATGGCTTCGCTTTGAGGTCAAAAGGTTGTTTGCAGAGAATGCAAACGAGGAGGCAGAACATAAAACACCAGTTATTCAAACTCACCCTCAGTTTGATGATCCTAAAATGACAAAAGAATCAATAAAATGATTAAATAACAACCTTTTGAGCAAAGAAACCCTGTCATTCTTTTGTGTTTGCATATTCTGTTTTGTTGCGGTTGCAAACTGTGCTCCACAATACTGATGCTGTTTTCAGTTTTAAAAATTATATGTTAAGGCTGGTCTGAACAGTCTAACAGCACTTATTAGTGTAAAAATTAATAAAATGGGTAATCACAAAATGTGGCCTTTCTTTTACAAAAGCTCAGCTTGTGTGCATGTGTGATGTGCATGATGTCATTAATAAAGAAAAGGTGGAATTTGTGGCTCAAACAATAGCCAAAACAATGCCTGTGCAGTATATATTGTACTGGCCGTCTAATTGTCAGAAAACCTCAAAAAAACTTAAGAAAATCCCATAACAGAGACTCCATTGCAAAATTACACTTGGCATCACACATTGTCTGTCTTTCATTTTGCCACATTTGAAAGCAGTATGGCAACACGGTGGCGCAGTAGGTACTGCTGTCGCCTCACAGCAAGAAGGTCGCTGGTTCGAGCCCCAGCTGGGTCAGTTGACATTTCTGTGTGGAGTTCGCGTGGGTTTCCTCCACAGTCCAAAGATATGAGGTACAGGTGAATTGGGTAAGCTAAATTGTCCTTAGTGTATGTGTGTGAATGAGAGAATGCATGGATGTTTCCCAGAGATGGGTTGCAGCTGAAAGGGCATCCGCTCCGTAAAACAAATGCTGGATAAGTTGGCGGTTCATTCCGCTGTGGCGACCCCGGATTAATAAAGGGTCTAAGCCGAAAAGAAAATGAATGAATGAATGAATGAATGAATGAAAGCAGTATATAGAAGAACTGCTGTGCAACTATTGGTCAATGTCACAGCTATGGCATCTGAAAAAAAGTCTTTCAGCAGCAATGTGTAACAGTCACTCTCACTAGCAACTTTGGCGGATTTGATTTAATAAGGCTTGACATCCGCATAAACAATGCTTGTCCTGGGCAATGACAATTTTAGGGGGAAATTAGTGAGAATTTCGGCACATTTTTTAGCAAAACATTTCAGCGTTGATTGTTTCATCTCTATTTGTTTAATGAAACTAAATCCAATCAAAGATCACAGGAGAAGAGTTGCACATGCCTGTGCAACAAAGTGGTGCTTTATGTCACTCCACGATTCAACGCTTTTGAACAAATTGGATAAACAAGTGATTCAATTATCTATTGACAAAGACACATGCTTGCTTCATTCTGAAATTAATCTGAATAGATCAGATAAATAAATGAATCACTTAAGACCGCATACTGATGGTTCAATTTCATACAATAAAACATTTAAATACACAGGAAATCAAATTTTAGAATGCAAGAGTTAACAATCATAAAATGCAGGCTGAGAACTACAAAATTATGGCCACTGAAAATGCTGAGTGGCAAGTAACTGTAATAGAAGCCACAAAAAAAATCATGTCAACTCCTGAAAATGTAATATCCCAACTGCGATATACTGTCATGCAAACTATTTCTGTCAGATTTTGCCATTAGGAAGGGCTGATTGATTTTATCAATTAACTCGAGTGTGAATGAAATTTGTTTAAATGAAAATCGGTTTTCACCCTAACACGTGATGCTCCCCTCCGGGTTCCCGTAGTTCCCTCCGCATTTGCCATAGAAACACACAAACAACATTGCAGATGATACTCTGAGAAATGTTATGTTAAATACAACATGGACACAAACACACACACACAAAAAAATGGCATAATTCAGGGCTCTCAGTCACCGTCAGATTCATGCATTTAAAACACACCTTGTATTTCTCATGTGAGGAGTAATGGCACAAGATGGTAAGACAATAATGCACAAGATGCACATACTGTATGAAAGGAACTGTTAGTGATCTAATGTTGGAACTCAACACTTCTGTTTCCGGATAAATTACGTGACCCAGCCGCATAGAAAAAAAAAAGAAGTTCATTATTAAGTACCGGAAATATCAACACTGTGACAACTTGCTCAGACTACCAGATGCAGTGGACTGACGCAAATAAATGCAATAAAATGTAACCCACTAATCTAGTGCGAGTCATTTACTGTATATGAAATGAATAAACTTCTGAATGTACAGTTGAAGTCAGAATTATTAGCCTGCTTAGATTTTTTTTATCTTTTTTAAATATTTCCCAAATGATGTTTAACAGAGTAAGGACATTTTCACAGTAAGTCTAATAGTATTTTTTCTTCTGGAAAAAGTCTTATTTGTTTTATTTCAGCTAGAAGAAAAGCAGTTTTTAACTTTTTAAAAAACATTTTTAGGTGAAAATTATTAACCCCTTTAAGCATTTTTTTTTCCAAATGTCTACAGAACAAACCATCGTTATAACTTGCCTAATTACCCTATCCTGCATAGTAAACCTAGCTAACCTAGTTAAGTCTTTAAATGTTACTTTAAGCTGTATAGAAGTGTCTTAAAAATATCTAGTAAAATATTATTTAATGTCATCATGGCAAAGATAAAATAAATCAGTGATTAGAAATTAGTTAATAAAACTATTGTGTTTAGTAATGTGTAATTTTAAAAAAAACTTCTCTCTGTTAAACAGAAATTGGGGGAAAAAATAAACAGGGGGGCTAATAATTGAGGGGGCTAATAATTCTGACTTCAACTGTATTTTCATGTTGAAATAAAATGTACAAAATAATAGGGAAATAAATTAATCTTGAAAAGGTCTCCTTTTAACAATCATTGCGAGTTTACTTTCACGGTAATTTTATGAAATGTTTTAATTATTATTACAATAAAAAAAATATTGTATGCAAATGTAATTAGATCTTGTTCAATTTGATCCTTAAGTGACAACTAGCAAAGTTCTTAAGGGAAAGTTTTTTTTCTCCTGCATTTGTTTTATTCTTAAATTATATAATTATGATATGCTTATGCTATTTATATAGGTTAATAACCTTCAACTTTTTTTTAGAGGGGAAAAAAAATAAATCATAAATCGTACATCAATTTTTTTTTATGCCATATTGCCCAGTCTTACCATTATGAAATGTAAAAATTGTATTATCCATTCCTATGACACACATAGACTAAGCCCAAATGAAACTGAGACATTCCAAACCATTCAAAGGCTTGATTTTTCACTTCCAGTTACTGTTGACCTGATGGGATCTGCCAGTCTTTATTATGGGAAAGTATAAAAGCACAATTATCTCTATTAAACAACCCGTTCTGTTCTTAAAGCCTGTTCTAAACATGAAAAGTTCCTGAAACAGCCCTTCTTATCTAAATGGGGTTTGATCAGTCCAGAAATAACTGAAAAACTGGCATTTTAGTCAACAGCAACTGAGTCACCGGCAGTGTTGATGGAGAACCTGATCGAGATTAGGTAAGGTGGAGCAGATCTGCGACTACCTTATCTCTTCCGCTAATTTAGTCATGCAGCCAGCGTTCCAGAGCTCTAGCTCACCGTAATCAGGTAATTAAAGCTATTTGATCTAATGGCTCTCAGCTCCATTGCACAATTGTTTATTCCCTTGATCCTCCAGCTTATCTACCTTGTTGTTTTTATAAATCCTGAAGGAAAAAAATCGGGGAGATCCTGTTATTGTTTCCTGTCTCCGCTAAGTATTTATTTGCACTTTTCCCCCAGTTAAAGGTTTGTGTTCGTGTTGAACTTTTGAAAGTAGGTTTGATGAGAGAAGCGGATCCATCAGAACAACCTCTGAGCAGACAGTCGGTAACTAACCATCTTTGTCTTCTGTAAGTCATCAAGTTGTGTTTGTTGCCTGTGCCAAGAAACCTTCTAGGATTTGACAAAACCCACGGTCCCCTTTTCCTCCCAGAACTGGATGATCTTGGTAAATACAGAAATAAATAGAGAAACAACCTCAAACAAATAAATCCACTTTTAAAGACGCTCTGGCTTTAAACAAAGCAAAGGATCAGATGCGTCTTGAAGATGCCAAGTGAAAGGAGCCACAGGCTGTTGTTTGAAAAGATGGCTTCACTTTTGTTCCAGATTTCCTTTTGCTTCAGTTCTGTCTCCTCCTGTGTCAGATTTGCAGCAGAGATATGTCTTGAGATTTAGGCTACAGCTCAGAGCTCGAGTTATAACATGGTGTAGCATCATTTGAATAACTAGCGCCCGAAGAGTGGGTCTTTGCTCTTCATTTATCATAAATTAAAGACATATTTTTGCAAGATAAATAAGTATAAAACACTCCAGATGGTTCATGCCATGCTCAGTTTTGTTTACAATATGAATAATTAAAATATAATTACAATATCATTTTACTAAATTAGTTCAATAAAGTTGACTGATCAGAAGTAATGTATATGTAGTAAATTGCAAAATTTATATGTATATATATATGCTAT
>CAIGQQ010032765.1:8453840-8465345 GCA_903798035.1 Danio albolineatus
AAAAGTGAAATTTAACCGTTCTCAACCCACCATATGGGCTCTTTAATATTACCCATAATATGTTCAGCTAACTATAAGTAACTTTTTATTGAAAAGTCACTTAACTCTATTAGTATTCATTTAGGGTTAGTAGAATAAGTTGACACTTAAAAATGTACTTATAATCAGATGGAGTCTAAATGTCTGTTGGGGGACTATCCAAATAAAGTGCAATATATGAATACATTTAATTAAAAATTGAGATTAAGAAGCATCCAATGTGCAAACATAAACTAAATTCAGGAATTATTCAGCAATTATTCAGGAATTAATCAGGAGTCAGTGGTATAATTTTGTCATAGGTTTTTAATATACAATGCTCTAACTAGAAAACCTCTGGTGCCAATACACAGACATAAAGGGTAGCTAAGGTAGCTAAGGGTAGCTAAAGCTGCTCCAAAATATCTATATGTACAAACATACAGTATATTAAAGCAATTACTACTTTAGCAAATGCATGCATAGAATGGAATGCATCTGGACGTGAAAAAATTTAAGTAAAAAGTTCTCTGCATGTTGAACAATAACATCAAATGGAGTGTTCCATGTGTCAAAAAGTGATCCAAATGTTACGTTTTGGGACTAAAAATGTGCTGCATGTGCCGAAGACTTCTGCACACGAATTATGTGCAGATATGAGATTCCCACTGGCCGAAGACAGATGAACGCTGTCCTTTGAGGTTTTTATTTCGTTGGCAGACAAGATACATCCACATCACCACGTGGCCCCAGAGAGGATGTATGCGTTGGCTTATTCATTGTTCTTAAACATATATGTTGTTGTTTAACCCCAGAGACACAGGGTCATATATCGTGTCTCTTTTCACGTTTCGCCTTTATACGGCACACACTGCGAGCTCATCAACACAATCAAACGCGAACACTGGAATGATTGAATCTAGCCTTCACACTGCGGCTCTGCCTGGTACAGGACTGATTCATTTCTGAGGTGTGTGTGTGTGTATGTGGGTCTCAGGGCGAGGTGAGGATAGGGCTCCTCACTGTCTCTTCAGACAGCAGCACTAACAGGGCGTCTTTGAGGGGGGACCTCATTCGAGCGGGTGGGTGCACATCTGGGCGACAGCACAACAAGTGGCCCACTGTGCCGCGGACCCCTGTGGCGTATGAAATCAAACGCACATTCATAACGTTTTCTGTGATTCCCCTCTGTCCCCGCTCCCCGTTCCTTAGCCAAAGTGCATCCTCGGGGTGTAGAAGAGGATCACACCATTATCCGTGGCGCTCTGAGAGTAGAACACGCTCGTGCACAATCTCACACACAGAGGTTTTATGTCCAGCTGTTTTTTTTTCCCCTCGCATGGACATAGGAGCATATCACAACGAAGAGGCTGTTTAAATGACAGAGCGAGGCCTTGTGGACAATCCAACTTCCTGTTGACTGGATTCCACTCCCATAATGCAATGCTCGCTATCGTAGGCTCAGCCAGATGAGTGTCAAAGGCCGCTTTTAACACAGCAGTGACACATTGGGGCTCAAAGGTGAGGTCTGCAAACTCTCATAAAAGCTGAATGATGAATTAGACGTGAGCAGACCATAATTAGTGCGGTTTAATCCACCACATGAGACATTATCGGTGATGGCAACTGTCATATTATATGTATATAATCGAGAACAGGAGAAAAATTTGAGAGGAGGAAAAGTATTTCTCAGATGTCCCACATGCAATCGCAGAGTTAGTCTCGTATGTAGTCATCGACAGGTGCAATAAACATACAAAAAAATCTGCTCATTCCCCTGCTAAAACATCTGCTATTGAAACATTATTCTGAACATCACCGTGCACTTACAGTATTAGATGCTATGTTCGCCAATGCTTAAGATTTCAATTTACAACTGAGTTCAGAATGATCTAAATGGATAAATATGTTCAAGTATATATGTATGCAAGTATACATGTATGCACAATATATTGTTTCAGCATGAATACTGCAATGTGCGCATCTGCAATAGTCACGTCACAGGATGTGTGTTGTTGAATGATGATTATAGTTGACTAGGAGCCACAGTTCAAAACACAGATTTGTGGGGTTACTGCACAATTTAACCATAATCATAGAAAGTTCAGAATTTGCTAGTGTTTTTAAGGCCTGTGACTGTGTGGACATTTAATGAGAGATTAGATCAGTCGGGTACAAAAAAAAAGATGGCATTTGTAACTTTAATAAAGATGGCTTTTATTAAATTGTTAATACAATGACTAGACTATGCAGTCTTATTATTTATTTAATCATTGTACCTGAACATTGTACCTAACCTGTTTGCCCAGAAAACCATTTACCATTGTTTATTTCACTTTTATCTTTGCTCTAATGTATTTTTCTATGTTTGCAATTAGTTTATTATATTATTTGCATGATTCAGTTCCCAACAAAATCACTCCAGTTGATCTAAAATTATGAATTCTTTCCCACTAGATATACAGTAGAAGTCATTGTAGTCATAATGCAATACAACAGATAGCAGAATTGCAATCAGTCCATGATTATCAGGTGTCGCCAGAGCAGAATGAACCGCTAACAACTCCGGCATATATTTTAAGCAGCGGATGCCCTTGAAGCTGCAACCCAGTACTGGGAAACACCAATACACATTCACATTCACACACAGACACTCATACACTACAGCTAATTTGGTTTATCTATTCACCTTTACCGCATGTTTTTGGACTTGTGGGTGAAACCAGAGCACCTGGAGGAAACCCACACGAAAAACAGGGAAAACATGCTGATCGCAGAACTCCCTGATCGCAGAATTTGTCAGATTTTTCTAATATCGTGAAGCCCTATACATTAGTGGTTTTCAAATTATTTTTAGGTCCTTATTTTTTAGTGTGTTGTGATGCTGGTTTAAACAAAAACAATCCACTATGGATTAAATCCAATGATTTATCATCAATTTATTTCTTGTGTATTAGATTGAAGCCAATCAGTCAGATGCATGTGTATCTGTGACAGCATATAATGGAGCTCTGCTTCAAACTATAGGTTAAAGGTCTCCTACCAGTTATTTTAAACCTTTTGATATAAAACTAAGACTTAGTTTTTAGGACAAAGCAATTTATGCACTGCCGGTTTCCTCTACTATTTGTTCCAGATGCATATGTTCATGCAATTATTTTCCTTCGGCTTAGTCCATCAGGGGTCCCCACAGCAGAATGAACCACCAAATTATCCAGCATACGTTTTACACAGCGGATGCCCTTCCAGCTGCAACCCAGTACTGGGAAACACCCATAGGCACTCATTTACACATACAATATGGCCAATTTAGTTTATTCAACTCAACTTTAGCACATGTCTTTAGACTGCAGGGGGAAATTGAAGCACCTTGAGGAAACCCATGTGAACACGCGGAGAACACACAGAAATGCAAACTGACCCAGCCGGGACTTCAACCAACGACCTTTCTTGCTGTGAGGCGGCAGTGCTAACCACTGAGCCACCATGTCACCTCAGATGTATACATATCAAACAAAAATATTCCAGTAAAATAAACAGTATTGCCTTGTACCATATTATTCATAAGATGCTCTCAGTCCTATTCTGAAGTCACCAAGACTGGGAATAAACAGCTCAATTCATTTTGTAAAGATGAACTAATTAATATTTTTTTTGTAAAAACAAGTGCTACAGTTTAGGATGGCACACAATGGACGGACACAAATCTTTCAGTCTTCATTTGTTTTTCAAAGATGACCAGATTTCTCATGGATGAGTAATGGCGTGAGGGTGAGTAAATGATGACAGAATTTTTATTTAGGGTGAACTAACCCTTTAACATGTGTCTCCCGAAAGTCGCTCCTCCTTTTTATCTTTTCCCTCTGCCCACTATTCTAAAGGAGATGGGGTCGCCTCAGAGTCCAGAGAGGGCAGCACAAGTGTGGCATTGTGGGCCAAAGGAGAGACAGCCATTGTTCCTGCCCGCCGCCTGCCACAGCTGTGCACGAATAAGAGCAGGGACAAACCACAACATATATCAATGTGGAGGCTGTGAGGGATGGTCCACGGGTGTCCACACTCAAAGAAGCCTAGTGTCTTTCAACTAAAAAATGCCAAAGGGCACACAAATCACTCAAGGTGACGCTTTTACTGCTTTCAATCCACAGCAGGAGACAAGAGACCAAGTAAAAAGAACAGAAGTATTAGGAATAGGAAAACACATTTGTGTCTTTTTCTTTAATATGCACATGCTGTACATAAATGTGCATACGCACGTGCATACATACACACATGCTATACACACAGCTACTAAGTAAATTTCTAAATTGTATTTAGTTTAACTTAAAACTGTAGTAAATAAAACAAAGTATCTAAAACAAATAACTTTAGGTACATTTAAAACGAAAGGTGAATAAAAAATGTACTATTATTATTATTTTTTTTTTTTTTATTATTTCAATCAACAAAAATAATTTACGTTTTATGATTTCAATTTAACCCCTGGTATGTTTTACAAGAAAACAATTTTAGTTTCCACATTTCATGATTAATTCATAGCTTTGTTTAGTGTACAAGCAACCAAATAATACATTAGTAATCATATTAATTTGCTAAACTGGACTGAAAAGCTTTGATCTAAAACCTTAACTATTGCAAGATCATGATCAAAGCAAATTGGCTGATTTCAGATTCTTCTAGGGCTGTAACGATACACCAAACCCACGATTCGGTTCGTATCACGATTTTTGACCCACGATTCGGTTCGTATCACGATTTTTGACCCACGATTCGATTCGTATCACGATTTTTTTTCGTGAGGGGTGGGAAACTTTTTTTTTTAACAATATTTTTTATCAAATAACATTTGAAAAATCTTTATAAACTGAACACCAAAGAACAAGATTAACCATGCAAATTATTAACTATATAAATAGCCAAATATAAAATAAATAAATAGCCAAAGCTATAACACTTCTGTTTTTTTGTAACAAAATACTGTTGAAAAACAAACAGAACTAAACTCCATTGTGGAGATGATTTGAGCATGTTGAAAATTCTTTTTCAACCAAGTTCTCTTACATTTAAGAGATGTAAACTTTGCCTGACAAATGTGGCAGCATGTGGAGGAAACACAACTAATTTATACAAAGCGCACAAGAATGAGGCTGCCAAAATGGGCAATGCAGTAAAAAAAAAACGACCAAAGTCAGACGAACAGGTGCAGCCATCAACTAGTGATGCATTTAAGCGATGCACAAAATATAGGAGGGACAATGTAAGGTGGAACAAATGCACTGATGCAGTAACCAAGAATCTCTGCGAAAAAAATAGTGTCTTTCAATACTTTTTTTTTTCTTTCGGAGACCTCGTAACCACACCCGACAGCTATAATGAATTGTCCGGACGTACATATTTCTCCAAAACAGCTATTCTATGAGCCTACAAACGTATCCGTGGTGAGCTGCAACAGCCCAATTCCACCACAGTTGAGTATTTTTCACTTACAACAGATGTGTTCGAGTACAAAAATGACACTTTACATGTCGCTAACTTTCCATTTCATTGACACGGAATGGACACTGGCGTCAAAATGCCTCCAAACTGAACCTGGCAGTGCCCAACACAATTGAGAAGATGGAGAAAGCCCGCACGGACCGTGCCCTTTCTGCTGTGAACTATTAAATTCTTATTTTCCCCGGAGCGGAACAAATTTTCACCGCACAGTTGGACAGGCACAAACAAAAATATAATTCATACATTTTTCTTGGAAAAAAATATCTTTTTGAAACGAATTTCGTTAGGTATAAATTTTATCTGAATTGTGATGTGGTTTTGGTTGGTCAGTTATTTACTAGATAAAAAAGAATAATGAATAACCTTTGCGGTGATGCGCTTCAAAACAAGCGCGCTATATGCTTCAGTGCCAAAACACAAGTTGCCGTGAGATTGTGTTGGTTCAGTAGGCCTAAATAAAATAGCCTAAATAAAATTAAAGTTAAATATTCATAGTTTCAGAGAACCCCATATTAAAGTCGGGACATCTGGTGAATGCCCGTATCCCTCTCTGTGCAGCCAGATTAACAGTGTGAGCAAAGCATCTTATATGAGGTAAAAAAACGGCCGCTTCGACAGCATTGGCAATGTTTCGTTGTCTGTTGTCACGGGAACTTTTGATATGCTGATCTTCCAATCTATCACAGCCTCTTTACGTATTCTGTGTGTTCTTTACGTATCATCTGTATGTTGGTTGTGTTGCCTGTCACTTAAAGCACTTACGGCATATTGTGTGGGTCTTGTCGATCATGCAATTGCCATCCTTTATCTCTACTGGGTAGCTGAAATGTTGCCATACTGCTGACTTATATGAAGAGGGAGGGTCCGCAATCTCTGGGTTAATTGCCATGTTTCCTCACAATCTTCTTCAACTAGCTCAACTTTTGCAGGAAGGCGTTACATGATTGAAAGGTTAGTCACGGGTGTGTCGCGATTCTTCCTTATCACATCGCGACACAGGATCGTGGATCTTAGTGTCGCGATTTCGGTTTCATATCGCGTATCGTTACAGCCCTAGTTTCTTCACTCATTTGTTCTTTCATTTTTAACTATTTACTAAAAAACTGAAGAAAAAAAATAGTATGAGAGTATGAGAAGCAGAATCAGCGAAAAAAAAAATTTGACGAAACGGACCTATGCAGTGATTCCAAATTACAACAACAATTTAATCATGAAGGACAAAAAGGAGCAACATTCATTTTCTTGGACACTTACGGATTTTAAAACAAATTGTATAATTTTATAATATGAATAAAAAAATTACTTTGTTCAATTATGTTACATAAAACCTACACAAAACTGAAACAGTAGACATTGCTGGATAAAAATGTCAATTCACTCTCTGAAAGCAGGTGGCACTTATAGAATAGCAGAAATAACTGCTTGGTTACACCTGCAAGTAAAGCAACTACCATTGATATTTATTAGGCTATGCATTACACAGAGTTATCCTCAGAAGAAAATTCCATTCTAGGTTCCAGTAGGTACAGTATTTAGTACTTTCTTTTAAAATTACATTCATCATGAAAAGTAACATGTATTGCACTGATTGAACAGGCATCAGTGTGTTTTTAATAACTATAATCCACCCATAAAATGGAATTAAAAGATGCACAATTTTACTGAATGAATCCAATAAGAAAAAGCCAAGGTGTTCGCTCAAGCTTTAGACTTTGAAATATGAACCTCAAGTTATCGGCTAAATATGAGGTGTTATGAAAACTGGTCAATCGCATAGATATTATCTATACAGTCTTTTTATTTAAATGTAACTTTAAATGATTACAGAATCGCAGAAGCATGAAACAAATAAAGGTTTTAGTTAATGTTTGCCGATCACATATTTAGAAAGAAAATCGTCTGGTTCCAGTTAATTTTTTCCTATCCATAGGGGCATCCATAATGAATTACTTACCATTTTTTAATTTGTTCCATTTAGCAGCACTTTCTGAGTCAACATTTTGTCTGCACCACCTATTAATTATAGAATTATTATTAATTATTATAGATACAAATATTTAGTTTTTAAGTAAATTTTGTACGATACTTCTTCGACTAGGGGCGCCACGGTGGCCTAGTGGTTAGCACGTTCACCTCACAGCAAGAAGGTCGCTGGTTCGATCCCCGGCTGGGCCAGTTGGCATTTCTGTGTGGAGTTTGCATGTTCTCCCCGTTCCATTTTCAGCCTGGAAGACAGAAGAAGGTTAGTATTTGTGTTGCATTTCACTTGATTCAACATGAAACTAAGTAGAAACAGCTCACACTCAACAGGCCACTGCATCCAGGCTAGTCAATGAACTGGAAGGAAAGTGGACATGGTATCTGCAGGATATTGGCAGCGGGCAGGGCTCCCTGTGATGGTGGCTGAAAACGAACGGCGCAGGGGCAAGTTAAACACAGCATGTTCACCCCAAGCGTGCCCTTTAAGAGCCGTGAGTGCACTGCTCGCTGCAGGAGTGCCCTAAGTCCACACTAAGCTTCTCTTCCATACCGTACAGAATTATCCCTCACTCCTTGCTCTTTCTCATGCTCTTCTTGTGCTCCTGTTATTAGCTACCGCTCTGGACAAATATTGTGGTTGTGGAGTCGGAACAGATATCCGTCTTACAAAATGAGCAAGATAGGGGCAGAAAGAGGTTAGGAGCTGTGCTCGTGGACAGGAGAGGAAAGATGGGAGAAGCGTGCATATTAAAAGCTTAGAAATACGTTTTTGTCTTGAAGTCGTTGCAAAATTTTGTGGTTATTAATATATAAATGTATTCACTATACTGTTCTGAGGTTTGGGATCAATGAGATATTTCTAATGCTTTTAAAAGAAATCTCTTCTGCTCAGTAAGGCTCCAAAAACATTACTATTGTGAAATTATTTAAATTATAATATAAATTTTAAAGGTGCTGTATGTACGTTTTTGACTCTTCTAAAGCATAAAAATACCATAATATGTTTGCAGATATTCATAAAACATGCCAATTGAAGATATTCAGTTTTGTTTGTTCTGGTAATTTAACCCACCCAATGCTAGTTTAGCCAATTATATTTCAGCAACCAGGGTTGCCTTGGTGAAAATACTTCATTCAGTCAGAAAGGCTCTCAAAGTGTGCGTCTGCGACCAAAATGTGACCTCCGGTGGACAGTAGCAGACTCTGAAATGAGCAGATTAAGAGTTAAACATGATGTGGTTATTAATAAGCAAATAAAATAAATATTACGGGTGTAAACATTAGGTGAGCAGGTTACACTGCAACCCTATGTCCTATTAACATGCTACATGACAAGAGTTGCAGTGATAAGCAATTTAACTGTTTGCATAAGATGAAACATGACAGAAAAATAAATACAGCCGTTCAGAAGCACAGAATAGTGCACTTACTGTACTCCAACAAATGGTAAATTTTATAATCTAATGAATACACATTAAATCTCTTTAACATTTTCAAATGTACATGCTGAATCACTGATATGTGTTGGCTTGCACTGAAGTTCCATTTCAAATGGTTTATTTTAATCATTATTTTAACTCTGAATAAAACACATGAGATGTAACTGAGGTGATCATTTTTTCACCTCAGATTTCAGTGACTTCATCCTTTTAATTTGGAAACCGCGTGCTGTTGCTTTTATTTAGAGCGTAATTTAAATCAGTCTTAAATCAGGCTCGACAGACAGGAACACTGCTGTTGGAGTCGTCACTCTGGCAACCTGCACGTACCTAGTTCAACCACTGAGCGTCAAACTTACATACTGCACCTTTAATCTGTTTTTACATGTAATTAATTCATGTGATGGCAAAGCCGAATGACAAGTGAACTTTCAGGAATCATTCTAATAAAAACAGTTGTTATTTTTATTATTGTTATTATTACTACATCCATCTTGTAATTGTCAAACTGTAAAGTGACTATTATATTGGATTAATCAAAACAGTTTAGTGAGTTTATTTATTTTATTAGTAATGTTAAAAATGTTAAATTAAAAAAATTATTGAACTATTTTTTATCATAATGTGTAATTGCCTTCATGGTTACATGCACTATATTGGTTTTTATAGGAGCAATGTTTTATCAGACTGTTTTAATAAGCAGCATGTAAAAAAGCTAAGCTAAATGTTTTTGTTTATTGGTTGGTTTAATCGAAAACATCAAAAAATGTAAATAAAAATCTGTATATTGTAAATCAACCCCAAAATACCAAGATCTGTTTTTAGGCATGTTACCCAGCCCTACTTCATTTATTATCAACTTTTACTCACTTATAAATACTAATTGAGGTTTACAGCATTAAATATTTATATGTGAATAAATCTGTTCTACAAATAAAGAAGTGTGAAAAACGTACATTAATAATTTAAAAATGGTGTTCTGACGGACAAAACTCTCATAGGTTCAAAACGACACAAACAAATGATCACAGAATATTCATTTCCAACTGTTTAAATGATGTTAGAAAAAGACAAAGCAAGTCATAATGGGAAAAGAGATGAAATATTTGAGGCTAAACATGCAGTGAATAGACAAAGTGCTCCCTGCAGGGTGTTTGTCTTTGGTCAGGTAGTTCCTGGACTGAATCCCGTTTTCCAACACAATTGGCAGACACCTGCTCCTCACAGATGGCGATAGCAGAACTCGATTTGCTACCATCTGCTCCATATTACAGAAAGGTGCTGCACTCTTCCTTAAATATTAAATAACAAGGAGAATCTCCACACGTCCAGTGGAATGCAGCCCCGAACATTACTTATCCCTTGGCTCTTGTTTGTCAAAATGGGTTGTTGCAGACTATGTTTAAGAATTATTTGGCCTGCTCCACATACTTTGGCGCCCAAGGTCTGTGTTTTGCACAATAACGAGAATCTGTTTTTTGTGTTCGCTGGGCCACTTGTTTTTTGCTCCTATTGATTCACGAGGCAGATTTTTTTTTTCCTTTTTTTTTTTAGATTTGAGCTCCCTAATGAGCTGAAGAAGTTCTCTGGTTCATCTTGAAAGGTCAAAAGCCCAAGGAAAGTGTTCAGGTCAGAAAAAAAGTTGGAGTATTTGACCTCTCTACCTAACATCTAACACCTTTAAACACGTTTGGCTTTGACTCCAACCGCCAACCTCGTTCTCCATCCCGACTTGATTATTCCTATTGTCATAAGTCAAGATATAATTGCGAGATCAATTATTGATTGTTTTCTGACTTTGTTTATGCGATCTGCCAAGCGCAATTGTGTTTGTATTCATTATTTGAATATGACGTTCTCGTGAGGATTTGGTTGCATTCGAAAAGAGGGGAAGAACTTTGCTCAAGGCAAGAGCATATCTTCAATGTCAGATCACTCACACACACATAAACACACACACACACACACACACACACACACACACACACACACACACAGGCCTCTAGACTTTCATCTGCAGCGATAGCGAGATGCTCGGCAGCACAGTTGGAGGTCTCTAAGTTGGGGCAAGGGCTCCTCAGACAGAGCGTTTCCTCTACGCATACAACACACACAGAGACATGCACAGCACACTTGCTAACGGCATGCTTGAATTATTCATGAAGGAACAGGACAAGAAGCTACAAATGAGGTTATGGAGACCTGTGCTGAAACATATGGACTTCTCTCTGCAGGAAGACGACGCTCCTTTAAATCTGTGCCATTACATTCTCTTTGAAATAAAACAAATTGGCATGCTACTGTGTGTTAAATGATAACAGTGATGTAAAATATCCATGCTTACTGAGCAATACAGTTTAGTCAAGCAATGGGAATAATAAAAAGGAGCTCAAATTGTTATTGGATAAGAAATTACCTGCATTTAAATACTGATATTTGAACCGCTGAAGAGTTCAAGTGTTTCTCTGGTGAATATGCAGCTATTTTTGACGATTGTGTACTTTTTACACAGACCCAATTCTTTATTTATTTATTTATTTATTTATTTATTTATTTATTTATTTATTTATTT